>CM070575.1:57405558-57575008 GCA_036346355.1 Rhipidocladum racemiflorum
ACCAAAGTTGACAAAACATAGTAGTTGTAGCGAGCAGTGGTAGCAGCATGAGCAAAAGCGACAGCAAGAGCGATAGCGGTAGGCTGTAGAAGTAGTTGATACCTAAATTCTCATATGAAACGACCTCAACATTACTCCAATCTAGTAGCCATGAATAGTCATGAAGAAACAAAACATCATATTTTCAAAATAAAAATTCAAAGACTCCTCAAAGCTGTAGAAGTAGAGTAGCAGTGAGTTTGTTAGCTAGGGCAGGTCGTGTGGATCCATGCGTGGGTGCGTGAGTGTCGCTGGTCGATTCAGCGTGCGTGTGTTCAGTTATGGAGAACGTGGCGTGGAAGCCACTCAGTGATGGTGAGCGTGCGTGTGTGTGCACGCTATGTATATATAACCGTGTAATTAGCCAAGAGGCGAGGTGTGTGAGCCAAGGTGAACAACAAAAGAAAGAGAGTGCAGCTAGTACTAGGTTGCGACCTTGTGCCAACATGTTGCATTCCTCCTGTGTTCGTTTCCTCGAAGTTGCGTATTATTAGAGAAACAATGAGCGAGTGTTCTCTAGAGAAAGTGCGGGCCAACAATGAATGTGATCTCGAGAACAATACTAACCTCTCTATGCACCACTACAGGTGATTTGATGTAAAAATTTAATTCACCTCAAACTCTTTAATAATCAGGCCTGACGCCACATGCAGATCAATAACCAGATGACAGAAACCCTGGCCACCACCTGCATATAAAAAATATCGTAAAAATAAATAGCTCATCAGTATTTTCATGATCAAAATTGAGAAAGTGCTAAGTCACATGATATAATTTAACACCAATGTACAGAAGCCTCACTAAACAATCCCTAATCTAGCTCAATGAGAAAGTATCAATATAAGCTAAACAAAAATGGTTTTAATCTAGTTAAACCTTGAGAAATTAGAAATGTAAACAATAAAATTGATTTAGTGAACCCTTAAAACAAAAAATTTAAAAAATAATTCATGTATATTAGTATCTGTATTTCAATGACACTGCATATCTACAAGTATATTATTTCTATTGCATATCTATTTTGCAAAAATCTAGTAAAAGTTCAAATGCACATATACAAAATGTTCAACATAAGTATTCATAATTTGTACAATGAAGTAAATTGCAAAAACATATGCAAGTAGCTGCAGAGGTAAAATATGAAATTTGCTATTCTTGAGTTTTTCCGGTACTACTAGAAAGAGACATTAGTGCAAATTAATACCATCTACGTGCAAGTGCTCTTTCTAGTGTATGTGCAGATTAAAGCTGGAAATAAAAGGTGCCTTGTCCAAAGTCCAAACGGACCAAACATCCATGAACCATAATCTCAATGAAACAATGTGTGAAGCAATGCAGTAGAATTAGAGGTTAGTGTGCTTCAAGTGTATGCAATGCCTCCAGAGGTGAAAAGGAGCTAGAAATGAAGCATTGCAACGTAAAATCTGATCCAACAAATTTGTTTTTATTATGCATCAAGCAATGTACCACACAATATCTAAATTAAGATTTGCCATTTCAGCAGTAACTCCAACATTAGACCAGAAGTAGACATGTGCAGCACACACCATTGCCAGTGCATTTGGAGTCACAAACATGTCATTTTTATCCTTAATTTTGCACAAATATACAAAAAGTAAGACAAAAGAGAAGCACATGAAATAGGCTTTGTCATCCTAAGATTCATTAAATGAACTCGCTATTGGAACGAGAGTGTTCGGCGTGCCTTCATGTACAGAGTTCGAGCAACACAACTCAAAAAAAAAAAAACTTGTCCGAGATTACACCTTGTTGGGTGTTCGAACTCGCCTCCTAATTCACCTAGGATAAAATTCAATTGGATCTAACCAGTATTTGAACTTGAACATGGTATGGTCCATCCGTTTATGAAGAGGACCTCCTGACATGGCAAAATTGATCAAATGAGAAGATAAAAGCAAATTAGAGAGGATTCCCGCTGATTTCCAAATCAGCAGATCGATCGAAAGCGCAAGCTTCCTCAAATTGAGAAAAAAATCTTGAGAGAATGAAGAGCAAAGCTAGACCGCAAAACCTCAAAGATGTTGCAATTGATGATCTACTTCGAAACAAAGACTTACCTCCTGAGGTTCCTCAACCCATTAAATTCAATCGATCCCACAAAGTTAGTCAAATATGACCCATACTTCATACGTAGTTGGTTCACCCCCCCTCCCTCAGGCTTCCTTCCGCTCTTGCTTTGCTCACCGCTCGTGCTCCCTTGGTAGTTGGCTCCCTCCCTCTCTGCTCTTGGTGCCTCGCGTCCATCCCCCCGTTAATCTCCCCTCTGCTCTCTCTCTCTCTACAGTGGAAACTGGAAAGAGTTCTGTCTAACAGAGGCGTAGCTAGCTATGGGGCGCACTGGGGCGTGCGCCCCTGCTCCAACACTGTGACAGGAAGGATGACATATCTCGCTCACTAGAAATTCATGATTAGCACGCTCCTCCTTCTGTCAGTTGAAACAAGGCATGATCAGATTAGCTCAAAAAAGATAGATCATCACTAATGCAATGTCAAATAAATTTTAAAGAAAGGATCTAGACATTGTTCATCTTGCATTTGATGTTAGATTTGTTGGGCATCACTAATGCAATGTCAAATGAATTTTAAAGAAAGGATCTAGATATTGTTCATGACATGTGCCTAATTATGGATGTGAAAGAGAACTTGTAAAATTGGATTTTTTTTCAGCAATGAAGATTATAAAGACTGATTTGCGCAACAAAGTCTCCGATGATTGGCTCAATGACTTAATGGTGTGCTACACCGAGAAAACAATATTCAAATCTATTGATGATGAAGCAATTATGGATCGCTTTCAAATGATGAAAACCCGTAGAATGTGCTTGCCTGTTGCCTTCAAATCCAACTCGTAGCTAGTGTGCCTATCAACTTCATTTATGTGAGTATCTTATAAACTTCTACTTTGTTTCACTTGTTAAATGGTTATTTATGTATAAATTTAGCTTTTACTAGTAGTTGAAATGTTTAGCTTAGCCCCCCCTCTAATTTAGTCTGGCCGCCCTTTCTTTGTCTAACACACCTTTGGAAAGAAGCGAGGCGGTCCCAACGCCTACCTGACGCGCCCCCGTCCAATGCCCCCTGCGCGCCATCGGATGAGAATCCGACGGTCAGAAACAGATCTAGTTAAAATTTTGTTATTTTTATATATCTGCGTATAAATTTAAAAAAATATTAATATTATTTAATATACACTAGATTGAACATATATTATTTTAATATTTTTTATGAAAGTTTTTGGTTCAGTTTATATTTTAGAACACTTTTTAAATGAAAAATATTAAGCTAAAAAATATAAAAATAATATATATTGAGTATGATGCATATTAGATAATAGTCATATTTTTGTGAAGTTTTTCTAAATTTATACACAGGTATACAAAAATAACAAAATTTTACACTTGATCTGTTCTCGGCAGTTTGATCCTCGTCTGACATCGCTGGATCGCCTTCAAGGCCCCACTAGAAAAGCAGCGAGCATTTTTAGACAAGAGAAGCAATTAAAAAACATCTTTGAGCTTTAAAAACACAAACTAACGGGGAAAAATTGAAATATAAAATATAAAATAAATTTAAAAATACAACTTTGGTCGTATTTAGGAAAAATACCACCATATTTGGATTTGAAAATCGCAGATACCTATTTGGAAACTGAAATTCCTACTACACTATAATTGGAAGACCAAAATCCGATTACACGTGAAATTGATGATTCAAATTATGAAAAACAATACTAAGATTGTTGTAGGGATGCCTAGCAAATTTAGGTTGCCAACGAATTTAGGAGCAAATTTAGGGTGCCAACGAATTTAGGGGCAACCTCAGGTGTGCTACCCTTTCCAAGAGTTGAAAGGGGAAGGACTAGAGTCGAAAATTTTTGAATGTGTAGCAGCATTATATTTATTCTTGCATGAGGCTATAGTGTATACGTAATCTCCAGCCTATATTTCTCGGAGCTTTCACGCAAAGAGACCACAACCACGTGTCCATCCGGCGATTTTGCGAAAAAGTCCCTCCGTTTCTCCGAATTACGTATAGATCCCTACGAATTTAAGAAAATGTCCTTTGCAATTTTTTGTGATTGAAAGAAATATTTTCCCAGATTGCGTTAAGGTCCCCCGTTCGTTACTTTACGAAAAAAAAGGCTCCCGTTAAATCCGAATCGCGAGCGAGCCCTTTTCTAATTTTTTGGGATAGCGATCAGGCCCAAAAATATAACAAATAGGTCCTCGCTTCTTACGTTTATGTCCTTTCTCCGTTTTTCCCAAAAAAAATATTTTCGTGAACAGAAATACGTGTGCATCTTTATTTATCGACTTTTGCCCCCCAACTCAACCTCTAATATTTTTCCGTTTTCGATTATCTGCATGCTTGGCGTACGCTACTTCTTTATTCTAGTACCCTTATATAGAGCTAGCTATGCAAGTGTCAAAAGACCTTCTTGCTCCTTTGGCCATATCTCTATATCTGTACACACCATCGGGCGTAAGTCCAATCTAGGAAAATGTCTCCTTTGCCCTTGCTCATGTCGATAAAGTAGGGGCTTTAGGGTGCGTTTGGTTCATTGTGTCGAGTTGAACCGAACCGCCCGCATGTGATTTAATCTCGTTCATGCGTTTGGTTGACTGAATGGAACTATTTGGTACGGGATGAAATGGTACAAATTCCTAGAATATTCCTTGAAGATGTTGTATCATTTGATCACGGCTGATCGTCGAACTGATTGGTACAAGACCAATCGGTACCATCCCATCCATCTGTACTCAACCCATCCCATTCACTGGTACATCCAACCAAACACACTCTTAGTGTTTTCTGGCCGTAAAAGGTCTTGGCCATCTCTCGTCTAGACTCTCATCTACGGCCTTTGCTACAGTAAAGACAGTGCACGGTGATCTCTAAGTACAACGGTAGAGAACCATAGCGATATTCTTGTATGCAAAACATTGTAGCATTGGTGTTGTAGCAAACAATAACATCAAGCAACACCACTTCCCATGTTCAAAGTATCAGTATATCACTGTAGCTATGTGGTCCAGTGAGGTGAGCGACAGAGAAGGAAAAGCGAGATGATACAAATCCCTCTCATCTAGACCCAAAATTGAAGAATTGATAGGTCTTTTAACTCTTTTTGTGTCAATCGATAGTGTCAACCTTTTCCTATTCTACATTGCCACCATTTTGTCTTGATCTCTGTAGCTTTTGGTTTGTCTTGCTCTTAGTGCACTAGATGTTTTTGTCAGGACTACTTCCATTTGGATGGTAGCGTCCTTTCTATTTGACGGGTGGCCTTATACTCGCTTGGGGACGCTTTGACTGCTCGGCTCCCTCTTGGTGCCAGATAGGGCTTCAGGGGCAGGGCCGTTTCAAACATTTTGGGGGCCCTAGGGCAAAGTCAAAAGTGGAGGTCCTATAGTCTAAAAAACATAGAACATAACTTTTATATCTTAACTATTATAAGAATGAGTTGGTGGTGATGGTGAGTCTGTCAGGCCTTGGGCCAGAACAGTAGGGACTCAAGGCCCAGTAGGTGAGTCATTATTGTCTTGCTAACCTATAGTTGTAAATCTGCAAGACAACTCAATATAGATGATTTGATTTATTTACTAGCTTACAAATATATGTTTTGCTTGATATGTGTTCTGAAAAATTGATTTATTGTATGGTTTAAGATCTGCAGATTATAATATGTATTATTCTCTTTTGAAATTCCGTTGCAACGATACAGACATCTTACTAGTATATATATATATATATATATATATATATATATATATATATATATATATATATATATATATATATATATATATATATATATAACATGTTCAATAATTTAAAGACAACAGGAACTATGATCTATGGAAGAAAGAAATATTATTTGTATAGAAGATCACATTTGGGACTTGATGAAAAGATCACTTCGGCCAATAACGATTAAGGAAAGCCATTACGTTTCACCTAGAAATGCAAACAAACAAGTCCATCAAAGTATAATAATCATATAAAACAATTTCTTCTTACATTTCTACATGCAAAATCATTGATAATACTATCCATATCAATATGATCCAACATAGCCTTTTCTATGCATAAAGTAGCTAAACTATTTAACCTTTCGTGTGACATTGTTGACCTCAAATAGTTTTTCAATAATTTCAACTTTGAAAAGCTTGTAGACTTATACAATGCAATGAATGCATACGGCTAAACCATACTCATACAAGTTCTAAGAAGACTAGAACTTGCAGACTTGTAGTTAGTAGTTACATCTAGCAATTAAACTGCTGAAGCATAAGACAATGCAATGAATGCATACGAGCTCTCAGCTCTGACATTTCGTCGAGCACGTAGCATGCAGCGTCCAGAGGCAGTTAAGTGGAGAAATCCGTAGTCTATACCTGGACGAGTGAAGGCCTCGCGAGGCCGGTGCCGTGCAGGGCGAAGACGAGGCGGTCAGAGATGCCGAGGGACTTCCACGACGTACTTTCCTCCGACTCTCCAAGAAGAAGCTGTCGCCACCTGCACCGGCGTCTACAGCCTCAGCGGCGGCGGCGGCGGCGGCCGTGGCGAGCGAGTGCGGCCTCGCGACGGGCGAGAAGAGGCCTTCACTTGCCGGTGCCGGACGACTCACCTGCCGGTGCCGGACCTCCGAAGCCGAAGTGGCTTGCCATCGCCAAGCACCTCTCTCTCCTCGCCCATTTATTTCTACCTCCTAAGCTAAGCCTATATCTATTTCTGTACATCCGACTGGTGAGTCGTCCGGTACCTCCTGGAGGGCTGAGACGGAGGTATGAGCTATCATGGTGAAATTGCTCTGTTTCTGCGTCACCCCAAGTAGAGTCGGTCGGAGGAGAGGGTCGACGATCTGCCGCTGCTTCCAGCGCACGTGAGGGGAAGATCCAGAAGCTTCCAGGGTTTTCATGGTAGTCCCAGGGATGATCGTGTAATGTCCTATTTTGTTAGGGGCTGTTTTGTAAGGTGGAAGTGTTTTATACATTGAAAAGGATCCCATGTTCTCAGAAAACAATGTATCTTTGTAAAGTAACACGAGGAATGTAAGTAAAAAAATATATTATTTCTTTACACAATGTTCCATCGGCTCTTTCATAGAGGGAGAATCACTGAAAAGAACAGTTATTTTGAGGAAGAAAACTTATCCAAGATATTTTTGCATACCTTTGATTCAAAGATGAATGGTTCGCTTGATTACTTCTGAGCGAAAGGGAGAAGCAAGGGCTAAAGGTCCTGACTTTCGGGCTTATGGTGTCAAGTGGAACAACGTCGCATCGTCTTATGAACTAGGTAGTCCACATACACAAGAATGTCTCTATTCTTTTCTTGTAGGATCAGAGGTGATCTCGAGGCAGTATGCATTACTTTCGACAAGAGAAAGTGTGTAAAGATAAAAGCCCCTTTCTTAATCGTATCTCCCACGACTCTTGATACATTTACTACGTAAAGATGGCGGTTCTACACAGTTGATTCCTACCGTCTGTTTGATTCACCGGTGACGGTTCAACTGGGTTGACAACCAAGCTTAATTTGCTTTCTTCATGTACTACTCTGTTCAGTATTCACCTGTAAGAAGACAGGATTTTTTTTAAGGGTCAAATGTTTTTTTTTAAACATGAGCAATAAACGAAATTTTAACCATTGTAGCGCCGTTACTGATCGTTTTTTCGTAATTAGCCGGCAGCGACGTTTATTTGCGGAATTGGCCCTGTGATCGCAAGGTGCAGCGAAGGAGTACTGCTGCAGGTCACATGCAGCAGCAGCCAAGCGCTGCAGGCTGCCTGCAGCACACGCCGAGCGCTGCAGGTGCCTGCAGTGCTCCCCCTGCGCTGCATCGCCTTGCGAGGATTGGCTGGAGCATTCTTTTTCACTCTTACATGGAATATGCTACTGTCCATCCGGTAGTAACCGGAAGTACACCCTTTAAACACAAAAATATACCTTTTTAGGATAAGTACGGTCAAATTTTCAGAAAGGTAATTTATCTCCAAAGGTACTTTTATACATGTAATTTATCCCAAAAAATAATTCCATATCCCAAAAGGTAATTATAATTATAATTTGGTTTATATATATATATAATAATAATAATAAATAGTGGCTAAAGTTGTATATTAAAATTAGCATCGATGTCCAAAACCGCACGTTTTGACGGGAGAAAGTAGTACTTACTCCATACTACTAGTAGATCACATTAGAGCAAGTACAATAACAAAACCCACTACTTACTCTATCTGCCATCCATATCATCTAGAGTAAGGAATAAAACCTCCTGGTACAATAACAATCTTTAAAGATTGTCGCTAGATGCTGTGCAATAACTATCTCTTCTCTCTTATACATAACTAATATATCTTGTTTTTCATGCGATGCTAGCTCTTACATGAGAGTCGGCTCTCTTCTCCCTCCTATTTTTTTACTCTTTTCATATAGAATAAAGCTTATGTGTATATATTAACAATAAACTAAGATTGTCTTATGGTATATGCTTGTGACACTACGGTATGGTGTGACATTATAGAATGTGAAATTATAGAATAAAACCTTTCGGCTTGAGGTTTACTCGCGTTTTTGGGCCTTTTGAAGTGTTGTGTCACCACGGAGTGTCGGAACCTTATAAATGGTGCATGATGAGGTCAAAAACATTATGAGATGTGGAATTAAGGTTAAAACCATAGGGTATGGAGGTTAATAGCGGTTCCGGGCCGTTTCCGGTCCGTTTCCGGGGTTTTGGGCCTTTCCGGGGGTGTTTGGGCCTAAAAGGGGAGGTTGTGGGCTTTGGTGGGATGGAGTTTGAGTCCATTTAGGACTAGGAAACCAGGTTGGGCTGGCTTAAGAGGCTCCCCCTGCCCCCCTTGCTACACCCCCATGCCCCCCTTGTGCGCCCCAAGTGCCCCCCCTTGCCCTAGCCGCCCTCCCCCCTTGGTGGCCGTGCGCCCCCCTTGCCCTCTCCTCTCCACCTCTCCACCTCTCCACCACCTCTCCTCCACCCCCTTGCTGCCCTAGGGTGGCCTCCCCACCCCTGCATCCTCGTGGATCCATCCGAGGAGCGAGGAGTGAGGAGATCTATTAGAGTTTTCGTGCGTCGGGCAAAGGTATGGCCATGGAAATCCTTGGGGTTGATATAGGTACTATTCTAAGGGTGTTTATCAAGTTTTTAGATCAATTGGTGGTGCTGGAATTGAGCAATTTGGATTAGATCTAGATGTTGCCACGTTTCTGTTTTTGGGACAGCATGAGCAGTCGACCTAGGGTTTGAGTTTTCATCAATTTAGAATCTGAATCTGTCTGTACGGATGTTGAAGAAGTTGTAGATAATTTCAATACCTTTCAGTGGGTATAAAGAACGTTAATTTCCGATCAGCCGTTTGAAAGTTATGGCTGTTTTACCGAGCGTGATAAAATCTATGACGTGATTGGAACAGATCACGGTAATTTGTAGATTAAACAACTTTAGAGTCCGAATAAGTCTTTCCATATACCTAGAAAAAGTTGGGAAATTTCCTAAGCTACGCGAGGATGTACTCGTTTAATTAATTCGGAGTCCCAGAACTCAAGTTATGCCTTTTGGAAGGCTGTTGTCCCGATGGGACATAGCCTCTGTTTTTGGTTATTGCGAGTAGTTGGCAATGTCGGGGTAGATGAGGGTTTGCGTACTGTTTTGTGGGCATGATTGTGAGTGTGTGGTCCCTATGTGCAGGTGGTGTGACCCCGGGAGGGCCTTCTACTTCTCGCCAATTCGTCGCCCGTGGTTGAGGCAAGTGTATTGTAATGGATAGCGATTGTAGGTTGTTTGATTGATTGAGATTGAAGTTTGAATATATGATATGTTCACATGCCATGCTTTAGTGTTTGCCATTGATATGATGAATATGTTTATTATGTAATGATACCATGTGTTAATGTACAAGTATCCATGATGATGCCATGTGTTAATGTACAAGTTATTCATGATGTTGGCATAATTGCATACATGGCAAGATACATGGCCCGGGCGGTGAGAAAGTCATAACTAGTCAGGGAAGGTCGGTGAGAAAGTTATGACTAATCCGGAGAGCCAATGAGTAAGTCCTACATCGTGATTCCATTCAGCGGTGAGCGAAAGCAGGAGGTAGGCACCCTCCATCTTCGGGATGGAAGGGGAGAGGGTGCACACCGACGGGTGTGTACTCAACCATACGATGAGTTTCCAGGAGATATGTGCATCGCATTGCATTACATTGCATTGCATTATATGAGGATGTTATATGAGGATGATTTATGATGATGTCAATGATATGCTTACACTATGAATATGAGATGTGTATGATGTTGTGTGTGAAAAGTGGTGATGAAGGTATTGGAATGTGTTTTCTTGTTCCATTGCAATATGCTTGCTGAGTGATGAACTCACGCTTGTGTTTATGTTGTTTTTCTTAGGTACCATGAAACCGGCATGCGGGAAAAAGGGTTTAGCTACACTTCTACATGTAGCTCCACACAAATTACACTGTGTTATCATTTGGAGTCATGATAATGAAAGTATTGCCATGAAACTTGGAGAATTGCTTAACTGTGTGCTCGGTTTTACTATTTGATTCGTTTAGCTCATGAGGTGGTTGAATGCTTTATCCTGGACTTATATTGTTGCTATGTCACATATTATTGCTGTTTTAGATGCTTTCCATTATGATATAACTTGTGATACTTTGTTGTTGCTCTGATTCATGGAAAAACAAAGGAGATGCTGCCGAAATTTTCGGTATTAGCATTTATTCCTTTGCTGTAATTTACTTGTAATTGAGGTATTTAGAGGATGCTTAGTCTATGTTAGGTAGCATTCGGGCATATTAAATGCCTGGTGTTATTCTGATTGGTATCGAGCGAATTTGTAGGTCCTTGGAATGTGTATTTTTAGTGTCATGCTATAGGGTACAACTAAAATATGATGTGGAATAACTTAGAAACATGGCTTAGGTCTTAACTAAAATTTTGTTATAGGATAGCTACATTAAAACTTGCAAAAGTGGTATAACTAATCTAAAATTTGACACACATGGATGCACAGTAGGAAAGGGTATGGGTATCGTTTCTTTACGCTTAAATATTGTATTTAAGCTATGATGTTGAATGCTTCATTTGATAATGCATGTTGCTATGTCTATGAGATAAATGATTGAATTGTTCCTATTGTGGTGAATAAAGTGGGGTTCTGGTGCCGAAGGGTTTCGGCCACCTCTCTTATTTCATAGTAAGGGTGAGGTTTGACGGTGTGGCCGGTTAGCGCCATCACCGAAGAACTATTAACCCTGTGAGAAGAAGAGTGCTTATCCTTTACATGCGTTGATTGGGTAGTTGGTGAGTCAAATAGAAGAGTTGATGGTGGTTACCTTCGGATGTTTTTTTCACCGTTCTGACGGTCGGTTTTTGTAACACCCCAAAATTTTGCTTTTCTTAAATTCATGTGTGATTTGGCACTTTGGTGAATTTTTGGAATTTTCTGGAATTTATTTGGATTTATTTGGAATTTATTTGAATTTATTCCATTTTGAAATAATTAAAGAATTAAACTTTGCAAATAAAATTTTGTTGGAAATATTTTATTTGAGTCCAAAATGCCCCAAAGTATTTTCGAATTTTTCGAATTTTCCGAGTCTTTTGCTATTTTTAATGAATTAAATGAATTCTTGGGAATTATTTTAAATATTAAATCGCTGGAAAATCCAAAGCGGGTTTCCATTGTTCATCAAGCCAGAGCAGAGTCGGACTCGAGTTCGAGTCGACCGAACCCGACCGAGCCCGTGGTTGAGCCGAACCGCTCGGCCAGAACCCTACGCGTGTGGCCGTTGGATCAAGATCCAGCGGCTACGATTGGGCCACGTCACGGACCAGAGCCCGGCCGAGGCGGCCCGGCTCACCGAGTCCGACCGAACCCAAACTCACGCACCGCTGGATCTCGATCCAACGGCCAGTGCGTGAGCCACGAGCTTTCCGGGCCCGAAGTCCTCGCCAGGACTCCGCCGCAACGGAGCGAGTGTCTCGGTTCGTGACGTTTCACTGACGCCGAGGGCTCTATTTATTGCGCCGTCGCCGCCATCGTGACCGCCACTTCATTGCGCACTCAGTAGCTCTAGACAACGTCGCTGGCCGCCGCCGTTGAGCCTGCAATCGCCGCCGGAGTTGCCTCTTCCCTCCGCCGTGGTTCTTTGCCGATTGCCGCTATCTCCGTCGTCCTCCGCCGTTGTGCCCAGACCGAGCAGGAGGCCACGGCAGCGTCCGGGCGTCCAACTCACCTCGCCGGAGGAGCCCCGCAACGCCGTGCCCTAGGTCGTCATCCCCAGCATCGGTCAGCTGCGCCGCCGCACGCCATCACCGTCCCCGCGAGCACCGCCAGCCGTCGATCAACATCCGACGTCCCAGATCACGCCACGTCACCGTCGGTGAGATCCCAATCCAAAACTCCAAGATCCAATCTCAACCGTCCGATCTAGATCGAACGGTCCAGATCAAATGCGTTCACCCCAAACGCGTGAGACCAGATCTAATCTGGGCCGTTAAATTTCAAATCAACGGCCGAGATTGCGCCACGCGTCCGGGAAGGCTGACCGCCGTGGTCAGCGCCGTCCGCAGCGTCGCGATGTGGCTTGGCGCCGACACAGCGGGAGCGTGTCGATGGCGCAGCGAACCTCACCATGACGTCACGCTGACGTCATGGCGCTCAAGATGTCGGCCGTTGTCGGCCGTCTTGGCGCCGACGCCAAGAATGACGTCACCAGCGGGTCCCACCTGTCAGCACCGTGGGCTGAGCCCCGCTGACGTCAGCAATGACGTCACCCGAGTGGTCCCACCTGTTAGTGACACGTGGAGCCGTGGAACGAGTCCACGGTAGACCCGAGCCGAGCGTGGACCGAGTCCATGGACCGACTGACGTCAACCGACCAATCCAGTGCTGACACATGTCCAGGCTGACGCAATAATTAATTTCCGAAAAAGAAAATGAATTATTAATTCGAAATAATGATTTCAGATTTTGTTTCAAACTTCAAACGCTTATAACTTTTGCGTTTCAACTCCGATTTGAGTGATTCAAATTTCTAAATTTGTATAAAATTGAGATCTACCTAATTATGAATTTTATTTAATTTTTGTACTATAGTTTTTCTCTGTAAAATTATTTAATTGATTATTTAAACTTCAAAATGCTATACTTTTGCATTTTAACTCCGAATTTGACGATTCCAATTTCTAAAAATTCATAAAATTATGTTCTCTCTGTTTATGGACTTTATTTGGATGTTTGGATGTTTTTGTCTACTGTTTTATTCATTGTTTGCTATTTGCACGCTTTACGAGTAAACGTTGAAGTGCTTGGAAGGATTCGAAGGAGAAGTATTGACTCAGGATCCAACTCAAGACCAAGAACAAGTACTTTTTGAAGGCAAGTTGTGCTTTGACCATGTTGATCCTATTTTGAAACCTATTTTGATTTAACCTATTGCATGCTAGTTCAAATTAGAAAATACTTTATTTAAAAATGGGGAATTAGATAAATACCAAATTGCTGTATGACACCTTGATTACATAAGTATGTGCCATGACCCTTGTCACCCTAGTTGTGGTTTACTAGTTGGACATTATTAAATTGCCAACGTGGGATTTAGACCGTTGTAGTATATGGCTTAGACCTGCTACGTGCTCATGACATGATTTTTGGACAATCAAATGTTAATATTGACTTAATGATATATTGAACCTGTTTTGGAAAGGTATCATGTGATGTTGATGGCACGTGGTGCATGGTAATCAAGCGGGGTTTGATAAATAGTTTTTCGGCCAGGGCATGTGGCAAGAATAATCAGTGGGCGGTTGTGGCATTGGGAATGTTGGTTTGGTTCTTCGGGTAGTCTTGCCCTGGTCACCCTAAGGACTTCACCTGCAAGCCTTTGAACTGGGTCTAACGTGCAACCACATGTCTCAGTAATGGGACGGACCTAGTTGACTAAGTTGCTAATAACGCACTGTGGAACCTCGGAGGTCAACTACACCCTTTGTGTAAGTTGTGCAGGGAGCGTCTGAGTGAGGCTAGGTACCCATCTAACGGTTGATTGGCCTAAACTTCGCCTTAGCTAAGGGAAGGGTTAGTGTGCAATAGCAGGGAGGACCACCTGTATTGTTAGAAGTTTCCGAAAGACTTTGTTACGGGAACTCGCCTTTGTGGTGTTTGGCTGTATCTTGTGGGTAAAGTGCATAACCTTTGCAGAGTGTACAATCTATTCGAATAGCCGTGTCCGCGGTATTGGACATCGCTCGAATTACTGATCAAGGGTTAGATTTTCTCAAAAATAACTTGGACTTGAAAGGTTGGGTTGGACTAATAATGATGTTGATGGAATTGTGGATTAGGATGGGAAAGATGTTTATTAAACTCCTTGAAAAGTTATTTATGCTATACTTGTTTCTACTGCTTTCGAATCTACTTATGCTACTTGTCAAATCTTGTTTCGCAAATATACCTGAGCTATTCCTTTGTATCAAGCCATGCATATAGTATATTAGCTTGCATTCTGCATGACTTCTGAGTACCAAGTACTCACCCTTGCCGCAATACAATACCAGTTGAAGAGGAGACTACACGGCTTTGGAGGAGGAGCTCCACGAGGAACCGTCTACTTAGGAGCGAGCCCGATCGATTGCCTGTGGTATCTTTGGATGGTGCCACGATGTTATCTTATTTTCATTGCTATTATTTCTCTCTTAATAAGTTTCGCCCTACGAGGCGCATATTTGTAACTTGACCATAAGGTCGAGTAACCAGTTTGACTATTTAATTAAAGTACTTTATTAGTATCGAGTGGTATGATGTGATATTTACCGATGTTGAGACTGCGTGCACTAGCGCGTTCCTGGACTATGCTGAATACACAGAGGGTCCGGATTTGCAAATTCGGGTCCCGACAAAGGTGGTATCAGAGCCATACTGACCGTAGGCTCAACCCTAAGCTAGAATGGTCATAGAGAGGTTAAAACCTATTTTCTAAAAGCTAAAAATTCATCAAGATAAGAAATGACATCTCGACTTATCCCCTTCTCTCTTTTCTTGTCTCTTGCTGAATTTTTCCTTACCTTGTCACGATCTAAAAATTCCGAGTTCTTATGTGGGCACTCTTGTGACAGAGGGAAGGAGAGTTCAACTACGTCGATCACGGAGGTTGGTCACGCCGCAGAACTTTGGCGTATGCTACAGACACTCGGAGATTTTGAGAAGCCGCAATACCAAGTGGAAGTGATCAGACAAGCAGGATTGATCAAGGTTTGTGACGTGAAGATTGTGGTCCCTGCTAGGAAGAAGGGCCCAGGCAATCGCCCGATACACTGCACTGCCAGGAGGTCTACAATGCAGATGGGTATCCAGGAGGTGTCGCGACGAGCAATGCGGCACATTACCCGTATCTACGCCAGAGAGTTGGAGAGCACGGTGTTCCGATATCATCCGCGCAGTAATAACCTTCTTGACCCAAAGGCGATTCAGGATGAGAATGCCATGGTTACACAGTTGGCACGACTTGTTGTCGCCCAGGAGGATGTACTCGATGATACAAGCAAGGAGCTACAGAAGGCCCGCAAGGAGATCACAACAGAGAAGAACAGATGGCGGGAAGCTCAAGAGTATGTGTCACACCTTCTGCAAAGGATTGGAGAGTTAGAGATGGCATTGTACGCACCAGAGCCGGAGCCAATGCTCGAGCTACACGAACCAGACCCGGAGGAGCCAGAGCTTGAGGAGGACACTGCTTCTTCGACTACCACAGATGACACAGTTGCTGGACATGGCAATCGTTTCGCGCCTATGCCGCAGCATCCGTACCCAGGCCGTGGAGGTTTTCTCGATGAGTGAGCATAGGTTCTATAGTGCTACTCCTTCGCTGAGTCGCGTCATAGAATAAAGAGTCACCCTTTAGGCGTTAGACTCTAGTATTAGTTCGATTTGGATTTTCATTGCTTGCTGAGTGTGCAGTATGTGTTGCAAGGCCCCTAGGCATTGTAAGCAACCATACCAAGTTACTATTGATTAAAGTAATAAAGTTGGACCTTAAAGTTACACCTTTCGCCCCGCATAAGTTCCATATTACTTGTCTATTCTTGTTTCCCTCTCATCTCTAAAACCTAGAGCAAATCGACAGATGGTGAACACCCGCGGAAACTTTGGAGGCAATGGGAGTGGTTCTCGCCCAGCAGAAAACCCCAATGATGGAGCACCAGCACCGCCACTGGATGTGCAGAATTTTGGAGCATTTCTTGCTGCTCAGACTCAGTTGATGCATGCTATGATGCAACAGATGCAAAACGTCACTGCTCAGGCCACTGCTAATCAAGTCAATCAGGGACAACGCCAGAATACAAGACTGTCAGAGTTTATGAGGACTCACCCACCCACTTTCTCTGGGAATGCCAATCCATTGGAGGCCGATGATTGGTTAAGGTCAATTGAGAGGAAGCTACACATAGCTCAATGCATGGGAAATGAGAAGGTACTCTACGCTTCTCATCAGTTGGAAGGAACAGCCGCCGAATGGTGGGAGAACTTCTGCGTTACGCAGGAGAACCCTCAGGACATCACTTGGGATAGAGTTCCTAGCGAACCTTATTGTTTTGGAGACCCAGACCTTAGATGTTATTTTGGGAATGGATTGGTTATCCAAGCACAGAGCCGTATTGGATTGTGGACGAAGGACTATCTCAGTTGAGAGCCCGTGTAGAAAGAAAATGGAATTTCAAGCCACTGCAGTTAGAGATGGACAGATGATGGTTAACAGCACCAAGGCAATCAGCATAGAAGATGTCTCGGTAGTGAATGAGTACCCAGATGTTTTTCCTGAAGATCTACCTGGTATGCCACCGGACAGGGACATAGAGTTTGTGATAGAGCTTGTACCTGGTATAGCGCCGATAGCAAAGGGACCTTATCAGATGTCCACCGAAGAATTGGTAGAGATGAAAAAGCAACTTGAGGAGTTAATGGAGAAAGGATTTATCAGACCGAGTTCGCCGTGGGGAGCACCAGTTTTGTTCGTCAAGAAGAAGGACGGAAGTTTCAGGATGTGCATTGACTACCGTGCACTCAATGAAGTTACTATGAAGAATAAGTACCCGCTACCCAGGATCGATGATTTGTTTGACCAGCTAAGAGGAGCCGGAGTATTCTCCAAGATTGATCTAAGATCGGGATACCATCAGTTGAAGATCCGATCAGAAGATATCCCAAAGACCGCATTTTCGTCAAGATATGGACATTCACGAGTTCTGATTATGTCCTTTGGTCTCGACGAATGCGCCAAAGATATTTCATGAATATGATGAATAAGGTGTTCATGGAATATTTGGACAAGTTTGTTGTCGTGTTCATAGATGATATCCTAATCTACTCCAAGACAGAGGATGAACATGCCGAACACTTGAGGCGAGTTTTGGAAAAGCTGAGGGAACAGCAACTCTTCGCCAAGTTCAGTAAGTGTGATTTTTGGAAGGACAAGGTGGAGTTCCTCGGACATGTAATGACCGCAGAAGGAGTTGTCGTTGATCCAAGTAAAGTAGAAGCTGTGTTACACTGGGAGCAGCCGAAGACCATAACCCAGATCAGAAGTTTCCTTGGAATGGCAGGTTACTATCGCCGTTTCATTGAAGGCTTTTCGACAATTGCGAGACCTCTCACGCAATTGCTAAAAAAGGAGAAGAAGTTTGCATGGACGCCAGAATGTGAGAAAGGTTTTCAAGAACTGAAGAAACGATTGACATCGGTACGGTGTTAGTCCTACTGGGATGTTAATCAAAGCTTTGATATCTATTGCGATGCATCGCGTCAAGGACTTGGATGTGTCCGATGCACGTAGCGAAGGTTGTTGCTTATGCATCAAGGCAGTTGAGGCCGCATGAGGAGAATTACCCGACACATGACCTAGAGTTAGCTGCCGTAGTGCATGCCTTGAAGATATGGCGTCACTATCTAATTGGAAACAGATGTGAACTATACACGGACCATAAGAGTCTTAAGTACATCTTCACCCAATCAGACCTGAACATGAGGCAAAGGAGATGGTTAGAGTTGATCAAGGACTACAATGTTGGAATCCATTACCATCCAGGAAAGGCTAACGTAGTAGCCGATGCTCTGAGTCGGAAAAGCCATACTGTGAGTACGTTGCTAGCCACAAGTCAGGATGAGTTATGTGAGGATTTCCAGAGAATGAAGATTGAGGTGGTACCTAGCGGATTCTTGGCCGCATTAGAAGTGAAGCCTACCCTAGAGGATCAGATCCGAGAAGGACAGAAGGATGATGACAAGATCCGCAGGATTAAGTCCATCAAGGAAGAAGGCAAGGCAGAGGATTTCAAGTTGGATGAGGAAGGCACGTTATGGATGAAAGATCGGATTTGTGTGCCCAACAGGAGGGAATTAAAACAATTGATTTTGGAGGAAGCCCATGACTCCAAGTATTCAATCCACCCAGGAAGTGCCAAGATGTATCAGGATTTGAAGGAGAGATTCTGGTGGCCGAGCATGAAGCGTGAAGTCGCCGAGCATGTTGCATTGTGCGACGTATGCCAGAGAGTCAAAGCAATGCATCAGAGACCAGCAGGATTGCTACAGCCGTTGAAAATACCTGAGTGGAAGTGGGAGGAAATCGGAATAGATTTCATTACCAGTTTGCCTAAGACTCAAGGAGGTTATGACTCCATATGGGTTATAGTGGATCGCTTGACCAAGGTCGCCCATTTTATCCCGGTGAAGACCACTTACTCGGGAGATAAGTTAGCAGAGTTATATATGGTCAGGATCGTCTGTTTGCACGGAGTGCCAAAGAGGATTGTATCGGACAGAGGTACCCAATTTACCTCAAGGTTCTGGAATAAGTTGCATGAAGCCATGGGAACCCGTTTGAACTTCAAGATCTGACCTATCATCCACAGACGGATGGACAGGACCAGAAAGAGTCAATCAGATTACGGAAGATATGCTAAGAGCGTGTGCATTGGCTTATGCTACCTCTTGGGATAAGAGCTTGCCGTATGCCGAAGTTCGATTACAATAATAGTTACCAGGCTAGTTCTGAGATGTCACCATTTGAGGCAATCAGATGGTCGACTCCGCCGACGCCATTAAATCGGAATGAGACCGTGGCGCCGTGTCTTCGGGCCTGATATTCTTCAAGAAGCTGAAGAGCAGATTGCCATGATTAGGGAAAGGTTGAAGATAGCCCAATCACGATAGAAGAGTTATGCTGACAACCGTCGCCGGGACTTGAGTTTTGAACCAGAGGATTTCGTGTATCTCAGAGTCACGCCGCTCAGAGGAGTAAAGAGATTCCATGCCAAGGGAAAACTTGCACCCCGTTATGTTGGACCATTTAAGATTTTGAGCCGCAGAGGCGAAGTTGCTTACCAGCTAGAGTTACCGCAGTCATTAGCAGGAGTGCATGACGTGTTCCACGTGTCGGCTAAAGAAGTGTCTCCGAGTTCACGAGGAGCAGAACACCGCTAGAGTCAATTGAGTTGCAAGAAGATCTGACTTACAAGGAGCATCTCGTGAGATTTTGGACACTATGGATCGATAGACTAGAAATAAGTCAACTCGCTTCTGTAGAGTTCAGTGGAGCAACCATGCAGAGAGCGAAGCAACTTGGGAGCGCGAAGAGGAATTGAAGAAAGAGTTTCCGAACCTATTCCTTTAGTAAGCCCTGAATCTCGGGGACGAGATTCTGTTAAGGGGGGGAGGTTTGTAACACCCCAAAATTTTGCTTTTCTTAAATTCATGTGTGATTTGGCACTTTGGTGAATTTTTGGAATTTTCTGGAATTTATTTGGATTTATTTGGAATTTATTTGAATTTATTCCATTTTGAAATAATTAAAGAATTAAACTTTGCAAATAAAATTTTGTTGGAAATATTTTATTTGAGTCCAAAATGCCCCAAAGTATTTTCCAGAATTTTTCTGGAATTTTTCTGAGTCTTTTGCTATTTTTAATGAATTAAATGAATTACTGGGAATTATTTTAAATATTAAATCGCTGGAAAATCCAAACCGGGTTTGCACTGTTCATCCGACCGAGCCGAAGTCGACTCGAGTTCGAAGTCGACCGAACCCGACCCGAGCCCGTGGTTGAGCCGAACCCACTCGGCGAACCCTAGCGTGTGACCAGTTGGATCAAGATCCAACGGCCACGATTGGGCCACGCCACGGACCGAGCCCGAGCCAGCCAGCTCACCCGAGTCCGACCCGAACCCAAACTCACGCAAAGTTGGATCTCGATCCAACGGCTGTGCGTGAGCCACGTAGCCCAGTCCGAGTCCTCGCCGGACTCCGCCGCAAGAACGGAAAGGTGTCTCGGCTTCAGACGTTTCACGGATGCCGAGGGCTCTATTTATTGCGCCGTCGCCACCATCGTGACCGCCACTTCATTGCGCATCCGTAGCTCTAGACAACGTCGCCTGAGCCGCCGCCGTTGAGCCGCAATCGCTCGCCGGAGTTGCCTCTTCCCTCCGCCGTGGTTCTTTGCCGATTGCCGCCATCTCCGTCGTCCTCCGCCGCCGTTGTTCCCAGATTCGGAACCGGGAGGCCACGACGCGTCCGGGCGTCCAACTCACCTCGCCGGAGGAGCCCCGCAACGCCGTGCCCTAGGTCGTTGTCCCCAGCACCGGTCAGCTGCGCCGCCGCACGCCATCACCGTCCCCGCGAGGACCGCCAGCCGTCCGATCAACATCCGACGTCCCAGATCACGCCACGTCACCGTCGGTGAGATCCCAATCCAAAACTCCAAGATCCAATCTCAACCGTCCGATCTAGATCCAACGGTCCAGATCAAACGCGTTCACCCCAAACGCGTGAGACCAGATCTAATCTGGGCTGTTGAATTTCAAATCAACGGCCGAGATTGCGCCACGCGTTCGGGAAGGCTGACCGCCGCGGTCAGCGCCGTCCACGCGCGCGTGTGTGTGACGCTGACACGCCGGGCCCGCGTGTCAGTGACGCAACCGAACCGCACCATGACGTCACGCTGACGTCATGGCGGGCTCAAGATGTCACGGGCCGTCTCAAATGCGCCGACGCCAAGAATGACGCTACACGGGTCCCACTGCCGCCAAGACTGTGGCCGAGCCCGCCGACGCCAAGAATGACGTCACCCGAGTGGTCCCACCTGTTAGTGACACGTGGAGCCGTGGACCGAGTCCACTGTAGACCCGAGCCGAGAGTGGACCGAGTCCATAGACCGACTGACGTCAACCGACCAATCTAGTGCTGACACGTGTCCAGGCTGACGCAATAATTAATTTCCGAGAAAGAAAATGAATTATTAATTCGAAATAATGATTTCAGATTTTTGTTCCAAACTTCAAACGCTTATAACTTTTGCGTTTCAACTCCGATTTGAGTGATTCAAATTTCTAAATTTGTATAAAATTGAGATCTACCTAATTATGAATTTTATTTAATTTTTGGACTAAAGTTTTTCTCTGTAAAATTATTTAATTGATTATTTAAACTTCAAAATGCTATAACTTTTGCATTTTAACTCCAAATTTGACGATTCCAATTTCTAAAAATTCATAAAATTATGTTCTCTCTGTTTATGGACTTTATTTGGATGTTTGGATGTTTTTGTCTACTGTTTTGTTCATTGTTTGCTATTTGCACGCTTTACGAGTAGACGTTGAAGTGCCGGAAGGATTCGAAGGAGAAGTATTGACTCAGGATCCAACTCAAGACCAAGAACAAGTACTTTTTGAAGGCAAGTTGTGCTTTGACCATGTTGATCCTATTTTGAAACCTATTTTGATTTAACCTATTGCATACTAGTTCAAATTAGAAAATACTTTATTTAAAAATGGGGAATTAGATAAATACCAAATTGCTGTATGACACCTTGATTACTTAAGTATGTGCCATGACCCTTGTCACCCTAGTTGTGGTTTACTAGTTGGACATTATTAAATTGCCAACATGGGATTTAGACCGTTGTAGTATATGGCTTAGACCTGCTACGTGCTCATGACATGATTTTTGGACAATCAAATGTTAATATTGACTTAATGATATATTGAACCTGTTTTGGAAAGGTATCATGTGATGTTGATGGCACGTGGTGCATGGTAATCAACTGGGGTTTGATAAATAGTTTTTCGACCGGGGCATGTGGCAAGAATAATCAGGTGGGCCAGTTGTGGCATTGGGAATGTTGGTTTGGTTCTTCGGGTAGTCTTGCCCTGGTCACCCTAAGGACTTCACCTTGCAAGCCTTTGAACTGGGTCTAACGTGCAACCACATGTCTGTAATGGGACGGACCTAGTTGACTAAGTTGCTAATAACGTACCTATGGGACCTCAGGAGGTCAACTACACCCTTTGTGTAAGTTGTACGGGGGAGCGTACCGGGGCTGAGGCCAGGTACCCATCTAACGGTTGATTGGCCTAAACTTCGCCTTAGCTAAGGGAAGGGTTAGTGTGCAATAACCGGGGAGGACCACCTGTATTGTTAGAAGTTTCCGAAAGACTTTGTTACGGGAACTCGCCTTTGTGGTGTTTGACTGTATCTTGTGGGTAAAGTGCATAACCTCTGCAGAGTGTACAATCTATTCGAATAGCCGTGTCCGCGGTATTGGACATCGCTCGGGAATTACAGTCAAGGGTTAGATTTTCTCAAAAATAACTTGGACTTGAAAGGTTGGGTTGGACTAATAATGATGTTGATGGAATTGTGGATTAGGATGGGAAAGATGTTTATTAAACTCCTTGAAAAGTTATTTATGCTATACTTGTTTCTACCGCTTTGAATCTACTTATGCTACTTGTCAAATGTCCATCGCAAATATACCTGAGCTATTCCTTTGTATCAAGCCATGCATATAGTATATTAGCTTGCATTACGTGCATGACTTGCTGAGTACCAAGTACTCACCCTTGCCGCAATACAATACCAGTTGAAGAGGAGACTACACCAGCTTTGGAGGAGGAGCTCCACGAGGAACCGTCTACTTAGGGAGCGAGCGGTCGGTTGCCTCGTGGTATACTGGATGGCGCCACGATGTTATCTTATTTTCCGCTACTATTATTTCTCTCTTAATAAGTTTAAGCCTACTGAGGCGCATATTTGTAACTTGACCATAAGGTCGAGTAACCAGTTTGACTATTTAATTAAAGTACTTTATTAGTATCGAGTGGTATGATTGTGATATTTACCGATGTTGAGACTGTGTGCACTAGCGCGTTCCTGGACTAGTGCTGAATACACAGAGGGTCCGGATTTGCAAATTCGGGTCCCGACAGTTTTGGTTGGTCTTCTTTGTTTTTAGTCGATGGAAATCAAAAGAAAAGTGTTTGGTCTTGGATTTTCGCGGTTTGATCCACAAGCGGTTTGTGGTTTTGTCTTCCTTGGGTGAAGACGAAGAAGAAGAGTCTAGTGTTGCGCTTCCTTTGGTTGCCTTTCCAGTTTTGATGCCTAGTTTGTTGGTTGCTTTATGGGGAAGAAGCATTCAATTTATTTCTGTGTTTGTCTTTCTCCGAGGTTAAAGGAGTATTGCGGAGTTGTGCCAGACCTGGCTGTCAGGGCTGAAGTTCTGTGGCTTTGTAGTAGTACGTGGTGTTTGATTTCGTTATTTTACTGGTTTAAGAAATCATCTTTGAAAAACCCTTCTTGTTTCGTGAAAGATTGGGGTTTGGTGCTAAGGTTTTATTTGCAAAGGTTTATTTGATCGTTTCGTTCCCTCCTGTGGGAGTACCTTTAAGATTGAAAAGTGTTTTGGAGAATTCATTTGCATGACCAAGTTTGAGTTTGTCTCATTGCAATTTTGAGAGTCAAGTTTCCCTATGAATTTGGGATGAGCTTTAAAACTAAAATGCTGCAAACAAAGTAAGTAGTCTTTTGACTGAAATCGTTTGTCCCTAGTAAGAATTGATGTTTAGCATGTTATGTAGTAGGTAACCATGTGGTTTATGGATTGATGTGTTGCTAAGTTAAATTTTGAGCTGAATCAATTCAATGTGATTAATATCTCTAGCTTGAGAATAAATAGACTACTAGTGTTGTAGTTTACTCTTAGCGAGAATGCTGCCGAAATTTTCGGTATTAGCATTTATTTATTTGCTGTAATTTACTTGTAATTGAGGTATTTAGAGGATGCTTAGTCTATGTTAGGTAGCATTCGAGCATGTTAAATGCCGGGGTGTTACAATGCTCTTAACCAAATGATCCTTGCATGGGAAATAAACAAATTAAATACTACGCGTATAGTATATAGCCATAGTATCGCGTCGATTTGATTTGCATTGCAGCTCTTTCTGTGCCGGTCGGCCGGCCTGCCAGCCACTGCCTAGATGCACGCACGCTCGGAGTTCAACTCCTATGGGTTGGACATGCATCACAGAGAGCTGTGGCCGGGCCAAGTGATATGGTGTCAGAATGATGCTTTGAAGAGGAGCGGCCATGGACGGTGGCAGTCACGGCGAATTCGTAACGACATGGATGCAAGCCAGCGGGGAGACGGGCCAGCAAAGAAGGCTACCAATTGATGACTGCTTTTACGATCATTGTGAGAAGCACGTACATGCAGGTAGTAACCTTAGGAACAAAACTCAACCTTAGTAGGGCACATGTAATGAAAGTTTAGATGATGAAATAAGCAACAGATTATATTAGAAGGGCATTACAACAATGACGATATTTCTAGGAGAAGTGACGATAACACTGGTTGTCATGGTGGAATAAGTGATCGTTCCACCTATGTTCGTAGAGTGGGAACGATGCCATACATTTTCTACATATGAAATTACCCGTGAATCTTTCGCGATTTGTTCTCGGACACCGCTCAATCTCTCTTATGAAAGAGCTCCATGGCCGTGGGCAGTGCTCCCAGCTGCTGCCGAATGGGTAGCCTATGCCATACGTCTCTGGGGTATAAGAAGTAGCTTGTTTGTGTGCATTCTGTGGAGTTCTGTCCTCCCATATGGGCATGCCATCCTGATTTCAGGCGTCCCCTATGTTAATACCACCCGGGTTCCGTGATGGTCTCTGTAACCCGGTAAGGATGTCTTCCATTGTGCGCACCTCGGCCGGCTACTTCCCCTTGTCCCTTCTTAGAGTGGAGGAACCCTCTTCCACTTCTGGTTCCTTGTGGAGATGTCTTCTCTGTTTCGGCTCGCACTCCACTATATGGTGTAGGAGGTGCGTGTTGGCCTTGTCCTTGTACAACCGGAAGCATGCCCTACAGTCCATACAGTATGCCTGATGTGGTCGTTGCATAATACCTTGGGCGTACTCGGGGTCTGGCTTTTCGGGGCGGAAGTAGCACCACGGAGAGGGTTGCTCGCCCCAGTTATCCCATATGGGAAGTTTGAGATGTGGGTGGTATTTCTCCGGATCCACCCAGTTGAAGTAGGCTCACCGTTCATCCTCGGCCAAGGGGCACCGGTAGAATCTCCGGTCTGCTAGATCCCCTTGGCAGGTATCAACGATCGCTATGTGTCGTGATCGCAAAATTCGGGGCTTTCAGGTGTAGCCCCTTGAGGAGGTTTCTCCTTTGACTTTATCCATTTTGCAAGTTTCTTCTTGAAGTCCTGTATGCGACGAAGCGGTTTAGAATTACTACTTTGTGACTGTGTAACATTAGCATGTCGCATGGAACTGACCGATTGGTTGCTCCCTTGCGCACCGGCCTTAAACTCTGGTCGATCTAGAAGGGGGACATATCCCGGCGGCCTCTCCCACCGGGTGAAGTTCTCGGGCGAAGTGGGGTAGGCGTCGTGGCAGTTGTTGTCAAATTCGTAGTCACGTCGTTCCGGGCCGTCGATCCATTGGAAGAATCAACACCGGTCCATGCGCTACAAAACAAAAAACAATGCATGAAATGGTAGTGGTACCCTGTACTGTACGGACAGACACTAGTAGGTTTACCTCATAGCCGTGTGCACAATAGTAATGGGCGCGGGCGGCCGTAGCTCCGTGCTGAGACTGCGTGATCTTCGCCGGAAGGTTGCAGGAGCAATTAGGTCGGGGCAACTCCGGCAGAACTGGGGCGTCAACACAACTCGCATCCGGGTATTCGGAGGGGGGGTTAAGTTTCGCTTGCTGAAGAGGCGACGGTAGAACGACATCGTGGCCTAATTTGTGTAAAGTGTGCATAAGTTTATTGTCGGTCTGTTGGTAATGGATGTGTATCCCTCCACCGATTTTTATAGTGGTGGCGAGCTACATGGCTTGTCATCCACTTGGCAAAGTTGCATGACCTGTCTCCCCTCTCCTAAAGCTGCACAACCTGTCACGTCTTTGGCAAAGCTGAACGACATGTCACGCCTTTGGCAAAGCTGCACGACCTGTCACGTTTTGTGAAAGCTGCACGACATCGCGACAGCTTTGATTGAGGGTGGCATTGGATTCGTCTGCAACTTGGCATGTGATGGGACATGAGGCTGACTACGGCCACAGCTTTAGACAGGGAATCCCTCCCATAGTCAGGCAGAATGCTTTATACAACTTTCATTGCGCGTGACAGGTCGTGCAGCTTTGATTGAGGGTGACAGGTCGTGCAGCTTTGTTTGCGTGTGATAGGTCGTGCAGCTTGTGATACTCAGGGTTATTTCGGATTTATAATTTACATGGAAAGAAAGGTGTATATGAAATATTTTTGCAGAACATGATGGTCCATATATTAAGAGGCATGGGAGAAGGGGAAGTGGCCTCGATGCACTAAGTAGACGTCTGTATATGAGATTTTTATGCAGAATATGGTCTTCTGTATACGAAATAGCAAATCTGCTCCATTCGACCCAAAAAATAACTTCCAACAGGCTTTTTTACGGCCCCCCGAAAAGCCTTCATCATTAGGGTTCGTGCGCGATGATCTGTGTGCGCATGCTGTAATACAACATGTCACTATCAACAAGGTCAGATTGCCTAAATAATACAAAGATTGAGAACTACAAGTACATTGCATACCGATGTATCCTCAAGAGGAGTCTGAGTTGATGACGAGCGGGCGAAACTCGATCGTTTACCGGCCATGCTCGGGCGCGATGACCTTGGAGAGGGAGGACGGGTGCCTCTCTCAGCACGCCGGATCGCAACGTCGCTATGACGGCCGCAGGTATTGATTTGCATTATGCCCTTCAGACCATCTGCTACTTTACGAAGAATTCGCACCATGTTAGGCGAAGTGCTGTGGCTCCGTTCTTGTAATGCAGTAGTAGCCTCCTCATACATACTGCTAGCACGATTGTACTGCGGACACAACACAAGACATTAGTTACTCATAGCAAAATAAAGGAATCATAGTGTGTGGTGGTACCGTCTCATCCTGCCGTGATGCGCGGTGTGTACGGTGGCCGACGCCCAACTGCTCGGCGTGCGTGATCTGCTCGGGCCTCGTAGGAGCAACTCCAGTAAGACGAGCATGCGTACGTGGCACGTACCACTCCAGGTACGCGACGTACGAGTCAAGCTCGTATGGTTGATCCTCGTGCACTACCTACTCCGTGGCAGAGTCCTCCCACGCAGTGGTCCACGGCAATTGCTTTTGTCGCCACTCGTCCGTGTGATGCCCCTTCCGAGATTGCCTGCGGGAAATAAAGTTGCAAGTTCAAAATTATAAATACATGATGTAGGCTGTAAGGAAGGTAGACAATTCAAATATACGAATTACACTTACATATGCGCTTTTCGTGGTAGAGGTGGGCCAATAGGAGGGGGGATCTCCTGGTGAAGTCCAAACTGGCGCATCACCCACGCGGGGGAATACTGCTCCACCATGTAGTAGAACACTAGGTGACACGTGGTGAACCAGTACTGATGGTCTTGGCTGCACTGAATTGACAAGCCATTCTCTCCTTAATCAATTGCAAAAGGGAAGATCTATAGCACTTATTTTGGTAAGATCACATTATAACGGTGTACAGTAGTCTTAAATAAATAAAAATTTCTCGTCAATCCATAGAAAAAGAGAAGATTTACAGCACTTATTTCAGTGTGGTCATATTATAATGGTTCAGATTAATCATGCATACATATTACAACTATTATAATTCGATAACATATACAGCTATATTTTTGAAATGCAATATAATTATATAACAAGTATAATATATTGCAATAACTAGCGTGTAATCGTACTAATCTTCCATTAACATTAGGCCATCATTTACACCATTTTTCGTTATTTCATGTACTGCTAACCATATTAATATTGTTACTACAGTTGCTAATACCGTTATCTACAATCCTATTAACTGCAATAATATCACATTAACTACACACTTTTATTTACTTACGCATTTGGTCCTCATTTCATTAACTACTCATTATGACAACAGTATTTTCACCTACTACTAGTCCAACTACTCATGATGCCAATATAGTAAGTTCACATACCAAGTTCACATATTGCTACTATCACAAACATCACGCCAGCCTTGTTAGCAATAATATTATACTACTAGTCCAGAAGATTATACTTTTTGTTCCACTAGTCCACAACTCATTACCTCACTCTATAGCTAGTTTATACTGCTTGTTCTACAAATTTTGAGCTCTATATCGTGCTAGTTGTACTAATTGAGCAACAATCTTATACTACTCGTCCAGTAGATTTCCAACTAACCTCTCTGAAGATGTATTGAAAATCCATAAATCTCTAGCACCGTGCAAAATAACCTTCGTCAAGAACACCTGCAAAAATACAAATACGGAATGAAATACTCGAAAAATTAGTTACCTCTAACTAAATTCTAGAAATTATGAGCACCAACAAAATTTGTTTTCTCAGCTTCTCCGATGTCCTCAGTTTACTCACTTCCTCAGCTTCTCTCGCGCTCTCGGTTTTCTCAGCTCGCTTTCTTAGTTCACTCAAGCTCCCTCGCGTGACCGCGGCTTTCTGATTTATAGTGAGACCGCGCGAGAAAGAATCGGGAAAACGGACGATTATCGCTGCTTTCGGCTGTTGGATGAGACGTAGCATGCTGTCTTCTTTCATCAATTAGCTACCGCAGGCAGCACATGGTAGCAGCGCAGCTCGTAACGCGGGGGGCATGGGCAGAAAAACGCAGCACATGGCAGAAAATGCCGGAGGGAGCAAGGCTGGATGGGCTCAGCTGCTGCGAGCGGGCGACAGCGAGGCATGCAGCGGGCCAGGCGAGGCGATGCAGCGCAGGGGGAGCGCGAGAAAGAATCGGGAAAACGGACGATTATCGCTGCTTTCGGCTGTTGGATGAGACGTAGCATGCTGTCTTCTTTCATCAATTAGCTACCGCAGGCAGCACATGGTAGCAGCGCAGCTCGTAACGCGGGGGGCATGGGCAAAAAAACGCAGCACATGGCAGAAAATGCCGGAGGGAGCAAGGCGGGACGGGCTCAGCTGCTGCGAGCGGGCGACAGCGAGGCATGCAGCGGGGCAGGCGAGGCGATGCAGCGCAGGGGGAGCACTGCAGGCACCTGCAGCGCTTGGCTGCTGCTGCATGTGACCTGCAGCAGTACTCCTCCGCTGCACCTTGCGATCACAGGCCAATTCCGCAAATAAACGTCGCTGCCGGCTAATTACGAAAAAACGATCAGTAACGGCGCTACAATGGCTAAAATTTTGCAATAAACTATGGGAACACAACTCAAGTACTGCTGAAGAATGTTTTAGCAGTTATTCAGGGATGTTTTAGGCCAAATTAGCTATGTTTCACGCGAGAGTCGAGCAATGAAACACCACTACAAGAATCCGACATATTTACGTCAGCCAAATTTATTTACGTCGGTTTAGATAAAGCTAACGTATATATTTTTTTTGTCAACCCTGGAACACGTGGCGCCTATCCCGCCAGACCGAATTTGAAATATGGTGGAGACAATGTAATGCCCGTTTAAATGAACTTGTCGACGTCGAGTACTTGTAATAAGTATAAATATTGTACTATTTCTTTTTGTATTTTTCATTTTTTACTCATGCTTATACTAATACCGTGTTTCTTTAATAGGATGAAGTTGTTTTTTCAGCACACAGACTCGTTTTTTAAATCAAAGAAAAGAATGGATCTTCTTCGAAGAGTCAAAAATCTCTTTTTAGGGGCTCTAGTTCTCGGCAGAGCAGGCAGAAACAGTTCAAGAGGTGTCTAGAGGAGGTTGTATACATAAATTTGTTTATTTTTATTCTTTTCTTTTATACATGCACTAATTATATTAACATCTAATTCTCCTCAAGTAGGGAGGCAGGAGGTTGGACAGGAGGTGAGGGAGCCTATGGTGGAGGCTATGGAGGAGGAGGCTGTGGTGGAGGCAGGGGAGGAGGAGGCAGTAGAGGAGGATAGGGATGGTGAAGGAGAGGAGGCAGGGGAGGAGTCAGGGGAGAAGGATGGGGATGGTGAAGGGGAGGGAGATGGTGCTGAGGAAAGGGATGACCGTGTCTCAGGTGCTATTTATAATTAACTAGCAAGTATGAACTATATGTATTGCATTTCTCATGAACATTCTATGTCTATTTCAGGTATAGAGAGACTAATCAGATTCCCCCAGTAACAGTTCCTCATGCACACAGATTGATCGTGCCACATGGTGATTAGTAAGTAATTAAACTTTGTTTAAATGAACTTCACGCCACGTGATCTTACAAGTTTGATAATGTTTTTTGCAGGCAATGGGTTGATGTAGAATGGATGGGTAGGAACAGGTTAAGGCAAGTGAATAGTATGCTAGGATCTCTCTTGCGCTACCACTATCCTAGTTTAGTGGTGATCAATGGCGAATTGAAGCCAACCCTGAAGTGGGCGCACTACAAAATGACTATAGATGGGGTGCATGGAACTGTTGCCCAACGGGCGTGGGTGGACTTCTGGGTAAGTTGACAATACTTTTCCATTTTCATATATTTTGCAAGCAATAATGCAGAGTCTCACCCATCCTTTTCCTTTATAGGACAGATACCGTTTGCAAAGTGATTAGGAGCAATCGTTGCAATTTAATGGAAAAATATGTCTTTGAGAACGCAGCGAGCAGGGTGGTGAAGGAGGTGATGTACTAGGGTTGTATTTAGGCAGTCAACTTGTACTATAAGAGGGTGCTCCATCAGGATATGAGGAAGAAGTTTGGTGCTTCGAAAATCTACCTTCATACGAATCATTACTGAGAATTCATCTTGCTTTGGTTTAACAAATGTCCAGAAGCATGGGAAGATCTCAACCATAATTGGGCCTCACCTGAGTTTGTTTAGAAATCTAACAAGAAGAGGGGTAACAGGGAGGCGGGTCCGAAAGTAGTCCAGCATAATGGGACCAACGGGCATCTTCGTCTTGCATGCCTGATGGTATGCTTCATAATATTATATATCATCATTTGTAGTTTGAATTGTCGACATCTGATCATTATGTTCCAAATGTTGGCTAATGATATTGATTTATAGGAAGCTCAAAGCGAGACTCGGCCTACTGACGTCGAAGCTTATATTCATGGTCACCTAGGTTCTGATCTCGCATAGCCGGATTTTCTATGCAGTGAGAAGGCAACACAGGGCTTGGTTAGTAAAATTGTTGTAATCAACTCAAGTTAGTACTTTGTCAAATTTTTACACATGTATTACAAATTTTGTAGGCTAGTTATGGGAAATTGACGACCGATAATTACGGACCGAAGTATGACTAGAGGAAAGAAGATGTTGACCCTTTCGCTTTGTACAATAGCAGGAGTGGCAAGAAACATGGAAAGTTCTCCATGTTTAATGGTTACGTTGATACTACCATAGTCTTAACTTCGGCGAGGTTGTCTCAATCCTACTAGAATAGTGGGCGGAGTACTCGTGAGGCTCGACTAGAGGAGCAGTTGAGGCAACCACAAAAATACTTTGTTGCATAGCAGACATAACAAAAAGCAGCTCTACAAGTAAGTTATATCGTTCTATCCGAAAAATGCATAGTTTGTTGCCTATTTCGTTGAAATGTTTGTAGTTCTCTTCTACCTAGATGAAAACTACAAATTTCAACTTAAAATTGTTGAGATTTAGTCACTCATGCTCTTATTTAATAAAATCTACCAATTAGACTTGTATTTGTCAACAATTGCTTATTTTTGTTCAAGTATATAAATTGCCAAATTAGTGGTTATTTTAGCATTGATATTCTAATTAGGCGCAAACTACAAATTTTAACTTATAATTGTCGAGATGTAGTTAGTTCTGCTCTTATTTGATGAAATATGCCAATTAGACTTGTTATATATATAATTGCTCATTTTTGCTCCATGTATGACCAAAATTTTAAATTAGTGATCATTTTAGCATTCCTCTTGTAACTACATACAAACTACAATTTTTAACTTACAATTGTCGAGATCTAGTCAGTCGTACTCTTATTTGATGAAATATGCAAATTAAATATCTTTTTGTCGAATTTTTTTTGTTTGTAGGCTAATTACATTAAAATTCTCAAAGTACTAACCACTTGTGCTCTAAATAGATGAAAAAACACGGTTACTCTTGTATTTTCCAATAGTGACTCAATAATTATGTTATCTGTAGGAATATATGTCACAACAGTTTGGAAGACCACTAAATCTTAAGCGGCGGAATCAACCTTTGGAACGCCAAATCGGCTAATTGGTCATCAGGTAACGTGACACTGAAGCACCGATTTCGTACATCCCTTAATCTTCTGATATAATCCGAGACAGGCTCGTCGAATTTCTGTTGGACTAAACTTAGATATGAAATTCTAAGCTCAGGGCTACCAGAAAAGAAATACTCATGGAATCGGCTTTCCAAATCGTTCCAAAAGTGGACCGAATTTGGGGGCAAGTTGTGAACCATGTAAAAGCAGTTCCCGACAAAGATAAAGGAAAAAAAATCTAATTTTCATCCCATTAGACTGGGCTGCTTCGCCACACTGGGCAATGAATCGTCTGACGTGCTCAAGGGTGGTTACAGAATTATCCCCTGAAAATTTGGCAAAGTCAGGAATCCTGTAATTGTGTGGATAAGGCATGCGATCTATGTAATCTAGGTACGGCTTCCTATAGCCGATTACTTTCTCTTGGGCTGCAAGCCGAATTGATCTCTCAATATGGCAGAAATTTGATCAGCACAATTAATGTTATTGGCCGATGTAGTGCTAGGGTTATGCCAATTGTAATAATTGGCGTCCTGGCCCCCAAGTGTAAACTCAGGCTGTCGGCTAGATCGACTCGGCTGATGCCGAGGCAATTGATCGTAGTCCTCATTTTTTACAGTCGACAACTCAGGTAAAGGGACAAAGGACTCTGCGTATGTGACCACCTTATGCGGGATCGGATTCCATGGTGGAATCGGTCCTTGGAATTGAGGAACCGTATCTGGCCTGATCGGCCTGGGGCTCGATTGGACGAAAGCGCTTACTGGTGTTGCCGATGGCAGGCTAGCTGTTGTGCCTAGTTTTGCTTCATCAGTATACACATGGTAATGCGCAATCCCACCCGTATGAGCACTTGTTGCCAATACGGTAGGTTGGGTCGGCAATACCGAAGGCGTTGGAGCCAGCCCTTTTACTGTAATGGTGTTTTGTGCCACCGAGTAGATGGGATATGATGGGAGTGGCTGCAACGGGTCTAGCAGACCCCCAGATGAAGCCAATTCCTGAGCGATCGTCTTGACGCTATTATCAATCATTGGCTTTAATGTTGTAACTAGGGCCGATGACTGGTTAATTAATGCATGATGCACAGATTGCTCAATCATAACAGATAACTCGGCTTGAGCCGGCATGTATCGGCTTACCGAGTTAGTTGAGATGCCAGCGTCGCTAATAGGGTTGAGCATTGGGAGTGCAGTCTTTTGGGTAATGCCTCGTCGGTTTTTTTGATAGCGCCCTAACATCATCTCCTCCAGTGTGGCCTTTCTGTCTTAGCGTGCCAATCGATTTGAGCTGCAATCGATAAGGTGGAGAAAATCGTAAAATCAATCAGAAGCCGATATCCAGCGATGATCGGCGTAGCTCCAATCGGCGAACAGCCGATCAGGACGTAACTAGTTTAGCTGGTTAGGGTTAGACTAAGGATAGAGGTAGATTGGCTTTGAGAGGCGATGCACAACAAAAACAAAGCAAATCAAACCTGGGATGAAATCGATGAGACCAACAATCGGCGATACGCAAACTTTTATTGATCTAGTCGACTTACAGAGGAAAGCTTGTTACAAGAAAGATTAAAACGACAAAAACTGACGGGTTGTATGTGTCTCTCTACTCTAGTCTAGGCTCATCTTTTATATCCTTCGGCCGATCCGAGTCCTTCTCTAATATGGCAACAAGAGTCCATGTCAACCACAGTTTCCTAAACAGACTCCTGTTTCCAAACTTCTTCCACCGTGCGCTATCAAAACTCCCTTATGCCCTAATTTTGCCGATACTTTCATATATGCTAAATTTTGGTGAAAACATAACTATACTGTTACTTGGTCTAGACGACCCTGCTGTAAAACTATTTGCCAAAAGGCGTTAATTTGGTGAAGTTATCCATTTCACTATGGCCATTGTATGCTTTATGATCTGACTATGTAATGATGTGCACTAGTATATTGATCTAGGAACCAGTGCAGGAATCATTCGGCGGACCTTCTCTAAAATTTAATTTTTATGCATCCAAGTCATCGAAATTTGAAGACTTAGTTAATTTTCATGCATCCAAATCATGGTAAATTCAAAGACTTAGTTAATTTTCATACATCCAAGTCATGGTAAATTTGACGACTTAGTTCGGAGTAGGAGAATACTAAATCAGTGTTTGGGTGCTCTGTAAGGTTAAGGGAAGGGGGATGCGTTATAAATCAAATACATTCATACTAACACTATAGTCGTAGATCATATAAAAACTCTGAAGTTAAGCGTGCTTAGGCGAGAATAGTACTATGATGGGTGACCACTTGGGAAGTGCGAAGTTCTTATCAGTACCGGTTGGTACATGCTTGGGCGGGAGTGGTAGGACGAGTGACCTCTTGAAAAATAGAAATCTTCGTGTAGCTTATCAGTACCGGTTGGAGCCTCCAACCGGTACTGATAGTCTATTAGTACCGGTTAGTGGAACCCGGATGGCCTGTACCGGTTCAAAAACCGGTACTGATGGCCGTTGTCAACCGGTACTGAAAGCCATATCTGTAGTAGTGAGAGAGAGAGCGTCGATTGGGCCCACAAAGATCTCAATTATCTATGTTGGCATTCACGTGATGAAAAAAGGTAACCAAATAGGCAAATAGTAATAGTAAATACAAGTTAGTAAGTAATTTTGACATTTCTCAGCATAGAAGCAATGTGCATTTGACGTGGCTTGCATGCATGGCTGCTGCGTTGTCGATCCCGGTAAGCATCTAGTTAATACCCACTTCCTTCACGCTTTCAGTGACAAAGGTCGTACCAATACGGGACGGACGGGTCTCATGATGTAGGGAACCGCTAGCTAGCAGAAAAGGGCGCACGAAGCACTAAGTTGTTGTTGGCGTTCTCACTATTGTGGTCATCGACGGCGGGAAGAGTAAGATGAGCGCGGCGTGGAGGGGGAAGCAAAGCATCGTCATTGGCTGCAGGGAGGTGATACCGTGGGCAGGATAGGAACGAGTGATGGAGCACCGCGGTGCGCTAGTAGGCAGAAGAAGAAGATGACGCAAATCTGCCCTGTATGAGACGGAGGAGCCACCGAGGCAAGAGGAGGAGAGCGGCGCCACGAGCGAATCAAGGGAAATATGGATTATAGTTCGGGCTCCCAGGTACGCAAAACTGACGGGTTGTATGTGTCTCTCTACTCTGGCCTAGGCTCATCTTTTATACCCTTCGGCCGATCTGAGTCCTTCCTAATATGGCAACAAGAGTTCATATCAACCACAGTTTCCTAAAAAGAGGAAATTGTTAGCATCTAGTCCCGCATTTTTTATGGCCATTGTTTTTGGCGTTAATGACTCGTTGGTGTGCTTAGGATGTTCATGGTATTTTTAGAACCCTAATGCAGTCTTGACGGCGTCAAGAAAAAAAAAGGCTAAGATGATCTAGTGTTTTAGAAAAATTGACTCAAGTAACTAGAGGAGTCAAATTTAGTTTGCCCTTTTTTCTTTTTGACCGTGCTATGAAGATGAGTTTGAGAATTGATCATGCTCTAGTGGTTTGAGCAAGCATTTGTGATGAACTTTTACCCTTAACCTAGTTTTTAGCCTTGGTGACGTCTTAGAGCATCTCCAGCGGGAGTTACAAAATACTGTTTATTTTACTTTTTAGTGATAGTCTCTCTACCGAAGGGAAGGATTTTTTTGGATTGTCCTGTAAAATGTGGAAAATTTTAGAGGAAAGATAGAGTTTGTAAGGAATAGTATTATAAAGAAGAAATTTAAAATCTTTGCTGGGGATGCTATTAGGTCGTCAGGTGAGAGAGAGAGAGAGAGAGAGAGAGAGAGAGAGAGAGATTTGGATATTTTTGTAGTGTGGGCGGACCTTTGGTGAGAAGTTCGTCGTGCTAGACTTTTGAGCTGAACTTTTGACCTGTCGTAAGTGGCATATGGGCCGACCTGTTGAGCCGGACGGCTTGGGAAGTCGCATCTTTGGTCCAATACCCCTCTGTGCAGTGATGGTGCCAGGGCCCAGTAGTTCCCGGGTCGACATATTAGTTGAGTGATCCCAGAAACTCGGTTCTGAAATCTGAACAGTGAACACTGCTCGTGCTGCTACTCTGTACAGTGTTTGGCAAAATGGAGCTGGGTCGTTGTCTCCATGTCCAGTTTGATCCAAGAAAAACAATAGAACGTCACATTCTCATCAAGGCTAATAAAATCAAGAAACCAAGAAGATACGTGACGCCGATGCTGAAAATGACATTTTATTACTTCCCGCGCGCTCGCCTCTGCCTGCTGCGTGTATATAAATAAAAGGGAGGTCTTGAGATGGCCGGCCATGGTCTCGTCTTGCCTCCTTAGTCCTTCCCAGGGTTCGCAATATCGACGAAAACCGGTCGATTTTCGCGATTTTCGAGCGTATCGCTGCGGCTCGATATCAAAAACCGATCGATAAACCGATCCGATTCTAAAGAAAATTCAAAAAAATTCAAAATTTTGAAAAAATTTATGTGTCAAAAACCGGTCGAAAATCGGTGGAAATCGGTCGATTTTCGTCAAAAATCGTCGAAAATCGCTACAAAAGTCGACCGCACAAAAAAAATCAACATGGTTGTCGATTTTCCATCGATAATCGTCGATTTTCCACGTTTTTTGATTTTTTTTTCAAAAAATCTGTTTTTTGAATTTTACATGATTTTTTGCGATTTTCGACCGATTTTCGGTTCGATTTTTGCGATTATCGAATTTCACTGTTCATCCGAAAATCGCACCTAACGATAGGGTTAACCCTGGTCCTTCCTCGTCGACGGCGATGGCGACACCCTCCTCCTTCGATGAGAAGCGACCACCGCGGCTGCCTGGAGAAGCCAGGAACTGGGCGGAGCTGCCGTCGGACGCGCTTCTGGTCGTGCTACGGAGGCTGGACAACAACGACCTACTGATGGGCGCCGGCTCGGTGTGCGGAGCTTGGGGCCGCATCGATTTTCGCCCGCGCGTCGGCCCCTTCTCCGGCGTCGATCTCCAGGAGCTGGCCCGCGCCGCCATGAATCGCAGCGCGGGGCGGTGCGAGGCCTTCTGCGGCGAGGGCTTCAGCGACGATGTCTTCCTATTCTTCCTCAGTGAGACGTAAGATTAATTTTTTATTCTCTTTGATTAAAAAATTAATTCCTTAGGCAAGATTTAGTTCACTTTGACTAGATTAATTTCCTCTGCGAAAAGTAAGCTGATTTAGTTAACTTTGACTAAAAGTAATATTAAGAACTTTTTTGTCTTAATGGAGGATTAAGAGCTTACATAGGTCGCTCGATGATAAAAGAGTCCGATCCAGTTTTCTTTTTTTACTTTTTTTAGAACTTTGAAATATACCTTCAAGATAAAAGAGAATAAAAACAAAGGTAAATATATAAGTCGTTAAGCCCAAAGTTCTCTTTTTGACTAAAAGATTAATTTCCTCGGTGAGATATGTAAGATTATTTTAATTCCCATTGACTAAAAAAGTAGTTACCTCAAAGAATATAAAACATATTGATTTCCAGCTGGTTTAAAAAAAAAAGAAGGAAAACCGGTAGTTCGTTTTTTTGAAGCGATAGTTCTGGTTAACAACATAATAACCCCGTTGGATGCATCTTCTATACCATTGATTACAATTGTGTCTAGTTTTAATCGTAGACATCAGATTTATAAAAACATTTTTGCTGGTTCCAAAAATACAAAACAGCCAAATTTCTAAACAAAAAGGGGGAAAGTGTCAGTTTTCCATGAAACCCCAACTAGCCCCACCTCTTGAGCATCTTCCGGTTCTTGAAAATATATACCTCGTTAACACGAGGGATTTGAAGATATCCCATAAAAGAATTGATTTGGCTAGATTTCGGCGGGTAGCTGCCCAATGATAGCAGACTGAAAATCTACCACCAGGACATATACATAGCGGTGTCAAAGAATTGAATAATGATTTTATCATATCTATATCCATATTTATAAAACAGATACAAATAAGGTTAGCATATTTTCATGTACTAATTCAGATTCGGATATTCTCTAATATGGATTTGGTATTTGCGAATGCGGATTCAGACATTTTCAGATACAAATATGGATATTTTATGATACTTTGTACTCAAGTATAAGGTATAATAATTCTAACAAATTATATCAACAAAAAACATGAAGCCACACTAAACTATAAATATTTGCCCAAGTAATTAGGCATAATGGAAGAAAATAGGTAATTGTTTAATCAATTATACAGATGGTTCGAATTAATATCATTTGGCAAAGTACATAGCGTATTTTTATGTCAAATAATTAGACACCAATAAGTGTAAGTGTGAGACCCTCCCTTCTGCGATACGGTGCTATCACAAAAGGCAGGTTCTAGGTATGCATCCTGTGCTACTCCTTGGATCAAGTAGCCAGCACAAATTGAAATCAAATTCATACATTACCAAAATATTACAGGTGTTGCGGAAGCAATTTATGCGTTAATATTACAAGTCCAAAAAAAATAAAAACCTTTATCCTTTGCCACTACCCATGTTCCACAGAAACTGACGAGGATAGATCCTAGATAGAAGCATGATCGTTGTCATTGTAATCAGTACCGACATAGGGTTCATCGAAGTATTCTAACTCTACACCTAAAAATAACAACGAGGCAAGGGTGAGTATATTTTGTACTCAACAAGACTTCAAGTGTTTGCAAGCCTAATTATATGCAAGCTGATACAAAGTGGGTCTCTACGGTTGATTACATAAAGCGAAATTTAAAGTAAATACTGAGCAGTAACTTGAAGGCACAATTTATAAAAGCAGTTGATGAATACTTTAAAGTAATGAGCATCATTATCAACATATCTCAATTTGATCATAATCATGTCACTTTATCCATCCCCAAGGCCAACACATGGCACAAATCACCATAATACCAACATAGACACAAAATCGCTATATTTGACAACACATGGCACAACAGCTGAGTTCAACCTTGCCAACGGATGTCAAGCGTTGACTCGTCTGTGGGGTAAGTTCTCTATTCCAAATTTTATATTCCCATTTTATTAAAAGTTATTAAAACCCTTCTAACTAATGTAAGTTCACCAGGTGCTCATAACCGAGAGCGCGGCTAATCGATTAGTTTTAACTCTATAGAGTGGTACAGCTTTACCCACAATTAATGACTTTCCCTTTTTGCAATGCATATTGAACACACTTCCTTAGGTGTGCCTTGAGGAAAATCATATAGAACCTTTACATTACTAAATCCCGACTTTGCGCCAGCCTAGTACAGTCAACCCTTACTAATGGTGGCAGAAGATAAAGTATACATAGCACGACGAACACATCGTCTCGGGCGAACGAATCGTCCCATTTCTCCCCCATTAGTAAGGTGTGTACTGTTGCATTGGTATATGTCTAACCCACACCTTTGTGTGGACACCCCTACGAGCAATCCGGTAGGAACAGCCCGTGCTACTACGGCCTTCCAATGTGCAAAGTCAGTATTTGAGTAACTTAATTAGTTATAGCCATCCTATACCGGCATTGTGGTTGTACGGTTATTCTTGGATCATACAACATTGAGTTCGGTCCTTAATCCGACCCGGGCGACAATCTCCCCCTAACTACGTGTGAGCACACTCTCACACAATCGGCTATTGCCAATAAGTCGTCCGTGTCCAAATCATAGTTTTATTTTCTTTTTAACAACATATCGGTATCCTTTACTGTCATATCCAACCTTTTAAATTTTGCAAAGACTACTGTTTCCATTCTAAGCAGGACTAAGCATGAGTAGATATTAAGCGCGTATACCCAATTCACATTTTTATGTGTCAACCCAAGTCCTAAGTTCATCAAAGGTTCACATGACAAATATAATTGAGGATATCCATAATGAGGGTTCTATCTACCACATTACCGTAAAATAACATTGTATGAATATATTGCATGCATGTAAAATAGTATGAAAACATTTCTAAATCTGGGATCAACATGTTCAAGGGGGGGGGGGGCTTGCCTTGCGAGTCGTTGTCGTCGAGCGGAAGTTTGGAAGCGAAAGGTTTGGTGTCGGCTACGTCGGACTCTATCCATCGCAACGCAGTACATAGCAAATAAATAAAGATCCAATAAGGCAAAAAGAACAAAGATAGCGAATCAAATAATGAATCAATCATACACATCAAGCATTCATTTCTAGGGCTTATCCCGGTATCTCACATGCTATTATGTCTTCCGGGAATGAGGGTTAATTATGTATGGGTGTTGACTATTTAACGGAGCAACAAATAAAACAACTTGAACATACTAAATATTTTCCCTCCAATAGGTAGCTATTGTTTTTAGGCTACTTAAACAGTATTCACCACAATTTTCGAAATTCATTTGCCTAATTTACATGTACATGAAACTAGGGTCTCCGATAAACAGATTAGCAACCTATATAATGAAGCAACAAATAGAACAATTATTTCTCTCATAAATTTATTTATTCTAACTGAGACCACACTGATTTTAGGTTCTTTAAACAGTGGTTGCATTAAGTTTTTCAAGGTTTAAATCTTTAATTTGCAAATATATGAATAATTACACCTAGAGCAAGATTTAAATTAATAAAAAGATTTAGAGCATTAATAACCCTAAATGTTTTTGCATATTTGAGTTATTTGCAGTACATGGAGTCTAACAAAATTTGTTTCACACAAATCGGAGTTTGTTTGCTCAAATTCCATTTAAAGCACATTTGTAACCTATAGCTCAAATTTAAATTTAAAATTTTAAACAGTGGCAACAATTCAATATTTTTGCATATTCTTGATCTAGGGATCAAACCATGAATTTACATATTTTTTTCATAATTTTTGGAGTTGAAATGCTCAAGTTATACACAATTAAAGCTTAGGTTTTAAAAACTATTCCATAAATGGAAAATACGTTTTCCAACCAGGAAAACATATTTCCTTTTTTGGTAGGACTCGGAATCGGGCGCACTGACATGTGGGGTCCGCTTGACAGTGGGTGCGTGCGCGGGCGCCAGAGACTGACAGCGGCGGCCCACAAGGCAGTGTGCGAGGGAGAGAGGAAGGCGTAGGCGCTGACACGGTGGGCCCGTGTGTCAGCGACCGCGTGCGAGGGAGGAGGGATCTGACTGGTGGGGACGGCCATCAGTGGGTTGCTTCGCGAGCCACTTTTGTGCCCGGCCCACAAGGCAGAGACAGGGAGAGGGAGCGAGAGAGAAGATGGGCGGGGGCTGACAGCCGGGGCTCGCCCGGCAGTGTCCGTGTGTACGCAAGAGAGAGGAGGGACTGATGAGCGGGGCCCGCTCGTCAGTCACCCGAGACAGGGGCGACGGTGGCGTGGCTCACCGGCGGCGAGGGAAGGACAGAGCGGCTTGGACGAGGGCACGAGGAGCTAGAGGCAGGCCCGGCCCTGGGGCGGGGCCGGCGGGGCCGCCCCGGCCCCCCAAAACTACCGGGCCTCCAATTCTCCAGACACCTGGCCGGACTGACTGCTATCATCGCATCGTATCCACTAATTCACACCGATTTGGCAGTTCCAAAGAATCAGTAAACAGAACAAAACGAAGAGCAACAGACCAACAGGGCTGGGCCGCATGGCTGCATTGATGCATGTAATTTAGGCGAGACATCGGGGACTCAGGCCTGCATAAAGCATAATCTAAATACGTGGTGTGATGTTGCCGCGTTGGGTCTTTCGGCGGCGGCGAAGTTGGCGAGTTGTTTTGGATTGCCAGCACCGGTCGCCGGAGGCCTAGAGCATCATCCGCGGATTCGCCGGAGCACAGTCACGGAGCCACACGAATACACGATCTGTCGATCTGCCAGACCGGTGAGCACAGAGCACTATACTGACTACTCTCGTGAATTTTATTTGTGTCTTCAATCTTCATGGTCATGATCTCTTCATGTAATGGCAAATTGGTAATGGATCTCATGGCTCTTGCATGTATGATGCATCAATGCATGCCGATTACAGGTTTGCCATCGCTGTCTTGTTGATCGATCGGCGGATTACAGATTTACACGCAGTTAGCTTAAGGTTTGCCGCTTGCATAGCCACGGTAATGGATCTCTTACCTGCATGATGTATTTTTTTTATTTTTTTATACCTAATACCTTCACATTTAGATACATCTGTTAATGTATTCTATATCTACAATGTCTCAAGAAAGGTTAAATGGTCTGGCAACTTTATGTATTGAGAAGAAGTTATTGTATGACATTAATGTTGAGGCCATAATTGATGATTTTGCATCACGAAATGTTAGAAGATATTTCCTGACACTACTATAGGAATGCACATCAGAATCGGTTCTTTTTCCTCATCACAATCGGTTCTAGTAGCGATAGAAAGTCTAGCGACAAAGATGAGAAAACATTATCACAGTCGATTTCGGAACGATAGTAATTATTATCCATCACAATCGGTTCTTTGTTGAAAACCGATTGCAATAACGTCATTATCACAATCGGTTCTTATTCGAAACCGATTGTAATAATATTATCACAATCGGTTCCCAATAGGAACCGATTGTGATAATCTTATTATCACAATCGGGTTTTTCCATGAACCGATTGTGATGAGACATTATTCCAATCGGTTTTTATTTGGAACCGATTGTGATGACGTATTATCACAATCGGGTTTTGTTAGGAACCGATTGTGATGAGCATTATTCCAATCGGTTTTGCTTCGGAACCGATTGTGATGATGTATTATCACAATCGGGTTTTGTTAGGAACCGATTGTGATGAGATATTATTACAATCGGTTTTATTGAGAACCGATTGGGATGATATATTATTACAATCGGGTTTTGTTTAGAACCGATTGTGTTGCTATATTATTACAATCGGTTCTTTATTGCAAACCGATTGTGATGATGTATTATTACAATCAGGTTTTTTTAGGAACCGATTGTGATGACTATTATTACAATCGAGTTTTGTTACGAATCGATGGTGATGAGAACATTATTACAATCGGTTTTTTCTGGGAAACGATTGTGATGGTGCTGACTATCACATTCTTCACAATATCACAGAACATAGCATTATCACAGAACATTCACAATATGACACATAACATTCACTATATGTTATCACATAACATACATCACAATATCTAATACATTATCATAGAATATTCACATAAACATCCAAGCATATCGCATTCCCATTGATATTGTTTACATTATATATTGACTAGTAAGAGCTTGCCGGGTCTTTAAATCTACCATCCTCCACTATAACTTCTGTCCAGTACCACTGGCATATGTGATCTCGTAATTTCTTGAGATCCTTGTTGCTTAGGCTCTTTCGGGGGATATCAAGGTCCTGCAAGAAAGTAGTGCACTAATATATTTAACTTTTAAAATTTGATTTTAAAAGACTGATAGCATGTAAACAAATATCACATTGGCAGTATTATATTGACAGTAGTGCAATAATCAGTTCTATACCTTAGGGAAAAGATTTGAGCCGCCGACCAGAATAAGCATGTGATGCATCACGTAAAAGCCGCACAGGTCATCACACCCCTGTTGATGACACTGTGAACAAAGAAACTTAAATTAGGAGACGAATAATAGGTGTGAGAAAGAAATCCTACGATAGACACTTGTACCTTGAAGCGCTTCCACTCCAATTTCTTGCCTTGTTTATCATTGTGCCGGCCACCTTCCGCTATGTAAGAAAAGAAAGCCCTACATGCATTGGAGAGATGCCATTGAGATAAAAAAATATCTAACATAGTTCAATATGTACAGTGTTAGGTTAGAAGAATGTACTTACTTCTCCAAAATAGGCTGGATCGCGTAGTCCATCGGTCTACTTTCGAGCGAGTTAAATGTGTAGACTTTGTTTTCACTCGGAACAACCACAAGTAGAACCCAATGGTTGCTTATTAAACGGTACACAATGCAAGAAAATAAGTTCATATATGGTTTAAGTGCGTACAACTAATTGAATTTTATAGTAGTACATACTCCTGATGGTGCGGGAAGAGAATGAAGTCTTTTTTTGCCTCAACATGCAATGCCTGCTTGATGTATCCTACAAGGAACTCCGATTGCAACCTAGCCATAGTCGCAGACACCATCTCGGGGTCGACAAACCCGACAAGGTGTCGACCCGTCACGGCTCGCTGCCTCATTATCCTACAAGTCATGTCAATTGTTCAAAAACATAATACAAAATCAATAAATAGTCATAGGGATGAGTATGGTGTGATACTCACAACGTCCAGCATCGTACAGTAGAAATATCGATGGCTTTCAAGCTGTACAAAAAGAACAGATCCTCAAAACTCACTGGGAAGATCCCATCCTCCTGGCGGTGGAAGTGTCCCCCTCGATACTTCACATTGAAATCGACGCGAGGCTCGACCTCATGTGACTTGTCGATGTACCATCTGTGTAGCAAGCGAGTGCACAAGCCTAAAGCATTCAATTCATGACTTAGGAGAAAAGGCTTTCCATGTACGAACATCTTACAATCATGAGGGGGTTCTGTGGTCTCTGACAACTTGGGCTTCTTCACAGAGGGATTATCTGAGCTCTCCTGTGGATTTCTCGTTAGCGTGCTAGCAGACCTTTTGTGCACCAGTTGTCCACTCCGTTTAGGAGCCAGAGAAGTTGTAGGTGCAGCTGGAGGAGCAGGTGCAGTAGTAGGAGCAAGAGCAGGTGCATGAGCAGGAGCAGTCGATGCGAGAGCAAAGCGAGTGCAGGAGCGAGGAAGCGAGGAAGCGAGTGCAGCAGCAGGAGCAAGCGTAGGAGTAGGTGCAGGAGCAGGAGCAAGCGTAGGAGCAGGTGCATGAGCAGTAACCTGAAAAGCACATGCATATATGTAACGTGACGTGCTGCAGTATTGAAATGATGGACAAGATGCGGAGTTTTATACCTTCTGCACTATGATACCAGTTGTGGGCCACTTGATAAACGACATCCGTGCTTGCCCGAGAGTGGTGATATCTTCGTTCGGGGGGAACTCCAGCGCATGAGACAGGAATTCATCGTGGACATAGTCCACCTGCACCCTCATGTAGCCCCTCCCCAAAGGTGTACCATGCACCATGTCATCCTCCTTGCTTGGAAATGCAACCCCGCGTCCAAGCTCAATGCATAATCCGTCTTCGATCAGGACTAGCTGGCACTTGGCAGGATCCTACAAGAAATGCACAACTTGATCATAATCTTTGCTGTGCGCAACTTGATCATATACTCATGTACATTTTACTAAGAAACACTTATTACCGTGATGAAGTGGGGACCGGGCTGATCGTCTCTGAAAACGCAGCTGCTAGGGCGTATCACGGGGAAGGCTACATGACCCTGACTCTGGGAGATCATCTCCATCATCTCAGCCTTTAGGCGCTCCTCACGTATAATCCATGCCTCCTCCATCTCCTGCCTCATCTCCTCCTTCACTTGGGCCCTTAGGCGCGCCTCACGTGCTTCCCATGATCTTGATCTGGCACTGGAAGCGCTCTCCTCTTGGAAGAAGGACTTCTTCGTATGGCCCGCACCTGCGGCAAGCACCCGACCCTTATGATCGGCCTTCCCGATTGCCGAAGATAGGATGTCCCTTGACCCTTGGCTTTGAAATGTTCCTTGCTGTTTTTGCTGGCTTACCTCCTCCTACAGGAAGATAATATAAGTTAGTGCTACAATACAATGGGAAGGGCCAGCTGCAATGTACTATGTTAGATGTCTTACGATGGTGGAGACGATCTGTGCGGTCGCAGGGTTTGGAACCACAAGCTGACCGTCGGAGGTTTTCTTCGTCCTCGCTAATACCCAGTCGCGTGCCCGCTCCTCACATATGTGGAAGTAAGGCATCGTTGTCCCAGAGTTTGCACACTCCTCGGCTTGTCGTGTCCACTCTGCCTTCTTCCCTACATAGCCGCCGGAACCGAGGTGATGCGCGTGTGTGTTATGCCTTTGTATAGCGGTGTTCCTCTCTCTCAGCTCCTCCGCCTCGGGCAAATTCCTTATCCTTGTGAACTCCTCCCAAACCTCGGGAGTAACAAACGGATACCTTTGGAAGGGAGTACGGCTTTTCAACACGTACTCAGCATACATGATAACCCTGAAATGCCTCAAAGCCACACCCATTCTCTTCAAAGCATACTGTCTCGCATTGATTTCATCTTCCTCTCGTATAATCCATTTCCCCTTAACTTCGTCCCACAACCGGTTCTTTTGCTCGGCGCTAACTTCCTTCCTCCAGTCCTTCACTGTGATCGGCACTCTCTCCCTCACCAATTGGCCAAGAAAAGAGGAGTAGCGCCCCTTACACTTGCCAGGACCCGTGCAAACTCCCATGGCATTAAAGTTGAGAACCTGCGGAGTTCTCCCTGTGGCCCCTTTACTCGGTCCTCGACCCTTTCTGACCTTACTCGGTGGCGCGGAGGGAGCATCTTCTTCTCTCTCTGGCGTTGAGCCGGTGCTCTCTCTTTGCGACATTTCGAATATATATATATATATATATCAAACCTAAACTTCATGAGAGAAATCAATTCAGAGATCTGATATGATTATATTTAACATAAGCGATTACTCCTATTCTCTAATTAGGTTAGGCCCTAATCCCATTCGAGGATATGTGATTGAGACACGTTCTAAGCTGTTGTACAACTCCATAGAAAATTTGGCGACATCTCCCCGCTGTTCTCCCAATACACGTCTCGACAACAGGTCAAGAGGGTGTGTATTCGGAGAACACCAGGGAGATGCTGCCAAAACTTTCTCTAGAGTTGTACAACAGCTCAAGAACTTGCCCGAACCACATATCCTCGAACTGTCCAAAAAAGTGGACAATTCGAGACTGCTAATTTATAAATATGACATTTCAGCATATTTATAAACAAGCACTCTCGAACGGGAGACGCATAGGTTACGCAACCTAAACTCTAGCATTGAACATATTAATTATAGCAACAATAATGACATGTAATAATTCCAAGCAAATTAAATAACCATGAATAATCATTGCTAGTGAAGCATATGCATAAATAGCAACATAAGATATTTAATAATATCAAAGCAAACATACTCATAATCAGGTATTTAAACATATGTAAAACAATGAACTTCTGCCATGTTGCGTAACCTATCCCTCAAACATGAGCAACTCAAAGAACTATCCAAATACCAGTAAAAAAATAATAGCAACTAGAGTTGGTAGCACCCACAATCCCAAATATTCCATGCCTGAACAGCTAAACGTCTTACATGACACCGATTATCTATCTTAAAGCGAACAGAGAGAAATCAAAATAACAAGAACTCACTTGAACTGGTGTAAAGGCCAAACTGGATGTCAGTCCAGATGTCGCACCACTGCTACCATAGCTCTTCTCCTTGAATCTGATATTACAAAGTAATATGAAATCAACGTGATGTTGCAGTAGATGATATCATGAAAGAGGTCAAGAATTGAAATAGAAGCTACATTGTGCAAATAATGTGAGAGAGTTACGGAAGAATGCATAACAATAGTGCGTTGCTATACAAAATGCGTTCAAATGTTTAACCTACCTAACATCTGTCCAAGGAAACATAGACAGTGGCAGTGGCTGTTGGACTGCAAGTATCAACAGTGACAGGATGCAAAAAATCATGCAAATCGTGAAATAAACTTGAACTACAATTGTTACTGATACTCAATTGAGACTTCCATGCCTTCCGTTGCTGTTATTTTTTCTGAAATGATTTACACAAGTGTGGTGTGCATCATAATGCACATGAAAAGTTCTGCGAATCAGAAACAAACAATACAATTTAAGTCGCCACCACCAAAATGATGTATAGACTAACTGAATCGTAAGTATCCAAACTATATCAAATGACTCATCAGACTTGCCAACCCAACTGAGAAACAGGTATCCAAAGCATACTATGTGCTGAAACCTCACTGGGCTGACCAATTCTAGGTAGGATCTTCTCTCCAAACACTGCAAAGCAATGCACAACCCAAATTTGTATATTCATCCTAATATAGAAAATTTGGGTTTAATAAGAACCGACAGTAACACAATTCTTGAACAAAAATTCAGATGTGCAAACTCTGAAACTAGAATAAGATGGGCTAAGATCATCCAAACAGTGTGTTATCAAACTTGGGGTCCATATGTTCTGTCCATACTTCGTATCAGATTGATATTTGCAAGTACCACAAGACGTTCTTTCATAGAGATGAACCAGTCAATGCGCTTCAGGATGATAAATCATCATTTTCATAGAAAAATTAGATTTGGCTACCACAGACAAAAGAATCATGGATTGCATCGAACAGTTAATAGCGTAAACATGAAAATTAAATCTTTTAAGCATTTCATCAAACACATTGACTACACTCTGTTTCCGGCATTTCATCGAACACCATGAATACACTCAAACCCTAGCTTCCACACCAAGGACAATACCTCCCCTAGACCACCACAAGTGATCCACAAGCTAGGAGCTCACCTCCCCTTACCCCAGACCGAAGGAGGAAGGAGGAAGACGCACCGGCCGGGCTGGAGGAAGACCGGCCAGAGAGGCGCCTATTGAAGCGAGCACCGGTTCTGTGGGTCAGGGGAGGAGGCGGCGAGTCGGGCCTTGCGGAGGCGGCGGGGCCGGAGCTTGGGGTGGCGGGGCCGGGCCTTGCGGAGGATCTTGGGGAGGAGGCGACGGCCGGGGCCGGAGCTTGGGGAGGAGCTTCGGGTGGCGGGGCCGGGCCTTGCGGAGGAGCTTGGGGAGGAAGCGGCGAAATTTGGGCCTTGCGGAGGAGGAGCTTGGGGAGGAGGCGACGGCCGGGGGAGCTTGGGGAGGAAGCGACGGGCCGGCCTTGCGGAGGAGCTTGGGAGGAGGCGGCAGTGGGGCCGGAGCTTGGGGAGAAGCGGCAGGGCAGCCGCGGCCGGAGCTTCAGCGACACGGAGGGAGTAGCGTTTAGGTTTTAGGGAAGAGATGGAGCTATGGGGATGGGGATAATGTTATATGGGTAGTGTTGCAATCGGTTTCCATACGAAACCGATACAGCTAATAGAGATATTACTATCGGTTTTAATAAGAAACCGATACAAATAATATAGATATTGCTATCGGTTTCCATACGAAACCGATACAAATAATAGAGATATTACTGTCGGTTTTAATAAGAAAACGATACAAATACTAATAGTATTACTATCGGTTTTCATAAGAACTGATACAAATAAGTATATTTCTATCGGTTTTGTTCAACGAACCGATACAAATAAGTGAGTATTGCTATCGGTTTTTATAATAAACCGATACAAATAAATTAGGGATATTGCTATCGGCTTATTCAATGAACCGATACAAATAATATGATTATTTCTATCAGTTGGCGTCATGAACTGATACAAATAAGAATGATGCTTTTATTTTGTCAGGAGTTTCAATATAAATCTATAATACCTTAACTTTTTCAAATCTAGTTGATTTTTTTTTGAAACTTTGCCATTCGATTTTCTAAAAAGGTTTTTCAAAAAAGAGTCCTCATTCAAAAGCTTATGGCAAATTTCAATTAAAAATTCAAACCTTTTTCAAATTGTGGCATATAAGATCATAAAAGGGCCTTTTTTCAGAACATTTGACATATATATTTGAGAACATTTACAAATGAGAGGTGCTTCTATATATGCTCTTCCTTTTTAAAGTTGCACAAATATTAAAGCATGAAATTAAGAAGGGTACTTACCCCTTCGTTTGCTCCAAGATTTGTGCAAATTGTATTAGGAGGAAAAGCATAGAAGCACCTCTCTTTACAAATATATTTGACATATATATTTTAGAATTTGTCTCAATTAGACCATTCGATTTTACAACTTTATCTACAATACAACCTTTCTTGATGATCTACACGCATGTAATTTGTTCCATGTGTGTCGTCGTCGCCACTAAGACATGCCCCATCTGCAAACGAAGGTATTTCATCGAATTGGTTGTACTCTTCTTCATCTACGACATTTTCAACTCCAACAATCCGCCTCTTGCCATGAAGGACGACGTGCAACCTCGGATTGGCCGGATCACGCACGTAGAAAACTTGAGTTGCTTGCTTCGCAAGGATGAACGGTTCATCTTTTTAGGCGAGTCTATTGAGATCCACAAGAGTAAAACCTCTCTTGTCAACCTTCACTCCGTGAGGAAGTCTCACCCACTTACATCGGAACAATGGAACTTGGTATATTCCGTAATCGAGCTCCCATATTTCTTCGATCATCCCATAGTAACTTGATTCATTGCGGTTGAGTATCCTCTTTTCGAGTGATCATCGGACAAAGCATCTATGCTCACACCACTGTTTTGAACTGTACTATTTGCATCTTGACTTTCAGTATAAAAGGTGTAGCCATTAATATCATACCCCTGCCATGTCTGTACATTAAATCTTGGTCCGTCAGCCAACCATTTGATAGCCTCAGTACTGACGGAGACCTTCGCCTTTTCTTTGAACCATGTGAGGAATTGATTGTTGTGTTCTCGTGTTATGGAAAGCTCATCCATTTGTGGATTCTCTTCCCGTAATATCAACTTGTGCTGCTGGATGTATGGATGAATTTCTGTGCTGTGTTGCAAGAATGCAAAATGCGCTTTATAGTACATTTCAAACTGTGGACTCGTTAGCTTGTACCCAATAGTTCCTTTGCCACCAAGTCTGCCCTCATGACGAGATATAGGAACACCAATCGGTTGTCTTTTACCTAGATAGTCCACGCAAAACTCAATAACCTCTTCAGTGCCATAACCTTCAATAATACTACCCTCAGGCTTCGACCTATTCCTCACATATGATTTTAATATACCCATGTACCTCTCAAATGGATACATGTAACGCAGGAATGCGGGTCCACATATCTTAACCTCTCTAACAAGATGAACAACGAGGTGGACCATAATGTCGAAGAACGACGGGGGGAAATGCATCTCAAGCTGACAAAGAGTCTGCACCACCTCACTCTGTAAGTTGTTTAGTATATCGGGATCAATAACCTTGCATGAAATCGCATTGAAGAAATAACATAACCGTGATTGCCAACTTTGACATCCTACGGCGAGAATATTTCTGATTGCAACAGGGAGCATTTGGGTCATCAAGACATGACAGTCGTGGGACTTCATACCAAGCAACTTCAAATCATCCATAGACACAATCTTCTTAATGTTTGCGGAGTAGCCCGATGGAACTTTAATATCATGGAGACATTTGCAGAAATCTTCTTTCTCCTTCTTGGATATGGTGTAGCATGCAGCGGGGATGTACGGTCCTTTTCCATCCTCCTCTATCACTGCAAGCTTGGGCCTGATTCCCATGTAGGTCATATCGTGACGAGCATTCACACCATCCTTGGTCTTCCCAGGTATGTTCAGCAGGATACCAACCAAATTATCACATACATTTTTCTCAACGTGCATGACATCAATACAATGACGGACATCTAAATCCCTCCAGTATGCTAAGTCCCAAAATATTGACCTCTTCTTCCAAATGGTCCTGGGACGAACAGATTTACGGCTCTTACCGTACTGAACATCGATATCTAACACACGTGAATATACTTGCCTTCCACTCATAGGCTGCGGGGCCGCACGAATTTCCCTCTTTCCATCAAATTTGTCATCCATCTTACGATATCGATGACTTCGAGGTAGAAACCTACGGTGACCCATGTACACAGTTTTCTTGGAATTCGGCAGCCACAAGCTGTCAGTCTCCTCTTCACAAATTGGACAAGCTTTGGCTCCCTTCGTGCTGTAGCCTGCCAAATTACCAAGGGCTGGGAAATCATTTATGGTGCAAAATATCATAGCCCGAAGGGTGAAGTTCTCTCTTTTGTATGCATCCCACACCTCGACCCCCTCATTCCATAATTTTACCAAATCCTCAATTAGTGGTGCTAGGTACACATCGATATCATTACCCGGTTGTTTGGGTCCAGAGATTAGCAACGACATCATGATATACTTTCGCTTCATGCATAACCAAGGAGGGAGATTATAGATACACAACAAAACTGGCCAAGTGCTGTGACGACTGCTCATATTACCAAATGGATTCATTCCATCTGTACTCAATCCAAATCTTATGTTTCTCATCTCAGCACCAAACTCCTCATGTTGCCAATCAATGTTTCTCCATTGAGCTGAATCAGCGGGGTGTCTCAACTTGCCATCTTCCTTTCGGGATTCATAATGCCAACGCAATAATTTTGCCTCTTTAGGATTTGCAAACGACCGCTCTAAACGAGGAATGATGGGCAAATACCATAATACCTTGGCTGGTGCCCCTTTGTTCACATCTTCACCATCGTCGGTTCGGCTCTTACGCTTCTTATCATTACGCTTCTCCTTTTGTTTGTATCGGGGTACACCACAAACTGGACAAATGGACAGTTCCTTATGCGTGTTGCGGTATAATATGCAATCATTTGGACATGCATGTATCCTTTCTATTTCCATTCCCATGGGACATAGTAGCTTCTTCGCTTCATAAATACTTGTTGGCAACTCGTTTCCCTCTGGAAGCATATCCTATAGAAGAACTTAAAGTGCATTGAAACTTGTATCTGTCCAACGGTGTTTTGCCTTCAGTTCAAACAATGCAAGAACCGAACCCAACTTGCTGTATTCTGCTTTGCAACCCAAAAACAACGGTTTGGCATCATCTTCCATCAAGCTTTTAAATTTTTCGAACTCTCTTTTCGTGTAATTTCCCTCCACATCTCGCAACATTTGATCTAAATTATCATCATCAAACATATCACGCTCCAACTCGTGATCGGCTTGAAGCATGTCTTCGTTGCATAATGGAGGGGTACCACCTGTCTCCCCATGATGGATCCAACATGTGTAATTCCTCACGAAGCCACGTCGAATCAAGTGGCCTTCAATTTGAGCTGAGTTGTTAAATCTCCTGAGATTGGTGCAATCAATGCAAGGACAATATATGAACTTTACACCCCTCGTAACCATATCTACTTCTGCAATTCTTATGAACTCCTTAACTCCCCTCTGAAATTCGGCACTCACACGGCTTTTTTGATACATCCATTCTTCACGGTCCATCTACAATTAAACCATAAACAACAAATTAATAATGCCAACGAGCGACAACTAGCTATTTCAAATACCAATATATTATTTATTGACCTTCGCACAATAGAGAGACATGCACTAATCAATGAAAGAAAAGAAGGGTTGTAGAATTAACAAAGTCGAGGAATTGAGTACGTACCAACTATGATTCCTAATTTCAATTAGGTCAGGTCCTAATCCCATTCGAGGATATGTGGTTCGAGCAAGTTCCTAAGCTATTGTACAACTCCAAAGAAAATTTCAGCAGCATCTCCCCGCTGTTCTCCAAATACATGTCTCGACAACAGGTCAAGAGGGTGTGTATCTGGAGAACACCAGGGAGATGCATGCTACCGAAACTCTCTAGAGTTGTACAATAGCTCTGAAACTTACCCGAACCATAAATCCTCGAATTGTCCAAAAAAACGTGGACAATTCGAGACTGCTTATCTATAAATATACCATTTTAGCATATTTATAAACAAGCACCCTCGAACGGGAGACGCATAGGTTACGCAACCTACACTCTACTATTGATCACATTATAGGAACAATAATGACATGTAACCCATTCACATGCTCAAGCTAGGGTTTCAACTTTAGCCCCAAACCACCATCTCTCCTTCAGATAATTTCTCGCCAATATTGTTTCAACCATAATAGAATTAATGACATATAACACATTCACCAAATCAAAATGAGGGATTTGAAGGAATGCTCACCTTTTGAAGAAAACCTCAAATGAGGGCAAATAGAGGGGGAAAATCCTCCTCAAGCTAGGGCTAACTTACCCTCTCAACACACATCCTAGGGGATTTCAGATTTTCTCACCCAAACCTAAGTCTCAATGAGAGTATGTTCTATTTTTTAAGGTGGCGACGGTTTTTTTGGCTCTAGAACACCAACAGAGGAGAGTTCATCCCGAGATATAAAACCTCACGAGGCTCATCACAATCGGTTCTTACAAAGGAGTGATTGTGATGAGTATATTATCACAATCGATTCTCAGAAAGAACCGATTGTGATAATACATCATCACAATCGGTTCTTTATAAGAACTGATTGTGATAATACATCATCACAATCGGTTCTTATAAAGAACCGATTGTGATAGTCATGTCCCTCATCACAATGTTTTTTCTAAGAACCGATTGTGATAAGTAGGAAATCATCACAATCGGTTCTTATAAAGAACCGATTGTGATAGTCATGTCCCTCATCACAATCGGTTCTTAGAAAGAACCGATTGTGATAATCACACTTATTACAATCGGTTCTTTCTAAGAACCGATTGTGATGACCCATTTCCTTATTACAATCGGTTCTTTATAAGAACCGATTGTGATAAGGATACTTATCACAATCGGTTACTTCTAAGAACCGATTGTGATAACATGTTCCCAAAATTTACAAATGAGATATACGTATCACAATCGGTTTTTTAGTCAAAAGTTTGGAACCGACACAAATGAAGCGATAGTGATGTATCATTCTGTAGTAGTGTAAGATGATTTCTACAAAATGTTTGAGGTAAATAATCTCACTTTTGTACTTCCATTTATTTATCGGTAACAGTTTCTATAATACAATGAATATTTTCTTTTCAATTGTTACATGGTAGTATAAAAATATTTGATGCTTATGTTAGGGGGCCTCCGTTTATAATTTCGCCCCGGGCCCAAAAAACCACAGGACCGGCCCTGGCTAGAGGGCACCGAGAGGAGTCTGGGGCGAGGCTCGAAGGGACCGCGATGGCATCGGAGGGCGGTCGGCGTCGACGCGGGCAGGGCTCATCAATGCAGCTAGCCGACAACGAAGAAAAAGGGGGTTAGCGATTGAATGAAGGTAGAACGAGCATCAACAAACAACATGGAGCATTTTCCCCTATTGGGTTCGGTCGGAGGCGGGCCGAGAAGGAGTGGCGATGGGCGGCCTGAGCTGAGGTAGAAGGACCTCAGCGCGGTGGTTCTCGAGAGGCCTTGATCTGAAATCGAGCAGGGGAACAAGGTTAATGAGGCACGAAGAAGCTCCCTGCCATAGGAATCGAAGAAAGGGCGAGGGAGGAGGAACATTGGTCGCGTGCTCACAGCGGCTATTCTGACCGGGGGCGGAAACGAAGGGCAATTTCACCACAATGCAGCTCGCTCGGGGACGGTTCGGTTAAGTCCAGGAAGGAAAAATAGAGCTAGGGGGGAGCTCGAATGGGCTTTATAGCCGGCCCTTGTTGCTCTTCGCCGGGGGGGGGGGGGTGGCAAGTGGCTCTGCGCGTTTGGCGGCGAGCCGGCGTGGCTCCGGTGATATCCGAGGCAGAGCATGGTCGCGCTCCGGGGTAGGTGAGCAATGCCTTGCTGCCCTTTAGGGATAACAGGACTGCCGGGGAAGGAGCGAGGGGCTCCACTGTTGCCCGCGTGAGGAGAGCAACAGAGAAAAGGGACGAGGGAAGAGGAGGGAGAGGGGCTGGTCGGTGGGGCCGGGGCCCACGGGCAGAGAGAGAAGGAGGAAAGGGAGAGGTGGCGCAGCGCTGGGGCTGGCGCGTGGGCCGCCTGGCCCGCCTGGCAGTGAGCAAGGGAGGGGTGAGACGAGTTAGTTTAGTTTTCTTTTCTTTTTCTTTTCTTTCTGATCCTTTCCTAGACAGCAGCACATCCACCACTAAACCAAGAGCCAAAACAGGCTGGAAATTTTTGAAAATATTAAATTAAGGTCCTGGCAAGGTTTTCCAGCTGCTATAAAATTTTCAAATAAAAACTCCTAATATTTAATTTTACAAGATTCTATCAAGTGGAAACTCCAATTCTTCTTTTTCCAGAAAAACTTTTAATTGAACAGTTAAAGGGCACTATAAATTTTTGATAAATTTACATAGGGTTTGGAATAGCACTACTAACCTTCAGTAAATATTTCAATTCATTTTGAGCAATAATTATTTTGAAGCAATTCTTTTATTGCATTTTCAGATTTACTTCTTTTCTATTTTTTTGAATTCCTAAAGACATTAGAACTGATTATTAATTCCTAAGATTTTTACCAGAGGTACATATTACTGAGAGGAATTTTCGGGTAAAATTTTCAATCTTTACATAAGTTATGAAAATTTTAATAGAATTTTGACGTCACTTGTCAAATCATCTAACCACTACCCTATTCACCTCCAATGAAAGCTTCAATATCACCCTTGACTTTTGGGAAGGGTTTAAGCTGGCCAAGGTACTTTGGTAAAAAGTTTTATTACTAAATTACTCCTACTATTTTACTTTCACTCTTTCACTTATTACTATTTTACCAATTTACCAATTCACTAATTGTTTTTTCCTATTTAAATAATTTCACAAGATTAGGGAATAAGGATTTCAAACTCAGATTTTATTTCTCAAAAGCACATTTCATTGAACCAATATTTCAGGATGTTACAGTAAGTCTATAAATATAGAAGAAATCGTTACCTAGATGCATTTTTAACTTATTGTATCTAATACAAACCGGATTCGGATGTCTCACAATTCAAGCAAAATGAAAAAATTTAAAACAATTTGAGAAAAAATGGGGGTTGGTTAACACCTCAGCGCTGGTTTTCAAACCTGGTTTGGTCTGTTATCTTGGACTTATCTAATTTGCTGATCTGCGTATTTGTTTTTTTTTTTTTTGAGAATTGCTTATTTGTTGATAAGCTGAACTTATATAACTTTTCAAAGCGGCTTGCAGAGTACGGCACACATTGTTTGACTTGTTTTTTAGAGTTTTGGGACGTATTTTTGAGAAAAAAAGAATGGACCAAACGTACTATTTACGTTTCAAAACCGAAGATAAGCATAGTAGATAAGCATAAGCAGTAAGTCCAAAAAAAGGGGCCAGTGACGATGCAGTTTGTTTCCTCTAATTGCTAATTAACCGACGAAATAATCTGATTTCTTTCCCAATAAAATTCGAGTAAAATCTAGTACAGATGCTCTGTTTTCGCAGGGCGCCCTCGCTGAAGAGCTTACGGCTCATCTCCTGCAGCGGTATCTCTGATTCAATGCTCGAGCGTGCCGTAGCCAAATTCACTCTGCTGGAGGAGCTCGAGCTGTCACTCTTCTCACGCTCAGTCACCTTCCGCCGGGGCCTGGAGGCCGCGGGCGAGGCCTGTCCGCACCTGAGGCGCCTCCGGCTGAGCCGACACCGCTTCTACCGGAGGGATGGCGTCGACGACAGGGAAGCCATGGCGGTCGCGGCCATGCGCGGGCTCCGCTCGTTGCAGCTCTTCGCCAATAGCCTGGGCAACGACGGACTGGCTGCCATCCTCGACGGCTGCGCGCAGCTGGAGTCCCTCGACATCCGCCACTGCTTCAACGTCAAGATGAAGAACGACACAGAGATGCAAGCGAGGTGTGCTAGGATCCGGACGCTGAGGCTCCCCGGTGACTCCATGGACGACTATGACCTCCCCTTTGAGAGCCCTGACATGGAATCTAGGAGCATGTTAGATTACAGTTTTCGCGGGGATATAGGGGCTGTTTGGTTTGAAGCCAAAATTGCCAAGTTCAACCTTGCCAAGAATTGGCTAGCCAAAAATTTGGTGCTCAAATTGGTGGCCAAAGTTTGACCAACTATTGGCAAGAAAATGAACTAGAAAAATTTGGCATGGCAATGGAGAAAAGAATCTAGTTAAAGTTTGGTTGCAAACCAAATGCTTGCCAAATTTAATCAACACTACCAATATTTGGCATGGCAAGTATTGGCAAGCATTGGTAACAAACCAAACAGCCCCATACTCTTCGACTCATGGTAGTGAAGCCGCCCGCATGAGCTCCCAAGATATATTCTTCAATGCCAGATAGTAAATGTTGGAAATATGCGCAATATTTTAATTCCAGATTTTACCAGGAGACAAATATCACAGATAAATAGTAATGCACACAGTAAATCTAATAGCAGGCTACACATTGTACTTTCAAACATATATATACTCATGAAACAGAATATGATCAAGTTGAATGAACACTAACGACTTACAATCGAGCTTGATGAAGAACTGAACGACGCGCAGAAGATGTCATTGAGTAAGCAGCGCAGGAGCGGTTGCGCAGATGCGCTGCCCAGAAACCTTATTGCCACCCCGTGCAGGTGAACTCTGCGGCAACGGCTCGGAGATACCGCTCACCCTCCTTCACGGTGCACGTCGAGTAGGAAGGCTGGCGTGGTCCTACTGCTCAACACCTCAGTACAGCTCTCGCAGGATGAAGAAGAAAGTGTGGAATTGGAAAAACTCAGTACCTTAGCCTGGACGTCTCCAGGTCTTATATAGCCTCTCACCAGTAACTGCCTCCATTACTCACTGGTAGCGATAGCGTTAATCGTAATCGATCAATTAAATAGACTTAATGCACTGGTAACTGCCAATTCAAACACAAATAATGGTCATTGTGCAGTCTCCTGACCAGTACAAAAGTTAAGCAATTACATGATTAAGCAAAATAAAAGGTGAATTCGTAGTGCCAGGAGACACACTACGACGCGGCGCGGTCGCTCATCGCGAAAATACGCGAATACGCGCGCGTGCGCGCGTGTGTTTTTCTCCAAAGTCCTCATACCATCCCTATGTCATGCTCCTCATAACTCAAGGAGTGGCAAGGACTCCACCTTATAAATTGCCTTCCTTCCACTTGCCTAAGCAATATGGTATTAACCATGCAATCTTTGGAATTATAGGAAGTGGGCCATACTCATGGGCCAATTCCAACAATCCCCCACCAATTCCAAAGAAAACACTAAAACAATATCAAACATCGTTGTACTGAAATATTGTTTATATACCAGTCATTTAGTATAAGTCCCGTACGGGTTAAACTTACACCTAGATTAGCAAGATTCATCTTCTCACAGCTGCTGAATGGACTATGCCTTGAATTCATAGCTTTTTGTGATCAGATTTCACTTTCAATCACAACTGATACAAGGCTGTCAATGAACCACGCCTATACGGAGCGTTATATGGTCATGCTCCCTTATCTGCTCATGAGCTTTCTAGAGAATGCCCCATCCTCGTGAACTGCGACCACACAGTTATGCTCAAGTAGGTGTATTCATTATAGGTATCCTGTAGGTCAATACCTTTTTCTCTCATTTTTGACACTAGAATACATTAAGGCTTTAAGCCAACCTTCCATACAGTCGAGGGTACTTTGTCTATTAGGACACATGTACAATTTAATAATATGTACTCTCTTGTTACAACATCAACTTGTTTTTCCCATTACCTAATTCACGGGATCTCCGATCAGGAAGGAATGGGTTACCATTGTGTTGTAACTCAAATGGGCCTCATACCCATGTCCATAGACGCAACGGAAATCGTTTTCCTTGCAAGTCCTTTTGTAAAAGGATCTGCCAGATTTTTCTCAGTGCGAATATAATTCACAAAGAATTACTCAGGAGTTTCTAAATTTTACGACAGATTTAAGCCTGCGCTTCACATGTCTGGAGGACTTCATGTTATCCTTAGTACTCATAACCTTAATCAACCTTTGTTTGGTTATCGCAGTACATTAGGATCGTGATGCTTGGTTTCTCAACCAATGGCAAGTCCAACAAAAGCTCTCTAAGCCATTCAGCCTCAACAGTGGCTGTATCAAGTGCTACAAGTTCAGTTTCCATGGTTGACCTTGTTAATATGGTCTGTTTGCAAGACCTCCATGAAACTGCAGCACCAGCTAAGGTAAAAACATAACCACTTGTAGCTTTGATCTCATCCGCATCAGAGATCCAATTGGAATCACTATATCCTTCTAATACAGATGGATATCCAGTATAGTGAATTCCGTAAGATGTTGTGCCTCTCAAGTAGCGCAACGCTCTTTCAAGTGCCTCCCAATGATCATCTCCCGGTTAGATGTAAACCGGCTTAATTTGCTCACAACAAATGAGATATCAGGTCTTGTGGCACCAGAAAGATACATAAGAGACTCAATAATTTGTGAATATCTCAATTGATCTTTCCCTAACCCTTGATTTTTCCGAAGTTTAACACTCGGATCATATGGTGTTGGGGAAATTTTGCAATTCTCAAAGCCGTACATGCTCAAAATTTTCTCAGCATAATGGGATTGATGCAAAATGATTCCATCCTCATTCTTGATCAATTTAATATTCAGAATAACATCTGCCTCACCCAAGTCTTTCATATCAAAGCATCGAGACAAGAAAGTTTTGACCTCGTCAATTACAGCAGTGTTAGTCCCAAATATAAGTATGTCATCAACATACAAACACAAAATCACACCTTGACCCCCACCATAATGATAATATACACACTTATCTGCCTCATTAACAGCAAAACCAGGAGATATTAAAGTTTTATCAAACTTTTCGTGCCATTGCTTAGGTGCTTGCTTTAGTCCATATAAGGATTTTAATAATTTGCACACTTTATTTTCCTGTCCAGTAATCACATAACCATCTGGTTGATCCATATAGATTTTTTCCTCCAACTCTCCATTAAGGAAAGTTGTCTTTACATTCATTTGATGGACGCGTAGACCATGAGAAGCAGCTAAAGCAATGAGCACTCTAATGGTGGTTAATCTGGCAACAGGAGAATAAGTATCAAAATAATCCTCTCCTTCTTTCTGGGTATAACCCTTGGCTACAAGTCTTGCCTTGTACTTATCAACAGTACCATCAGGCCTCATTTTCTTTTTGAAAACCCACTTGCATCCAACAGGTTTGCACCCGATGGGACGATCGCTGATCTCCCAAGTCCCATTAGCCATGATGGAATCCATCTCGCTCTGATTGCCTCTTTCCAATACTCAGCATCAGGTAATGCATAAGCTTCTGAAAGAGTTTTTGGCACATCATCTACGAGGTATACAATGAAGTCATCGCCAAAGGTTTTCTCAACCCTTTGTCTCTTGCTCCTACGAGGAGCCTCTGCGATTAAATTGTTATCCTCCTCAGTAATATCTTCTACTGGTAGTGTATCACTCATTGGTTCAAAAATAGTGGTAGGTTCAACATTAATATTTTCAGTTTGTGAAGTACTACCTGCTGGTCTCATAGGATAAACATCCTCAAAGAATGAAGCATCTCTGGACTCCATTATTGTGTTAGCAACAATCTCGGGAGTTTCTGATTTTACTACTAAACCGTCGAGACCAGTCACTCTCGACAGCTAGCCATAGAGAAATGGCCATCGACTCAGCTCCCTTGAGAGAAGTACGTACTCTCGATAGCTTGCTATGTGGTGCTCGAGAGTATGAGCAGAGCCGCTGTTAACGCGTGCAGCCGTCTTTGGGCCTATCTCTCTCGACGGCCACCAAGAAGCTGTCGAGAGATGTGCACTCGGCCCGACCGCATCAGTCCCCATCTCTCTTGACCGCTCGGTGGTCTGTCGAGATAGAGGCAGTGGGTCAGCCCACGTAATATGCATCTCTCTCGACGACCATGGGATGGGCATACATGGGGAAGCTGGCCCGTTCCTAGGGTTGGTTAGTAGCCCTTTGCTACCGACGCCTTATAGACGGTAGTCAAGAGTAATAATATTCAGAAAAACTAGAAAAATGTCAAAAAAAAAATCATAATTTTGCAATAGCTGCTGCAACATGCACACAAAAATTACCCTGCATATATATAATCACCACAATATCCACACATGCATGCACAATTCAAACATTCACATCCAACGGGTTATCCACGCCCACACATAAACCAATGAAAGGATCAAGTAGGCCTAGAGGGGGTGAATAGGCACTTTTAATTTTAATGTTCTTGTTGATCGTCAAGATTAAAAAGGAACCCAATTACTCTAACCAATCTACTCAACAAGTAATAACAAGAATTAATGACATAAAGTAAATGCGGAAATGTAAATAGGGACAAGGAATTTTTTCCCGTGGTTCGGAGCTTCACTCCACGTCGAGGCAAGCTCTTGTTCCTCGAAAGAACCGGCTCCCTCTCGAGCCCTGTGCCTCATCAGCACCCGTGGTAGTCCTTCGCCACTCCAGCAAGGTGGATTCCGCAACCTTGTACACCGGATCAAGAGCTTCCACAAACGCCAAGGCAAGCTCCTTGATCCCCACGCCTCCAAGCACCGTCTAGGGATCGCAATCCCAAGAGTAATAAGAATGAACGAACACCCTCTCGCCGGATCACCGATGACCACGAAGCACAACCGGAGAGAGGATCGCCCACAAGACCCTTGATGCATAAGGATCGCGAAAACCCTAGCAAGAACCTCCAAATCTCAAAGGCTCAAGAAGATCAATGGAGGAACACTCAAGAACATAATGGTTAGAGTAGAGGAGGTTTTTAGATCTAGATCCGGGCTCAAGTTATCATTTTTGAGTAAATGGAAAGCCTTAGCACGAGATCCCAAATCACCGGGTATAAATACCCGGAAAGACAGAGTTGCAACTGCCGGCTCAGCCTGGACCGTCCAGGCAACATAGCGCCCGCTCTGTCCCGGAAGGTGCTAGAGAATAAAAATAACAAAGCACCCACAGTCCAGGCAACACTGCCTTAGCTCAGGAAAAGGCAAGAAAAACAACAGAGCGGCCGTCCGGGCTAAATACCGGACCGTCCGGGCAACATAGTGCCGGCTCGGCCAGCTCTGAGAAATGATCCCGATTGATTTTTCCCACTGCCTGAAGGCATCCCAGCTACTCCCAATGCTTCACTAGGCTTAGATTGACATGGAAGAATATGAATATTGACGTTCTTGGTCAAACAATGCTCTAAAAAGAGGTAATTTGACGTTCCCCTCTTAATACTACACTGCAAAAGAATAATAAAGAAAACCCTAGTACTACAGTGGGTGTACTCGACTCCCGACCCACCACAACAAACCTTGGGTCTTCACGCTTAATGCTGTACAGTGATGGATTTGATGGATCCATGAAATCTGAGATTTCCTATAATCAACATAAAAACAATATAAATATCGGTCCAAAAAGGGCCGAGATGCTTTTAATCTCTCCCTTTTTGGTGATTGATGACAACCTCTGCATACACAGATCAAAACACAACTCGACGGAGGATTAGTATCATTTGCATATTGACAAGATGTAAAGAACAATTCGAACCTAATGTAAAGAACAATTCAAAGCTCCCCCTAAAACCAACATCCACAAGACAAGATAGGAATGGGCATTGCATAAACACAAAGGTTCATTAACAGAATCCATAAGCACATAACCATAACCACATAGTCTTACACCGGATGCAAATGCAAATTATATTATAAAAACTAATCCTCACAACTGTCGGGACCCGAATTTGTAAATCCGGACCCTCTGTGTATTCAGCACTAGTCCAGGAACGCGCTAGTGCACACAGTCTCAACATTGGTAAATATCACAATCATACTCAACGTAATAATAAGGTACCTTAAATAGTTAACCAAACAGGTTGCTCGACCTTAAGGTCAAGTTACAATTATATGCCACGCAGGGCGAAAACTCAATAAAAGAGAAATAACTGCAGTGGAATGTAAGATAACTTCGTGGCGCCATCCAGTATACCACAGGCAACTGACTGGGCTCGCTCCCTAGCTAGACGGTTCCTCTTGGATCTCCTCCTCTAAAGCTGGTGAAGACTCTCCTTCAACTGGTGTTGTATTGTGGCAAGGGTGAGTACTTGGCACTCAGCAAGTCATGCACAGAATGCAAACTAATATACTACTTGCATGGCTTAGTACAAAAGGATCAGCTCAGGGTATAATTGCAGTGAAACAGCATTTGACAAGTGACATAAATAGATTCGAAAGCAGTAGAAACATGTTTAAGATCAATAACTTTTCCAGCAATTAAATAAACATCTTTTCCAAACCTAATCCACATTTCCATCAACAACACTATTAAACCAAACCCAACCTTTTAAGTCCAAGTTATTTTCAAGAGAATCTAACCCTTGACTGTAATTCTCGAGTAATGTCCAATACCGCAGACACGGCTATTCGAATAGATTTTACACTCTGCAGAGTTTATGCACTTTACCCACAAGATACAGCCAAACACCACAAAGGCGAGTGTCCGTAACAGAGTCTTTCGGAAACTTCTAACAGCACAAGTGGGCCTCCTCGGTTATTGCACACTAACCCTTCCCTTAGCGAAGGCGAAGTTTAGGCCAATCAACCGTTAGATGGGTACCTGGCCGCAGCCCCGGTACGCTCCCCCGTACAACTACACAAAGGGTGTAGTTGACATCCTGAGGTCCCACAGGTACGTTATTAGCAACTTAATCAACTAGGTCCGTCCCATTACAGACATGTGGTTGCACGTTTGACTCAGTTCAAAGGCTTGCAAGGTTAAGTCCTTAGGGTGACCAGGGCAAGACTACCCGAAGAACCAAATCAACGCTCCCGGTGCCCCAACTGGCCCACCCGATCATTCTTGCCACATGCCCCGGTCGAAAACTATTTATCAAACCCCAGTTGATTACCATGCACCACGTGCCATCGACAATCATAACACATGATACTTCTTTCAAAACAGGTGCAGTATCTCATTAAGTCAAAATTAGCATTTGATTGTCCAAAGCATTTCACGTGGCAAGGCTAAGCATACTATATCGGTCTAATTACCCGTGTTGGCAATTTAATAATGTCCAACTAATAACTCACAACTAGGGTGACAAGGGGTCATGGCACATATTTAATTAACCAAGGTGTCATACAGCAATTTGGCATTTATCTAATTTCCCAAAATTAAGTAAAGCATTTTCTAATTAAACTAGCATGCAATAATTTAAACCAAAATAATTTGAAAATGGGATCAACATGGTCAAAGCACAACTTGCCTTCAAAGAGTACTTGTTCTTGGTCTTGAGCTGGCTCCTGGGTCAAGACTTCACCTTCGAAGCCTTCGGGCACTTCAACGTCTACTCGTAAAGCATGCAAATAGCAATAAATAAATAAACAGTAGATAAAAAGTGTCCAAAACTTCAAATAAAGTTCACAAATAGAGAGAGCATAATTTTATGAATTTTTAGGAATTTGAATCGTCAAAATCGGAGTTAAAACGCAAAAGTTACAAACGTTTAAAGTTTAAATAATCAATTAAATAATAATACAGAGAAAAACTTAGGTCCAAAAATTAAATAAAATTCACCATTAGGTAGATCTCAATTTTATAAAAATTTAGAAATTTGAATCACTCAAATCGGAGTTAAATTGCAAAAGTTATAAGCGTTTGAAGTTTCAAAATTCAAATAAATCAATAATCCGAATTAATTCATTTATTTTTATACTGAAAAACCGAATAATGACGTCAGCGAGGATTTTGATTTTCCACCGAATTATTTTTCTATTGAAAAATCGATTTATTGCGTCAGCCGGTCCATGGACGTGGTCCGCGGTTCGGTTTGGGTCCACCGTGGACCCGGTCCACGAATACATGTCTCACTGACATGTGGGCCCCATCGGATGACGTCATCCGCTTCTACCGAGGGACGGCTGATAGGGTTTCACCGCGGACGCCAAAGATGACGTCATGGTGCGGTTTGGTTCGGTCGCTGACACGCGGGCCCCACGTGACGTCACGGCTGACGTCAACGGCGACCGCGGCTGACTAGGTGGACCGCGACGGTCCAACTACCGAGCACATGGCATGATTTCGGCCGTTGATTTGAAAATCAACGGCCCAGATCGGATCTAGCTTAAAGTAAAGGAAAACTACTTCTACCGATTCGACTGCTCGATCTTGATCGGACGGTCAAGATCCAATCTAGAGTTTACAACGTGGCTAACCCTAGCCGTTCGATCTTGATCTAACGGCTGACATCTAACCAAGCACGGTGCGGTTTTAGCTACGTGGCACAATCTAAACCGTTGGATCTAGATCCAACGGTTGGAAATAGATCTAGAGATTAACACGTGAAATCTCACCGGGGTGACGTGGACGATTCTGGGCCCTTGGATCTGGATCGGACGGTTGGTGGAGCTCGAGCGACGGCGATGGCTTGCGGCGGAGCTAGTTCACCGGAGACGAGGATGACGACCACGGCAACGGCGTTGCGGGGCCCCTCCGGCGAAGTGAATGGTACTCTCCGACGCGTCTCGTCCTTGCGGTTCCGGATCTGGGCTCAACGGCGGCGGAAACGACGCTTAACCGCGGCGAAGCCCTAATGCAACTACGGCGAGCGATTGCGGCGCAACCATGGCGGCTTGAGCTCAGCGAGCTAGGGCTACGGGTGCGCAAGGAAACGGGGAGCACGATGGCGGCGGCGGCGGCGGCGCATTAAATAGGCCCCTCGGCGTCCGTGAAAATCGCGGAAACCGAGGCCCACACGGCTGCGGCGGCGGAATCCGAATCCATTTCGGATTCGGTGACGTGGCTCAACGTGGACCGTTGGATCAAGATCCAACAGCACGGGGGTTTGGGCTCGGGTCCGGCTCGGGCGACCTGGCTGGCTCGGTCGGGCTCGGTTTCGGCGACGTGGCTCAATCTCGTGATTCGATCTTGATCGGACGGTCGAGAGGGTTAGGGTTAGGTTGGGTTCGAGCCTGACTCGGACTCGAGTCGACTTCGGCCTGCTCGGAGGAACAGTAAAACCAACTCGATTTTCCAGCGATTTAAATAATCCGATTAATTCCCGAAAATTCATTTAATTCATTAAAAATAGCAAAACACTCAGAAAAATTCCAGAAAAATTCTAGAAAATATTTTGGAACATTTTGGACTCAAATAAAATATTTCCAACAAAATTTTATTTGCAAAGTTAAATTCTTTAATTATTTCAAAAGGGAATAAATTCAAATAAATTCCAAATAAATCCAAGAAAATTCCAAAAATTCACAAAAGTGCCAAACCACATTTGAATTTAAGAAAAGCAAAATTTTGGGGTGTTACAAACCTCCTCCCCTTAACAGAATCTCGTCCCCGAGATTCAGAGCTTACTAAAGAATAGGTTCGGGAACTCTTTCTTCAAATCCTCCTCGCGCTCCCAAGTTGCTTCACTCTCTGCATGGTTGCTCCATTGAACTCTGCAGAAACGGGTTGACTTGTTTCTCATTTCTCGATCCATTGTGTCCAAAATCTTGACGGGGTGTTCCTTGTAAGTTAGATCTTCTTGCAGTTCTATCGACTCCAACGGTGTCTGCTCATCTGGTACTCGGAGACACTTCTTCAGCTGGGACACGTGGAACACGTTATGTACTCCAGCCAACGAATGTGGCAATTCTAGCTGATATGCAACTTCACCTCTACGGTTGAGAACCTTAAATGGTCCAACATATCGCGGCGCGAGTTTTCCTTTGGCATGGAATCTCTTGACTCCTCTGAGAGGTGTAACTCTGAGATAAACAAAGTCTTCCGGCTCAAAACTCAGATCCCGGCGACGATTATCAGCATAACTCTTCTGTCGTGATTGGGCTATCTTCAATCTCTCCCTGATCATGGCAATCTATTCTTCGGCTTCTTGAAGAATATCCGGCCCAAAGACACTGCGTTCACCTGTCTCGTTCCAGTTCAATGGCGTCCGACAGGGTCGACCATACAGTGCCTCAAAAGGTGACATTTGCAAACTTGCTTGATAGCTATTGTTGTAGCTGAACTCAGCATACGGTAGACTTTTATCCCAAGAGGTAGCATAAGCCAATGCACACGCTCTTAACATATCCTCCAATATCTGATTAACTCTTTCGGTCTGTCCATCCGTCTGCGGATGATATGCTGTACTAAAGTTCAAACGGGTCCCCATGGCTTCATGCAGCTTATTCCAGAACCTCGAGGTAAACTGGGTACCTCTGTCCGATACAATATTTTTCGGCACTCCGTGCAAACAGACGATCCTGGTCATGTATAACTCGGCTAACTTATCTCCTGAGTAAGTGGTCTTTACTGGAATAAAATGGGCGACCTTAGTCAAGCGATCCACTATGACCATATGGAGTCATATCCACCCTGGGTTTTTGTCGGGACCCGAATTTGCAAATCCGGACCCTCTGTGTATTCAGCACTAGTCCAGGAACGCGCTAGTGCACACAGTCTTAACATCGGTAAATATCACAATCATACCACTCGATACTAATAAAGTACTTTAATTAAATAGTCAAACTGGTTACTCGGCCTTATGGTCAAGTTACAAATATACGCCTCGCAGGGCGAAACTTATTAAGAGAGAAATAATAGCAGCGAAAAATCAAATAACTTTCGTGGCGCCATCCAAAGATACCACAGGCAACCGACCGGGCTCGCTTCCCTAAGTAGACGGTTCCTCTTGGAGCTCCTCCTCCAAAGCCGGTGTAGTCTCCTCTTCAACTGGTGTTGTATTGTGGCAAGGGTGAGTACTTGGTACTCGGCAAGTCATGCTGTAATGCAAGCTAATATACTATATGCATGGCTTAATACAAAGGAATGGCTCAAGGTATATTTGCAGTAAACAGCATTTGACAAGTAGCATAAGTAGATTCGAAAGCAGTAGAAACAAGTAAAGCATAACTAACTTTTCAAGGAGTTTAGTAAACATCTTTCCCATCCTAATCCACATTTCCATTAACGTCATTTGTAAACCAAACCCAACCTTTCAAGTCCAAGTTATTTCATGAAAATCTAACCCTTGACTGTAATTCCCGAGCGATGTCCAATAACGCGGACACGGCTATTCGAATAGATTCTACACTCTGCAGAGGTTATGCACTTTACCCACAAGATACAGTCAAACACCACAAAGGCGAGTTCCCGTAACAAAGTCTTTCGGAAACTTCTAACAATACAAGTGAGCCTCCTGTTATTGTGCGCACTAACCCTTCCCTTAGCTAAGGCGAAGTTTAGGCCAATCAACCGTTAGATGGGTACACGGCCTCACCCGATGACGCTCCCCGTACAACTTACACAAAGGGTGTAGTTGACCTCCGAGGTCCCACAGTGCGTTATTAGCAACTTAGTCAACTAGGTCCGTCCCATTACTGAGACATGTGGTTGCAAGATTGACTCAGTTCAAAGGCTTGCAAGGTTAAGTCCTTAGGATGACCAGGCAAGACTACCCGAAGAACCAAATCAACATCCCGATTAGGCACAACCGGCCCACGATTATTCTTGCCACATGCCCGGCCGAAAACTATTTATCAAAACCCTGCTTGATTACCATGCACCACGTGCCATCAACATCATATGATACTTTTCCAAAACAGGTTCAATATATCATTAAGTCAATATTAACATTTGATTGTCCAAAATCATGTCATGAGCACGCAGTGTGTCTAAGCGATAAACTACAACGGTCTAAAATCCCATGTTGGCAATTTATTAATGTCCAACTAGTAAACCACAACTAGGGTGACAAGGGGTCATGGCACATACTTAAGTAATCAAGGTGTCATACAACAATTTGGCATTTATCTAATTCCCCATACTTAAATAAAGTATTTTCTAATTGAACTAGCATGCAATAGGTTAAATCAAAATAGGTTTCAAAATAGGATCAACATGGTCAAAGCACAACTTGCCTTCAAAAAGTACTTGTTCCTGGTCTTGAGTTGGATCCTGAGTAAAAATACTTCTCCTTCGAATCCTTCCGGCACTTCAACGTCTACTCGTAAAGCGTGCAAATAGCAACCAATGAATAAAACAGTAGACAAAAACATCCAAACATACAAATAAAGTCCATAAACAAAGAGAACATAATTTTATGAATTTTTAGAAACTGGAATCGTCAAATTCGGAGTTAAAATGCAAAAGTTATAGCATTTTGAAGTTTAAATAATCAATTAAATAATTTTACAGAGAAAAACTTTAGTCCAAAAATTAAATAAAATTCATATTTAGGTAGATTTCAATTTTATACAAATTTAGAAATTTGAATCACTCAAATCGGAGTTGAAACGCAAAAGTTATAAGCGTTTGAAGTTTGAAACAAAATCTGAAATCATTATTTCGAATTAATAAATCATTTTATTTTTCGAAAATTAATTATTGCGTCAGCGAGGACACGTGGCAGCCTCTGATTGATCTGCTGACGTCGGTACCGCCCATGGACTCGGTCCACGCCGGCTCGGTCCGCGTGGACGGTCCACGGCTTGCGTCATCGACAGGTGGGGTCTCGGGTAGCGTCGGCCGCAGGCGTCATCGTGTTTCGGTGGACGCCATCGACATGCGGGCCCCCGTGACGTCATGGTGCGGTTCGGTTGTCACGTGACACGCGGGCCCCGCTGGTCGAGAAACGCCGCTCGCAGCGGCGGGCGCCAGGGCAGCTAAGCGGCGTGACGCGATGCCGTGTGCCGTTGATTTGAAATCCGGCGACGCGGATCGGATCTAGGGTTCACGCTCAAAACTACCACGGTGATCACGGGCGTTCGATCCGGTCGGACGGTCCAGATCTACCCTAGGCTAACACCAGATTATAAAGTACACGGTGATCGTGGCCGTTGGATCTAGATCCAACGGTCCCGATCCGATCTAGGTTTTAGGGTTTTGGTTGCACGTGGACTCATCTCGGATCGTTGATTTCGATCGGACGGTTGACGTGCTTTCGAGGCGACAATGGCGTTGTGGTGGCGCTGCTCACGGAGTTGGGGAAGGCGACCACGGCGACGGCGCCTTGGGGCTTCTCCGACGAGATGAAAGGCACTCGGTGCGTCTCAAAGCGAGGAGTCCGGATCGTGCTCGGTGGCGGAGAGCGGCTCGACGACGGCAGCGCGCGGCGAAACCGGCGGAGAGAGGAAGGAACTACGGCGAGCAATTGCGGCTTCTGGCGGCGGCTAGGGCTCTGAAACTTGAGGCGAAGATGCGCCGCGGCAAAGGGCTTCAACGGGGTGGCCTCGGGGCTTTAAATAGTGCCTCGGCGTCGGCGCTGCTAATCCGTGAAACCCTAACGGACCACAGCGGCTCTGTGATGGCGCGATCGAGCCGGACTTCGGGAAGACAACGAAATCGTGGCGTCCGCGTGGCCCCGATCCACGGCCGAGATCGCGGCGCACGGTCGGGCGGATCCGGTTGGATCGGTCGCGGCCAATTTCCGGCCAGTTGGTTCGATCCAACGGTTCGGATCGATCAAGGTTCGGCCGGATCACGTGGCTCGGTCGGACTCGAGTCCGACTTCGGGTTCGGTCTGGTCGGATGAACAGCGATTACTTGACCCGACTTCGATTTTCCAGCGATTTAATATTTAAAATAATTCCCAGTAATTCATTTAATTCATTAAAAATAGCAAAAGACTCAGAAAAATTCCAGAAAAATTCTGGAAAATACTTTGGGGCATTTTGGACTCAAACAAAATATTTCCAATAAAATTTTATTTGCAAAGTTAAATTCTTTAATTATTTCAATATGGAATAAATTCCAAATAATTCCAAATAAATTCCAGAAAATTCCAAAAATTCACCAAAGTGCCAAATCACACAATAATTTAAGAAAAGCAAAATTTTGGGGTGTTACAAACCTCCCCCCCTTAATAGAATATCGTCCCCGAGATTCAAGGCTAACTAAGGAATAGGTTCGGAAACTCTTTCTTCAAATCCTTTTCGCGCTCCCAAGTCGCTTCGCTTTCTTCATGATTGCTCCAATCGAACTCTCTGTAAACGGGTTAACTTGTTCCTCGTCTCTCGATCCATTGTGTCTAGAATCTTCACGGGATGCTCCTTGTACGTCAAATCTTCTTGCAACTCAATTGACTCTAGCGGTGTCTGTTCCTCAGGTACTCGGAGACACTTCTTCAACTGGGACACGTGGAACACGTCATGTACTCCTGTCAACGACGGTGGCAACTCCAGCTGGTAAGCAACTTCGCCTCTGCGGCTCAAAATCTTAAATGGTCCAACATAACGGGGTGCAAGTTTTCCCCTGGCATGGAATCTCTTTACTCCTCTGAGCGGTGTGACTCTGAGATACACGAAATCCTCTGGTTCAAAACTCAAGTCCCGGCGACGGTTGTCAGCATAACTCTTCTGTCGTGATTGGGCTATCTTCAACCTTTCCCTAATCATGGCAATCTGTTCTTCAGCTTCTTGAAGAATATCTGGCCCAAAGACACGGCGTTCACCTGTCTCATTCCAGTTCAATGGCGTCCGACAGGGTCGACCATATAGTGCCTCAAAAGGTGACATCTGTAAACTAGCCTGGTAACTATTATTGTAAATGAACTCCGCATACGGCAGGCTCTTATCCCAAGAGGTAGCATAAGCCAATGCACACGCTCTTAGCATATCTTCCAGAATCTGATTGACTCTTTCGGTCTGTCCATCCGTCTGTGGATGATAGGTCAGATCAAGTTCAAACGGGTTCCCATGGCTTCATGCAACTTATTCCAGAACCTTGAGGTAAATTGGGTACCTCTGTCCGATACAATCCTCTTTGGCACTCCGTGCAAACAGACAATCCTGGTCATATACAACTCTACTAACTTATCTCCCGAGTAAGTGGTCTTCACAGGGATAAAATGGGCGACCTTGGTCAAGCGATCCACTATAACCCATATGGAGTCATAACCTCCTTGAGTCTTAGGCAAACCGGTAATGAAATCCATTCCGATTTCCTCCCACTTCCACTGTATTTTCAACTACTGTAGCAATCTGCTGGTCTCTCGATGCATTGCTTTGACTCTCACGGCATACGCCGCACAATGCAACATGCTCGGCGACTTCACGCTTCATGCTTTCGGCCACCTAATCTTTCCTTCAAATCCTGATACATTTTGGCGCTTCCAGGATGAATTGAATACTTGGAGTCATGGGCTTCTTCTAGAATCAACTGCTTCAGCTCCTTTTTGTTCGGCACACAAATGCGATCCTTCATCCATAACGTGCCTTGCTCATCCAACTTGAAGTCTTTTGCCTTGCCTTCCTCCTTGATGGACCTGATCCTGCGGATCTTGTCATCATCCTTCTGTCCTTCTCGGATCTGATCCTCTAGGGTAGGCTTTACTTCTAATGCGGCCAAGAATCCGCTAGGTACCACCTCAATCTTCATTCTCTGGAAATCCTCACATAACTCATCCTGACTTGTGGCTAGCAACATACTCACGGTATGGCTTTTCCGAGGCTTCAGAGCTTCGTCTTCTACGTTGTCCTTCCCGGGATGGTAATGGATTCCAACATTGTATTCCTTTCTCAACTCTAACCATCTCCTCGGCCTCATATTCAGATCCGACTGGGTGAATATGTATTTAAGGCTCTTATGATCCGTATACACTTCACATCTGTTCCCGATCGATAGTGACGCCATATCTTCAAGTCATGCACTACTAGCCTAACTCTAGGTCATGCGTCGGGTAATTCTCCTCATGCGGCCTCAATCGCCTTGATGCATAGGCAACAACCTTTCCGCTCGCATCAACACACATCCAAGTCCTTGGCGCGATGCATCACAATAGATATCAAAGCTTTGATTAACATCGGGTAGAACTAACACCGCGCCGATGTTAATCGTTTCTTCGATTCTTGAAAACCTTTCGCACTCTGGCGTCCATGCAAACTTCTTCTCCTTTTTCAGCAATTGCGTGAGAGGTTTCGCAATTGTCGAAAAGCCTTCAATGAAACGGCGATAGTAACCTGCCATTCCAAGGAAACTCCGGATCTGGGTCACAGTCTTCGACTGCTCCCAATGTAACCACAGCTTCTACTTTACTTGGATCAACGGCGACTCCTTACATGCGGTCATTACATGTCCGAGGAAATTCCACCTTGTCCTTCCAAAATCACACTTCTTGAACTTGGCGAAGAGTTGCTGTTCCTCGGCTTTTCCAAAACTTCGCCTCAAGTGTTCTAAAGATGTTCATCCTCTGTCTTGGAGTAGATTAGGATATCATCTATGAACACAACAACAAACTTGTCCAAATATTCCATGAACACCTTATTCATCATATTCATGAAATATGCTGGCGCATTCGTCAGACCAAAGGACATAACTGTGAACTCGTAATGTCCATATCTTGACGAGAATGCAGTCTTCGGAATATCCTCTGATCGGATCTTCAACTGATGGTATCCCGATCTTAGATCAATCTTGGAGAAAACTCCGGCTCCTCTCAGCTGATCAACAGATCATCGATCCTGGGTAACGGGTACTTATTCTTCACGGTGACTTCATTGAGTGCACGGTAGTCAATGCACATCCTGAAACTCCCGTCCTTCTTCTTGACAAACAAAACTGGCGCTCCCCACGGCGACGAACTCGGTCTGATAAATCCTTTCTCCATTAGCTCTTCAAGTTGCTTTTTCATCTCTACCAATTCTTCGGTGGACATCCGATAAGGTCTCTTTGCTATGGGCGCTGTACCGGGTACAAGCTCTATCACAAACTCTATGTCCCTGTCTGGCGGCATACCGGGTAGATCTTCAGGAAAAACATCTGGGTACTCATTCACTACCGAGACATCCTCTATGCTGATTGTCTTGGTACTGTTAACCATTAACTGTCCATCTCTAACGGCAGTGGCTTGAAATTCCACTTTCTTTCCACACGGGCTCTCAACTGAGATAGTTCTTCGTCCACAATCCAATACGGCCTTGTGCTTGGATAACCAATCCATTCCCAAAATAACATATAAGGTCTGGGTTTCCAAAATAATAAGGTTCGCTAGGAACTCTATCCCATCTATTAGTATTCTCACCCCGGAACATCCAACTTTCGTTCGGAGTTCGGAACCAGGGGTTTGAACTAAAAGCATGCATTTAAGTCTTGCAATCCCCAAGTCATTTCTCGCAGCAAAGCCTTGTGAAACAAATGAATGCGAAGCTCCAGAATCAAACAAAACTGTTGCAGGTACTGAGTTAACAAGTAACTTACCCAGTACGACGTCCGTAGCATTCTGCAGTGCATCTGCGGTGACATGGTTGACTCGGCCTCTCACCGCGATGCAGGGTGTGGTTCCTGGTGCTAGCGTCCTAGCTGGTGTGGATCCCAGATTGAAGCGAACTGGGGTCACTCCTGCTGTCTTCTTAGGACAACTGTTGGCAAAGTGTCCTGGCTCGTTGCATTTGTAGCAGCGTCTCAGCATTCCTCTTATTGCTGAAGCGGCGTTTCGGCTGGGCTGGGAGTGCGATAGTTCGATTGACGGGTCTTGGTGCTGGTGACGGTGTCCTTGTTGCATTCGTGGCTGAAATCTGAAAAAGCGATTTGGTGCAACTCTCAGCAATTGCGCTTCCTGGCGTGATCCTATTTGTTGCATCCTGCGCTTCCTGTTCTCATCCAGTTACTTGCGCTTGTCCTCGAGAATAAGCGCCTTATTAACCAACTCTTGGAAATCTGGAAAGGTGTGGGTGATCAGTCCCTACTTGTAGTCCTGAGTTAAGTCCCTTCATGAAACAGGTATGCAGCGGCTTTATCGCTACATCCTCAAAGGTGCGTAGCGTGCAATTGTGTGAACTTGTTCGGTATTCGCCACCGGCTGATTACCTTGCTTTAGTGCTCTGAACTCCTCCTTCTTGAGATCCATGATTCCTTCAGCACGTGATATCGACGAAACGCAATAGCTGTGAACTCCTCCCAAGTGATGTCACGAGGGTTCTCTTGCGTGGCACGAAGTTATCCACCATTCAAGCAATTGTTCCTTCCAACCGATGAGAAGCGTAGAGTACCTTCTCATTTTCTATGCATTGAGCAATGTGTAACTTCCTCTCAATTGACCTTAACTAAATGCCGGCCTCCAACGGATTGGCATTCCCAAAAGTGGGTGGATGGGTCCTCATGAACTCGATCACTGGTATTCTCGGCGTTGTCCTGATTGACTTGATTAAGCGGTGGCCTGAGCGGTGGACGTGTTGCATCTGTTGCATCATAGAATGCATCAGCGAGTGCGAGCAAATGAGAAAAGCTCCAAATTCTGCATATCCAGTGGCGGTGCTGGTGCTCCATCATTGGGGTTTTCTGCTGGGCGAGAACCACTCCCATTGCCTCCAAAGTTTCCGCGGGTGTTCACCATCTGTCGATTTGCTCTAGGTTTTAGAGATGAGAGGGAAACAAGAATAGACAAGTAATATGGAACTTATGTGGGGCGAAAGGTGTAACTTTAAGGTCCGACTTTATTAACTAATGATATCAATAACTTGGTATGCTTGCTTACAACGCCTAAAGGCCTGCAACACATACTGCACACTCAGCAAGCAATGAAAATCCAAATTGAACTAACACTGGAGTCTAACGCCTAAAGGGTGACTCTTTATTCTATATTGTGACTCGGCCGAAGGAGTCTCACTATAGAACCTACGCCACTCATCGAGAAAACCTCCACGGCCTGGGTACAGATGTCGCGGCATAGGCGCCAAACGATTGCCATGTCCAAAGAATCGTGTCATCTGTGGTAGTCGAAGAAGCAGTGTCCTCCTCAAGCTCCGGCTCCTCCGGGTCTGGCTCGTGCAGCTCGAGCATTGGCTCTAGCTCTGGTGCGTACAATGTCGTCTCTAACTCTCCAATCCTTTGCAGAAGGTGTGACACATACTCTTGAGCTTCCCGCCACCTGTTCTTCTCTGTCGTGATCTCCTTGCGGGCCTTCTGTAGCTCCTTGCTTGTATCATCGAGTACATCCTCCTGGGCGACACAAGTCGTGCCAACTGTGTGACCATGGCATCCTCATCCTGAATCGCCTTTGGGTCAAGAAGGTTATTGCTGCGCGGGTGATAACGGAACACCGTGCTCTCCAACTCTATGGCGTAGATACGGGTAATGTGCCGCATTGCTCGTCGTGATACTTCTTGGATACCCATCTGCATTGTAGACCTCCTGGCAAAGGTGCGGTGTATCGGGCGATTGCACTGGCCTCTTCTTCCTAGCGGTACCACAATCTTCCACGTCACAAGCCTTGATCAATCCTTCTTGTCTGATCACTTCCACTTGGTATTGCGGCTTCTCAAAATCTCCGAGAGTCTGTAGCATACGCCAAAGTTCCGCGGCGTGACCAACCTCTAGTTGAACTCTCCCTCCATCTGTCACAAGAGTGCTCACGTAAGAACTCGAAATTTTTAAATCGTGACAAGGTAAGGAAAAATTCAGCAAGAGACAAGAAAAGAAAGAATGGGATAAGTCGAGATGTCATTTCTTATCTTGACAAATTTTTAGCTTTTAGAAAATAGGTTTTAACCTCTCTACGACCATTCTAACTAAGGTTGAGCCTACGGTCAACCTGGCACTGATACCACCTCTGTCGGGACCCGAATTTGCAAATCCGGACCCTTTGTGTATTCAGCACTAGTCCAGGAACGCGCTAGTGCACACAGTCTTAACATCGGTAAATATCACAATCATACCACTCGATACTAATAAAGTACTTTAATTAAATAGTCAAACTGGTTACTCGGCCTTATGGTCAAGTTACAAATATACGCCTCGCAGGGCGAAACTTATTAAGAGAGAAATAATAGCAGCGGAAAATCAAATAACTTCGTGGCGCCATCCAGTATACCACAGGCAACTGACTGGGCTCGCTCCCTAAGTAGACGGTTCCTCTTGGAGCTCCTCCTCCAAAGCTGGTGTAGTCTCCTCTTCAACTGGTGTTGTATTGTGGCAAGGGTGAGTACTTGGTACTCAGCAAGTCATGCACAGAATGCAAGCTAATATACTATATGCATGGCTTAATACAAAGGAATGGCTCAAGGTATATTTGCAGTAAACAGCATTTGACAAGTAGCATAAGTAGATTCGAAAGCAGTAGAAACAAGTAAAGCATAACTAACTTTTCAAGGAGTTTAGTAAACATCTTTCCCATCCTAATCCACATTTCCATTAACGTCATTTGTAAACCAAACCCAACCTTTCAAGTCCAAGTTATTTCATGAAAATCTAACCCTTGACTGTAATTCCCGAGCGATGTCCAATACCGCGGACACGGCTATTCGAATAGATTCTACACTCTGCAGAGGTTATGCACTTTACCCACAAGATACTGATCAAACACCACAAAGGCGAGTTCCGTAACAAAGTCTTTCGGAAACTTCTAACAATACAAGTGAGCCTCCCGGTTATTGCGCACTAACCCTTCCCTTAGCTAAGGCGAAGTTTAGGCCAATCAACCGATTAGATGGGTACTGGCCTCGACTCAGATGCGCTCCCGTACAACTTACACAAAGGGTGTAGTTGACCTCCTGAGGTCCCACAGGTACGTTATTAGCAACTTAGTCAACTAGGTCCGTCCCATTACAGACATGTGGTTGCAAGATTGACTCAGTTCAAAGGCTTGCAAGGTTAAGTCCTTAGGATGACCAGGGCAAGACTACCCAAGAACCAAATCAACATCCCGATTACCACAACTGGCCCCACTTTGATTATTCTTGCCACATGCCCCGGTCGAAAACTATTTATCAAAACCCCAGTTGATTACCATGCACCACGTACCATCAACATCACATGATACTTTTCCAAAACAGGTTCAATATATCATTAAGTCAATATTAACATTTGATTGTCCAAAATCATGTCATGAGCACGAAAGGTGTCTAAGCAAAGAAACTACAACGGTCTAAAATCCCATGTTGGCAATTTATTAATGTCCAACTAGTAAACCACAACTAGGGTGACAAGGGGTCATGGCACATACTTAAGTAATCAAGGTGTCATACAACAATTTGGCATTTATCTAATTCCCCATACTTAAATAAAGTATTTTCTAATTGAACTAGCATGCAATAGGTTAAATCAAAATAGGTTTCAAAATAGGATCAACATGGTCAAAGCACAACTTGCCTTCAAAAAGTACTTGTTCCTGGTCTTGAGTTGGATCCTGAGTCAATACTTCTCCTTCGAATCCTTCCGGCACTTCAACGTCTACTCGTAAAGCGTGCAAATAGCAACCAATGAATAAAACAGTAGACAAAAACATCCAAACATCCAAATAAAGTCCATAAACAGAGAGAACATAATTTTATGAATTTTTAGAAACTGGAATCGTCAAATTCGGAGTTAAAATGCAAAAGTTATAGCATTTTGAAGTTTAAATAATCAATTAAATAATTTTACAGAGAAAAACTTTAGTCCAAAAATTAAATAAAATTCATATTTAGGTAGATCTCAATTTTATACAAATTTAGAAATTTGAATCACTCAAATCGGAGTTGAAACGCAAAAGTTATAAGCGTTTGAAGTTTGAAACAAAATCTGAAATCATTATTTCGAATTAATAAATCATTTTATTTTTCGAAAATTAATTATTGCGTCAGCGAGGACACGTGGCAGCCTCTGATTGATCTGCTGACGTCAGCCGGCGCATGGACTCGGTCCACGCTCGGCTCGGTCCACCGTGGACCCGGTCCACGGCTTGCGTCACTGACAGGTGGGGTCCTCGGGTGACATCGGCAGCGACGCTATCGTGCTTTCGGTGGCGCTATCGACATCGCGGGCCCACCGTGACATCAGCGGTGGCGCCATGGTGCGGTTCGGTTGTCCGCCGACATCACGGGCCCAGCGTGCGAAAGCGCTCACGCGCGGCGTGGCGCGGCTAGGCACACGTGGCACGATACGCGCGTTGATTTGAAATCCGGCGGCACGGATCGGATCTAGGGTTCACGTTCAAAACTACACGGTGATCGCGGGCCGTTCGATCTAGATCGGACGGTCCAGATCTACCCTAGGCTAACACCGTTATAAAGTACACGGTGATCGTGGGCCGTTGGATTTAGATCCAACGGTCCCGATCCTATCTAGGTTTTAGGGTTTTGGTTGCACGTGGGCTCACCTGGATCGTTGGATTTCGATCGGACGGTTGACGTGCTTCGAGGGCGACGATGGCGTTGTGGTGGCGCTGCTCCGCCGGAGTTGGGGAAGGCGACCACGGCGACGGCGCCTTGGTCGGCTACTTCACGCTTCATGCTCGGCTACCAGAATCTTTCCTTCATATCCTGATACATCTTGGCACTTCCCGGATGAATTGAATACTTGGAGTCATGGGATTCTTCTAGAATTAGCTGCTGCAGCTCCTTCCTGTTTGGCACACAGATTCTATCCTGCATCCATAACGTGCCTTGCTCGTCCAGTCTGAAGTCCTTTGCCTTGTCTTCATCCATGTTGGACTTAATCATGCGGATCTTGTCATCGTCCTTCTGTCCTTCTCGGATCTGATCCTCCAGGGTAGGCTTCACTTCTAATGCGGCCAAAATTCCTTCTGGTACTACTTCAATCTGCATTCTCTGGAAATCCTCAAATAGCTCATCCTGACTCGTGGCTATCAACATGTTCACAGTATGGCTTTTCCGACTCAGGGCATCGGCCACCACGTTAGCCTTTCCGGGATGGTAATGGATTCCAACATTATAATCCTTGATCAACTCTAACCATCTCCTCTGCCTCATATTCAAGTCCGATTGGGTGAAAATGTATTTGAGACTCTTATGGTTCGTATACACTTCACACCTGTTTCCAATCAGGTAGTGTCGCCACAACTTCAAAGCATGCACTACGGTAGTTAGCTTTAGGTCATGTGTTGTATAATTCTCCTCATGCGGCCTCAACTGCCTTAATGCATAAGCGACGACCTTTCCGTTCTACATCAGCACACACCCGAGTCCTTGGCGCGATGCATCACAATAAATATCAAAGCTCTGATTAACATCTGGTAGAACTAACACTGGCGCTGATGTCAATCGCTTCTTTAGTTCTTGAAAACCTTTTTCGCACTCTGGCGTCCATGCAAACTTCTTCTCCTTTTTCAACAATTGCGAGGTTCCGGGAATTTTGGAGCATTTTCGAACTTGGGCGGAAATTCAGGTACTGACGGGAATCTGGAAATTTGAGTTTTCGGGCGAAGGAGAAATTAATTCCGATTTTGGATGGATAAGGATGCCAGGTTAAATTAAACACCAAGGAAAATCCAAAATTTTAATTTACTTAATTCAAATTAAATTTTGATAGTAGACCGAAATTGAGGATGTTACAATTTAGGCCGTCGTTTAGCCGCCGCCGCACGCCTTCTTTTGACGCCGGCTATTTTAGTTCGCTCCAGTTGTGTTGTCGCATCTGGTGGAACATCATGTACTGTTTTGGACCATCCTTAGAATTCTTTTGGCCTCCGTTCGCCGTCGGAGCCCGATTCAGGCCTAAAACCGTCGTCTTTCAACCTAGCCGTTGTTATCGGCTCGTGTCTCGGTGATCCATCCTTGGTAGCGCTTTATCGCGGCCATGTCGTTGCACCGACGGTCGATACCCTGTTTCGTGAGCGTCCCGCCGTCGTTTCGCCTTCACCGCTAACGTTTTGCCGTTAACGCTCATCGTTAACGTTCCACCGTTAACGCTCCGTCGTTAACGTTTCTCCGTTAACATTCCACCGTTAATGTTTCGCCGTTAACATTCCGTCGTTAACGCTTCATCGTTAACGCTTGGCTCTCATCGCTTCGTTGTCATCGCATGTGTGCATTCATGCAAGAGCCCTGTTGCGATGTCCTCATCTATTCTATCATCATGATGTGAGCCTAGCCTCATCGTCATATTATCTTCAAAGCCGAACCAAAACCCTAACCTAAGACCGGTTCGATGAACTAAGTTCATCGTGAGCCGCGTTGTTATCTTTGCAATCTCTCTCGTTGTTTCAATCGTGGTAAGACACTTGTCTTATCTTGTCCCTGAAAACTTAATCTTCCAATAACCTAAACTTCATTCGTGGACTTGGTCGATAGACCATTGGCCATCTGTCATACCCCTGTGCCCGATCTATCCGTCTCTCTTTTGTTTGACTGTGTCCGTTCAGTCAACAAAAGTCAACATCAAGAATCAGTTTGTTTCATTGTGAACTAACTTATCCTTATAGACCCGATCTATAGATCGAGAGCCCATATGTCAATGTTTGTCCAATCATGATAATAACTTCGAAACAAATATTCTTCGGAATATTATTCTTTCTTTCCCAATTATTAATTTTTCCCTTTTCGGTGTTTTTCCGAAAGCCCGTTCTCTCTTGTCTAATCTTTGATCTGAACCATTCAAGTTCCTGAATTCATCCAAGCCGTTGTGCCCAATGCTATTCGTTCTTAATTTGGAGTTTATTTGATTTGCCTTTTGAGTTTTGTTTTATTTGTGTTTCTTTATCGATAGACGCGTCGTCTGGAAGTCGCTTGAAGGAGCTGAAGATCGAGGAATTGAAGATCGAAGATCAAGAATCAAAGATAAAGAGTAAAGAATAAAATTGCAAGGGCCAGGCAAGTTGTGCTTTGACCATGTTGATCCCATTTTTGAAACTTATGTTATTTCAAATTATTGCATGCTAGTTTAAGTTAAACTGATTTCAATTAATTTGGGATTAGATAATCGACCTACTTGTTATTGCCGCCTTGTCTATAATAATTGTATGCCATGATTCATTTGTCACCCTAAGATTATTGATTAATAGTTGGTAGCTAATAGATTGCCAACATGGGTTAGCTAGAGCGCATTAGTCTGCTTAGACCTGCAACGAGTCAGTGCCATCATTTTGGAATTACAAATATCAATATTGATTAATGGAATATGCAATGTATTTTGAAATGGTGTGACGTGTTGCCGACACGATGATGTTGATATGTGTAGGCCTCCGTGCTTCTTCAAGGATGTTGAGCTGTTGTTGGCATTGTGTTGCGCAATAATCGACTGGGGGGGATAAAATGCTTTAGACTGGGGCAAGTGGCAAGATTGATATGGTGGGCCATGTTTGGTACCTGGAAAGTTGTTTTGGTTCTTTGGGTAGTCTTGCCCTGGTCGCCCTAAGGACTTAACCTTGCAAGCCTTTGAACTGAGTCAACCATACAACCACATGACTGGAGTGGGGCGGTCCTAGTTGAGTAAGTTACTAATAACTTGCATGTGGTAACTCGGGGTGTCAACTACATCTTTTGTGTAGCTTGAAGGGGGAGCGTACCAGGGCTGCGGCATGGTACCCGTCCAACGGTATGTCGGTCCCATACTTCGCCTTTGCTAAGGGAAGGGATGGTGTATGGCAAAAACCAGAGAGATTCACTTGTATAGTTAGAAGTTTTCGAATGGCTTTGTTATGATCACTCATTTGCATACTTTTGTATGGCGATTCACGACTGACGTGATGAGTTGATTGTATCTTGTCGATAAAGTGTATAACCTTTGCAGAGTGTAAAATCTATTCGAATAGCCGTGTCCGCGGTATTGGACATTGCTCGAGGATTACAGTCAAGGGTTAGCTTTTCTTAAAATGGAACTTGGGCTTGGAGGCGTTCTTGCCTGTGAAAAGTGATAACTGGTTAAGGAGATGGAATGGTTTACTTTTGAAACAACTGTGAAATTTTATTACTACTGTTATTTGTTTTACCGCTTTACAATCTATTATGAATATTTGTGAATGCTGTTTATTGCAAAATAACCCCTTCAGCCTGTCATTTGGAATAAGCCATGCATATAGTTATTAGACTTCCATTCTATGCACGACTTGCTGAGTGCTTTATGTACTCACCCCTTGCAAACAAACAATCACCAGTGAGTAGAAGTCTACATTGTCGAAGAAGAAGAAGTTCCGTGAGAAGGCGATTATCTAGGAGTTGAACCCCGTCAGTTGCCTGTGGCGTATTGATGGGATTCACTGATGTTCTTCATTCCGCTGTTGCTTATTTGGAGTTGAAGCCGTCAAGGCTTCACAAATGTAAGGTTGGCCTTAAGGTTGTTCAATAGTTTATATTCTGTAATTGAGCTATTTTTATTATTCCGCTGTGTATGATTGTGATATTCATCTATGTTGAGATTGTGTGCACTAGCATGATCCTGGAATAGTGCTGAATACACAGGGTCCGGATTTGCATATTCGGGTCCCGACAACCATTCAACTATCAACATTTCAACAACCATTCAACATTTCAACCATTCAACATTTCAATATTCCATTTACGTTTCAATACCTTGTTGCGGTGGTGGGGGGCAGGAGGCGGAGGGGGGGTGTTCCCGGGAGCTTGCGTCGGAGGGGGAGCTCCGGGAGGGTGGCGCCGTCGGAGGGTTTTCCCGGGAGCTTGCGTCGGAGGGGGAGCTCCGGGAGGGCGACGCCGTCGGAGAGGGGGTTCCCGGGAGGGCTTCCGGCGTCGGCACAGGCTCGGGGACGGGGGCGAGGGGTGGCGCTTGCACAGGCTCGGGGACGGCGGTGCGCGCGGGAGGAGGAGGAAATGGGAGAAATCGGGCGGGAGGAGCAGCAAAGTGGGGAAGAAATGGCGGCAGTGAGTTTTATAGGTGCCCCATCAGTCCCGGTTGGTGTCTTCAACTGGGACTGATGTGCACATCAGTACCGATTAAATATACCAACCGGGACTGATCATTCCACATCTGAATGCACAAGGAAACCCTAGGCGCTATAAGTACCAGTTGGTGTATCCAACCGGTACAAATGTGAAGCATCAATCCCAGTTGTAAACACCAACCGGTACTGATTAGATCACATCAGTATCGGTTAAATACACCAACCGGTACTGATTAGAATTAAATTCATATACTCTTTAGAATATTATTTTTCAGCCATCTAATATAAAATAAAATGATAGAAAATTCAATTATTGCTTCTTTGCTTAATAAATAATAATAAATTATACTTATTCCACACTAAAATGATTTTAAAAAAATAAAATAAGATTACTAGTCATTTATAAATTCCTTTGATAGTTTGTACAATTCAACAATAATATTGAAATTTTATATATTCTTTAGAATATTATTTTATAAACTTCTAATATAAATTAAAATTATAAAAAATTATAAGTAATAAAGTAATTTTTGTACTCTTATAATTTCAATGCAAATTTTCACCTTGTTACATAAATTCAATTATTGCTTCTTTGCTTAATAAAAAATAATAAATCATTATTATTCCTACCTAAAATGATTTTCAAAAAATAAAATAAGGTTATTAATACACAACTAGTATGTTAGTAGTCTATTACACCAAAAGAAAGCAAAGTGATCCATCCACAATAGACAATTTAGTAGCATGGGAACACAGTAGATACGATTTTACATGAAAAAATAAAACTAAGCATCCATCAGTGATAGACAATAACTTGTAACAAGGGACTATACAACACGGTTGGACTTATTTGCTAACATACTTTTGTTTTTACAAGCGATCCTTCATTATGATCGCGGCGTACGTAAGGAGAGTCCTCTGTATCATTTAGGACACTAATGTCTACGTCCACCGTGAAAGGAGGTAGCTCGTCAAACTGATTATACTCTTCTTCGTCCGTCACGCCCTCAACTCCGACAATCCTTCTTTTACCTAAAAGAACCATGTGGCGCCTTGGTTGATCGCTACTGCTAGTCTTCTCATTCTGCTTTATGTTTTCGGTAGATTTGTCATGATGCCTCTTCCTTTTAGTAGGCTTGTCCTTCTGCTTTTTCGGTTTGTTGTCCATGTCCATCACATAGAATACTTGTGTCACATCATTAGCGAGCACGAACGGTTCGTCCCTATAGGCCCTTGCTTGAGGTCCACAGTTGTCATACCGTACTCATCGATCTCCATGGCTGCCAGTTTGTCCCATTGGCACCGAAACAGAGGGACTTTTAAAGGTCCGTACTCGAGCTCCCAGATCTATGAAACCATAGTAGGTGTCCATCTTTCTATTTTTCTCCAAGGCATTTATACGGACGCCACTGTTTTGGTTGGTGCTCTTGCTATCCTGGGCTGTCGTGTAAAATATGTACCCATTTATCTCATACCCTTGGAATGATACGATTGTCGTGGACGGTCCCTGAGCCAAGAGTTTCAACTGTTCATCATCTGTCTGGTTGCCCAATAGTTGCTTTTGTAACCAACCGCCAAAATGATCCATTTGCTCGACTGCGATCCACTTATCTGACTTCTCTGGGTATTGGGCGCGTAGACTCATCTCGTGATCATAAATATACAGAGCCACTACAGTTGCTTGTTTCAATACTGTGAAATGTGCTTGTTTATGAAAGTAGATTGTCGCTATAGGATTCTTTTCTCCCTAAAGTCCCTTTTCCCCGTAGCCTCCCCTCATGGCGTGATACAGGAACGCCAATCGGATTTAGATCATCAATGTAATTAACACAAAACTCGATCACCTCTCCTCTTGTACCGACACCTGTAATGCACGGTATACAGGCGAGACCGGTTACGAACATACTTCTTTAGGATGCCCATGTACCTCTCGAAAGGGAACATATTGTGGAGGAACACGGGTCCGAGAATTTCTATCTCTTTAGCAATGTGGACCATGAGATGGACAATAATATCAAAGAATGATGGAGGGAAGATCATCTCAAGGCTAACCAGACTATTGACCATGTCATCATGCAGATTAGATACCTTATTCGGCTCGATGACCTTCTGCAACACTGCGTTGAAGAATGAGCACAACTTTATGATTGTCCCTCGTACCCAGTCCGGCAGAATACCTCGCACCGCCACTGGGAGCCACCGTGTCATGAACACGTGAAAATCATGGGATTTTATGTGTACGATTTTATTCTCTTTTGTGTTTATGTGTCTCCTTATGTTCGAGGAGTATCCAGAAGGGACCTTCACACTGTTTAAGAACTTAATCATATTTTTTTCTCTTCCTTGCTCAGAGTGTAGCTCGCGGGGTGGAGGTAATGCTGTCCTTCCGCTCTCTTTTTCGGATGTAGGTCGTTCCTGATTCCCAGTAGCTGTAGGTCCTTTCGTGCTTGAAGTGTATCTTTTGAATTGCCATACATATCTAGGAAGCCTAGTAGGTTCACACAAACATTCTTTGTGATATGCATGAAGTCCAGTGAGTGGCAGACCTCTAAGTCTTTCCAATAAGGTAAGTCCCAAAATATTGACTTCTTCTTCCAAATGGGTTTCGTGTGACCTTGTTCTGTCGAGACAGGTTTGCTACCTGGACCTTTTCCAAATACTACTTTCAGATCCTTTACCAAAGAAAATACAAGAGCCCCACTACGATGCAGGGGCTTCTTACGTTTCTCTTCTGTCCCATCAAAATTCTCACCCTTTCTCCTTAACGGGTCCTTCGTATGGAGGAACCTACAGTGGCCCATGTACACAATCTTTCGAGAGTTTTTTAGGTACTTTCTGTCTGTTTCCTCTAAGCAGTGGATGCAGGCTTTATATCCTTTGATAGATAGGCCCGATAGGTTACCAAGTGCAGGCCAGTCATTGATGCTCATGAATAGCAATGCATGTAAAATGAAGTGCTCTCTTTTGTACTCATCCCATACACGTACACCATCATTCCACAATATTAGTTGATCTTCAACCAACGGTTTGATGTACACATCGATGTCGTTTCCAGGTTGCTTTAGGCCTTGGATAAGCAACGACATCATAATGTACTTCCGCTTCATACACAGCCAAGGAGGAAGGTTGTAGATACATAGAGTCACGGGCCAAGTGCTGTGACTGCTGCTCATCTCTCCATACGGGTTCATCCCATCCGTATTCAACCCAAACCTTATGTTCCTTGCATCCTCAGCAAAGTCCGGGTATGTTCTATTGACTTTCCTCCACTGGGAGCCATCAGCAGGGTGCCTTAGCCTTCCGTCGTCCTTGCGGTCTTTTTTGTGCCAGCGCATCATCTAGGCATGCGCTTTGTTCGCAAATAAACGCTTCACCGGGGTATTATAGGGAAATACCACACCACCTTAGCAGGGGGCCTCTTCTTCTTACGCTGCCCCTCTACCTCACCTGGGTCATCACGCCTTGTCTTATACTGTGAAGTTTTGCACACCGGACAAGCTTCCAAATTCGCGTACTCATTGCGATAAAGTATACAATCGTTACGACATGCTTACCTCGAACCCCAAAGGGCAGACAACTTGTTTGGCATCGTACGTAGTTTCGGCCAGTGTGTTCCCCTCTGGAAGTAACTTCTTGATGAGGCATAACAACTCATCGAATCCCTTATTAGACAATCTATTGGTCGCCTTCCATTGCATCAGTTCTAGTGTATTACGCAACTTTTTATGGCCCTGTTGGCAGTTTGGGTACAACAGTGTTCTGTGGTCCTCCCATAGGTGCTGAAACTTTTCGTAATGTCTTTCATCGATGTATTCTCCCTCTCCATCAAGCAGCACCTGGTCTAGGTCATCATGGCCAAACTCCCCCAATGTATCTTCGCAAGAGCCTTGTTGGCCAGCGTCTAAGATATTGTTCTTCGCATCTTCTTCTTCACTGTCTTGTATAATCTCTTCTTCACCGTGCTTGGTCCAACAGGTATAGTTTGACATGAAACCTCTTGTGAGCAAATGAAAGTGAAGGTGGCTGGATTTTGGCCACTCCTTCTCATTCTTATAGTCTATGCATGGACAACATATGTAGCCTGACGTCGTGTATGCATCGGCCGCACAAAGAAAATCTTGCAAACCCTGCAAGAACTCCAGGGAGTGTCGGTCCATGTACATCCATCGCCGGTCCATCTACATTATGTTACATCAAGGTAACTTTTAGCTCATTTTTCGATAATGAATTATTGAACATTTCCCAAAATACAAATCAAGACAACTATATTTTTAAAATAATTTTATTTCATTAAATGTTTTTAAAGGCACTATATTTCATTACATATTTTTCTATAAAATGATTATTTGTTCCGGTATTCATACTCGACAAGTTTTTGTAACCTACTAAAAGAATTGGTCAATCAAAATCTAGATTCAAAATTCTTCATCAATCGATGGATCCAAAACCTAAATATTTAGCTAGATCCACACATTCAATTTGAGCTAAATAATAATGCAAGCAAAATATAAACTTACACAACAAGTTTTTTCAACCAACAAAAAGAATTGGTCGATCATAGTCTAGATCCAAAATTCTGAACAAACTTCACGACAGCTTTGCTCAAATTTTGAAAACTTTTCACAAAATTTTTGAAAACTTTTCTCAAATTTTGAACTAATTTTATATTTTCTATAAAGCCATTTATATTTCTGATATTATTTCAATTTGCAAATGAATTTAAATTTCTTCTTTTCCACATAACTATTGCCATTTGAAGATCCCAAACTCCATGATTTTCATGCACCATTCTTAATTTTCCCAACTACGTGCAACTAAATTTGAGCTAGATCGATGGAACTAAAACGTAAATTTGAGCTAGATCCACACCTTAAATGCGATCTATATTATAATCCAAGCAAATTCTAAGCTTACACAACAAGTTTTTGTATCCTACTTGAAAAGATCGAGCTAGATCTTTACATTCATAATCTTTCATCGATTAATGGGAAAGATCAAATTTTCTTATAATTCAAGCAAAGAAGAGGCTCCATTTAACACCAAGTGTAGTGAGGAATGATGTCACTAACCTTAGTTATCTTGGTTGCGAGTAAAATGACCAAAAATTTGAAATTTGGGTAGCACCTCCCCTCCCTTCAAGCTCTTGGCCGAACTCCTGTTCTTCTCGCGTGATCAAATGATCTTGGTCTGGTAGCGAGCGGGAGGACGAAGAAGTTTAAATTGGTCTGACATCAGTACCGGTTCAAGGTACCCATCGGTACTGATGGTCTCACATCAGTACCGGTTCATCTCCCGAACAGGTACTAGTGAGCCCCGCTAAATAGTACCGGTTTGTGTCACGAACAGGTACTGATGTTAGACCATCAGTACCGGTTGATGCCTTGAACCGGTACTGATCTCCCCCCGAAGCCCTGTAGCCGTTGAACTGGGACTGCTGTAACTATCAGTCCCGGTTTGTGCCCAACCGGTACTGATGGGCCGGTATCAAAGGTCGGTCCTGTAGTAGCGTCCGCGACCTCGTCCGCGGTCATTGCCGCCGCTGCCACGGCCAAAATTGCCCGCTACGCCCTCCGTGGTTGGCGTTGTCATCGCGATCATCTCCATTGGTGGAGGAGTTCAATGCATATTTCGATCCAGTGAGAAGAAGAGCTGAGGAAGCCTCCGCGCGAGTGCGTTTGTCGATGTCAATCTCCTCAAGGACACGTGATCTGACCGTGATGAATGAAGGCATGGGATCCTGCATGCCAAGGACAGTGGCTAGCACCTGAAATTTCTTGTTGAGGCCATTGATCATTTGGAGGGTCAGTGTGTTGTCGGAGACGGGCTGGTCGACGTTTGCCAACGCGTCGGCAAGACCTTTGAGGCGACGACAGTAGGAACCTATGGTCATGTCGCCCTGCACCGTCGCCCGGAACTCAGCGCTGAGATGAAGTGCGCAGCCGGGTTTGTTATCATGGAATAATGCATGGAGCTTACTCCACGCATCGTACGCCATCGCATTGGGGGACATAACAATGTCCAGAAGTTCCTCGGAGATGGTGGAGTAGATCCACAAAGCGACGATGATGTCGGCGCGCTGCCATTCTTCGTTCTCATGCTTCGGGTTGGAGACTTCCTCGATTTGCTCCCAAAGATGGGAACGATGGAGAAGGAAGTGGCATGGGGTTGTTGCCATTGCCGGTGTTGGAGATGCGGCCATGGTCGGTATCGGCGACGTCGGAGTGACTGTCGCTCATGATGGACGAGGGGAGGAAAAGATGGCTCTCATACCAAGAAGAATCATATAATTCACCACACCTCGTATTGATCCATACTAACAGACTAGTAAGTTGCCTGTGTGTTGCAACGGATTTCAAAAAAGGTGATACATATCATCAAAACATAATACCAAGCCGTACAATGGACATTAATTTTTTTCTTACACATATCACATGAATTACATAAAAGCATGTTGGTTGACATCTTCAAAAATTGTCCAACCAATATTCCTAAAAAATTGGTCAATCGAAAGTTACAAAAGAAAGAGTATAATAGGCATGTGGCACCTAAGACATTTATTTGTTTATAAGAATATATCTATATACGTTGACGGTTGAGACCTTGGTTTCTCCGCCATGCGCCATGTTAGCAATCATTTCCCTCGAGGCATGCTTAACAAAGAGACGCACGATGTCCTCCCCCATCCCTTACACGCCGGTCACAATGGCAATGTTTCGCGTCAAACCTGGAAAACATGGATTAATCATCCAAGAATGACATCAGCACCCTCTCACAAAGCAAGCCTAGCAATTAAAAGAATCAAAACCAATAGTAATTACACAAGCACATATTACTCAAGGATTTAAAAATAATAAAAATCGCACACACATCACAATAATACATATTTTGTAAGGTAAATTGTAAGATATACTGCTACCACTTTTTATCTTTTTCATCTTGCCGTCCTCTACAACTTCGATGAGGGACTTCGATGAGCACCACATCGTAACCTTGCCCAGCCTCCACAAGCCCAAGTGGTGGCCCATCTCCCTTTCCATCCCCTGTGCGGAACAAGACAGCGGCAACCTCTACATCATGGAGAAGATCCCTGTGTCATAGTGGAATGAAAGCGTACTGAGCTGCCAGTTTGAGGGCTTCATCTTTCGCAAACCCAGAGTTACTGCTGTCACCAACTAAGCTCATTGTACAACATAAAAGAGCTACCTTTGCACCTTGACAAATCATATACAAGAAACAGAACGAATAGCAGAAATTACTGCCATGCTGAAAGCCTAAACAATCAGAAGATGATATATGTTAGCTCAAAATAATAAAAACATAACATTATTTCTTCATACCAGACAGTACGACATGTACAAGAAAATTATATCTGTAAGTATGATAACATGGGTGAGCTTTACATCTAAATCACTAACTATCTGTTGTTGCCCAACCAATTAACCTGCATTATTACACGTTTATTGAACGGTAGCAGAGATGAAGAGCATCAACAAGCAAACACTGAATAAATGGGTCATGAACAGCACGAGGGGACTGTAGGAACATGAACATTTGGATACTACAACTCGAGCGCCTTTGTACCATCTCTATTTTCTTTGCGATTCTCCAGGAAATTCAAGACATCCTGAAAATAGGGTAATTAGTAGCACAGGTGATTAGGGAAAAAAGAATGGCGCTATTTATAATTCATATACCTGTCCCATTCGGTCCCAAAAACCTCAGCATATGGTTACGAACACATGAACTTCATAGACTTTGTGCACATGATTTATTGCCTCAATAAGCTGATCCTTTAATGCCTGCATCTTGCTGCGAATATTAGACACCATCACCAAGTCTTTTGAATCCTGAATGATCTTCTTGAGCTTTGTGGTATTTTGCATATGGGTCTGCATACGAAAATAACAACAGATAAGAACCCTGTAGTTTTCAACAAGCATAAGTGCATAATAGCTCATCTAAATTAATAAAAGAAGGAGTTTACCCCTCCCTTAATGGATCATCCATACCAATGAGGCCCATGTCTGCGCCCCATGCACATTGCCCCTCAGCCCTTGCCCACCCCGCCCTTGTTGCCCCCACGTTGTTTCGTCCAACAACGCTTCCCCACGATCCCCACAACCACCGTCTCTCCTCGCAACACGTGGCGCCGCTCAGACGTCCATCGCAAACCACCCCCAACCCCCACCCGACCGCGGCCATCCCCGTTGTCTCCTCTTCTTCTTTCATCGCCTCGTCCTCTCCTCCCCCTAGCCTAGGAGTCGCCATCACCGTGCTTCCCCTGCGCTCGTGACGCCATTGCAACATACGCACCTCATTCGAGTAGAGTTAGGGTTTGATGGTAACACTGCGGCGGCGGGCTTAGGAGGAACGGCGGGCTCAGGAGGAATGGCGGGCGCGTCCTGCTGTCGACGCACGATCGAGGGGGTGGTTGCCTTGCTCCTCCTCTACGTGGTGCTCGTGTTCATCCTCGAGTCGCCGCTAGTGTCCACCTCGCTACCATGTGGTAATGGAGGCGGAGGGTGGGGAGGTGGCGTTCCGTGCGGCTCCTACACCTATCCGGCGCCGTGGAGTGCGCGGCCCCTGTGTGCCCCGTGTAGGAGCTCCTCCCAGCGTTCATCTCCAGTCCTTCCTCCCGAGGTGGCCAGCTCTCGTGCATGCTCTCCGGCCTCGACCTCCGCCACCTCAAATCTTCCCGCTCCACCGCCCTCCACCGACCGATAGCCGACGCTGTCGCAGTAGGCACTCGTGTGTTGGAAAACGGTTTCCCTACTTATTCCTTGGCCTTAGGCCGAAAGGAAGGAGGAAACATGCCATACCGTACCAATACAACGCAGAATGTCACGAGTTGCAAGATTTCCCTAAAAACACTTTTTTTATTTCCCTAGAAGACGAGGAGTTCTTCTCCAAATCGCTCGCTTTGGTGTGATTTGATTCCACCCAAGCTTCACTGGTGATTCCTCTGATACACACCCTGATTCAATGGCGGCCAACACCGACAACAAGATCTGCTACGCCAAACTGGTGAGGAACCTACATCCTGACTCTTCGATTTGGTTTATTGATTTCGTCGCTGATGACATGCCACGTTGAGTTGTGCTGTCTGGATTCTTGGTCCTTGTTTTTCGGCTAATATTGTTGCAAATCGCTCTGTTTTCGTCCCAATCAGATGAGTCGATGCTAATATGTTCGTTTATTTAGGACTGTTATATCGTCTGTAACTCTATTTTGTTCGATATGATGAATTAGTTTACATGTGAGGTGTCACAACTTAGCTCTGATGTATTATCAGGCTACTACTGCTGCGATAGTTGTCTACGACATCACGAATGCTGTTAGTATAACCCATTGACTTACTTGAACTAATTTTATAATAGGTATTGATTGTAGAACAGCTGGAGCAATCAGATGCAAAACCTTCATTGCATTCACTAAAACAGCTGGAGCAATTAGATGCAAGGTGTGGGGCTGTCGGCCCGTGGGGGTTTGTAGCACCTCCTTTGGTGTTGGATCTGGTACCTAGAAATGCTGATAGATAGTAACCAATAAATATTGAAAAAATGGTTTGTTGGTTGTGTTCGTGGTGTCCATGCTCATATGCGATGGTTTGCATTTGAAAATTCGCCAGCTGTGGATATTAATGTTAACAGACAGTAGTTTTTGTGTTAGTAATTCCATTGCCTCTTTGGACTTGAATGACATGGTGTTTGAGACACTTTTTTGGGCTATTCTTTATTTTGAAAAGCTGTTGGTTCTCCAGAGTAATTACTGTATGATATGGTCCACCCAAATTTTCAATATTTAACATTTTGGGATCTGTGCATTACCTTTGCCAATCGTCAGGTTAAATGGTCAGGAGTTAGGACTCAACATATGGCAACACCTTTTGTGGATGAGACGTATGATTTGCTCAAGAATACATTGACAAAGTATGAGGTTATCATTTCCCGATGGCCAGAATATATATTTGTCCTTGATAATGTATGTATGGATTCACTTGCAGACCCTTTTATTGATTTATTTGCATTGGAAATAAATCCGACTTACCACGTTGTTTTTATTGTTTTGAAACAAAAAGGCTATTGCAGATGTTGAGAAGGTAGTAATCGAGTCTCTAGAAAAACAGTATGTGGATGTTTTGGCTCCACTTAAGGATTGTATCACCCCAAAGAAATTTGGCCTCAAATATGTACAGAAACTCACAAAGTGCAATTTGATGTGCCCCTATACCATTACTGAAGATGTAAGTTTTGGTATTGATTCACATTTCTTGGGACTTCAGTTCTTAATATCTGACCCCTTATCTGCTTTCAGTTGGGCATTCTCTTGAATACGATGAAAAGACTACTTGATGTTTTACTGCAAAGGATTGAGAGTCATCTGAAGTCATGGAGTTCTTGTATACCTAATCGAGGAAATCTGGCGACCATCGGGAAAGACTTCGGTGAAATTCTTGTAACATTGAAGACCAAATTCCGAAACTACATGCGAGCTGTTGTGGAGATGCTGTCGGTAGAACACTCATGTAGTTTCTCCACAACAGCTCGCATGTAGTTTCGGAATTTGGTCGTCAATGTTACAGTAACTTCACTGAGTCTTTCCCCGATGGCTGCCGTATTTCCTCGATTAGGTATACAAGAACTCCATGACTTCAGATGACTCTCAATCCTTGGCAGCAAAACATCAAGTAGTTTTTTCATCGTATTCAAGAGAATGCCCAGCTGAAAGCAGATAGGGGGTCAGATATTAAGAACTGAAGTCCCAAGAAATGTGGATCAATACCAAAATTTACATCTTCAGTAACGGTATAGGGGCACATCGAATTGCACTTTGTGAGTTTCTGTACATATTTGAGGCCAAATTTCTTTGGGGTGATACAATCCTTAAGTGGAGCCAAAACATCCCCATATTGTTTTTCTAGAGACTCGATTACTACCTTCTCAACATCTGCAATAGCCTTTTGTTTCAAAACAATAAAAACAATGTGGTAAGTCAGATTTATTTCCAATGCAAATAAATCAATAAAAGGGTCTGCAAGTGAATCCATACATACATTATCAAGGACAAATATATATTCTGGCCATCGGGAAATGATAACCTCATACTCTGTCAATGTATTCTTGAGCAAATCATACGTCTCATCCGCAAAAGGTGTTGCCATATGTTGAGTCCTAACTCCTGACCATTTAACCTGACGATTGGCAAAGGTAATGCACAGATCCCAAAATGTTAAATATTGAAAATCTGGGTGGACCATATGATACAGTAATTACTCTGGAGAACCAACAGCTTTTCAAAATAAAGAATATCCCAAAAAAGTGTCTCAAACACCATGTCATTCAAGTCAAAAGAGGCAATGGAATTACTAACACTACAACTACTGTCTGTTAACATTAATATCCACAGTTGGTGAATTTTCAAATGCAAACCATCGCATATGAGCATGGACACCACGAACACAACCAACAAACCATTTTTTCAATATTTATTGGTTACTATCTATCAGCATTTCTAGGTACCAGATCCAACACCACAGGAGGTGCTACAAACCCCCACGGGCCTGACACCACACGCATCCGATTGCTCGGTATTTTAGTGAATGCAATGAAGGTTTTGCATCTGATTGCTCCAGCTGTTCTACAATCAATATCTATTATAAAATTAGTTCAGGTAAGTCAATGGGTTATACTAACAGCATTCGTGATGTCATAGACAACTATCGCAGCAGTAGCAGCCCGATAATACATCAGAGCTAAGTTGTGGCACCTCACATGTAAACTAATTCATCATATCCAACAAAATAGAGTTACAGACGACATAACAGTCCTAAATAAACGAACTTATTAGCATCGACTCATTTGATTGGGACGAAACAGAGCGATTTGCAACAATATTAGCCGAAAAACATGGACCAAGAATCCAGACAGCACAACTCAACATGGCACGTCATCACCGACGAAATCAATAAACCAAATCAAAGAGTCAGGATGTAGGTTCCTCACCAGTTTGGTGTAGCAGATCTTGTTGCCGGTGTTGGCCGCCATTGAATCACGGTGTGTATTGGAGGAATCACCAGTGAAGCTTGGGTGGAATCAAATCACACCAAAGCGAGCGATTTGGAGAAGAATTCCTCGTCTTCTAGGGAAATAAAAAAAGTTTTTTTGGGTAAATCTTGCAACTCGTGACATTCTGTGTGGTATTGGTATGGTATGGTGTGTTTCCTTCTTCCTTTCAGCCTAAGGCCAAGGAATAAGCAGAGAAACCGTTTTCCAACACGTGGGCGCCTACTGCGACATCTTTGGCTTTCAGTTGGTGGAGGGCGGCGAAGCGGGAAGATTTGAGGAGGCGGAGGTCGAGGCGGGAGAGCATGCGCGAGAGCTGGCCACCGTGGGAGGAAGGACCGAAGATGAACGCCGGGAGGAGCTCCTTCGTGGGGCGCATGGGGCCTGCGCACTCCACCACGCCGGATAGGTGTAGGAGCCTCACGGAATGCCACCTCCCCACCCTGTGCCTCCATTACCACCTATTAGCGAGGTAGACACGAGCGGCGACTCGGGGATGAACACGAGCACTATGTAGAGGAGGAGCACGGCAGCCAGCCCCTCGATCGCGCATCGACAGCTGGACGCGCCCGCCATTCCTGCTGAGCCCGCCGCTCCTCCTGAGCCCGCCGCCGCAGTGTTACCATCAAACCCTAACTCTACTCGAATGAGGTGCGTATGCTGCAATGGCATCACGAGCACAGGGGAAGCACGGTGATGGCAACTCCTAGGCTAGGGGGGGAGGAGAGGATGAGGCGAAGAAAGAAGAAGAAGAGGAGACGACGGGGACGGGCGCGGTTGGGTTGGGATTGGGGGTGGTTTGCGACGGGCGCATGAGCGGCGCCACGAGGGGCGAGGAGAGACGGCGGTTGTGGGGATCATGGGGAAGCGTTGTTGGATGAAACAACATGGGGGAGACATGGGCGGAGCGGGCAAGGGCCGAGGGGCAACGTGCGTGGGGCGCGGACCTAGGCCTCATTGATGTGGACGATGGGGTAAACTCCTCCTTTTATTAGTTTAGATTAGATATATATACATAAGTAGTAGCTAGTAACGGGTAGCGCAGGAAGAGGCACGCACAGGTGCTTGGATGCGGAAGACCCGGGCGCTGGAGCGCCATGCAGAGGCTCACGCAGGAGCATGCATGCGCAAGAATTAGGCCCTGTTTGTTTCCTTCTCCAGCTTATATAATCCAGCTTTTTGGTGTTGGATTATATAAGCTGGATTATATAAGCTACCTTTAAATAAGCCGGTGGGTTGTTTGTTTTTCTGGATTATTACTGTGTTGGATTATTAGTTTGAGATTATATAAGCACCCTAATGGCTGCTTATAGATTATTATAATCTCATGCTTTAGATTATATAATCTAGATTATAATCTAGGCTGTTTGTTTCCCCATTAACTTATATAAGCTGGATTATATAATCCATAGGGCAAACAAACAGGGGCTTAGTCTACCACTAACTGAACAACACAAGAATAGCAACGGTTCAACAGTACAGATCGCTACCAATAAGGCAACATATCATCCATTCTCTAATTGATTGCTATCCTATCATGTCAAGGATATTTACCACATTTACATCCCTGATTGCAGATCCAATCATCCAACACAATTATACAGTGCAATAGTGCATCTTAATTTCACATGCTTTGTATTGTGACTTGTAATTGGGAGGCTGTCGCATGTCGTGAGCTAATACTTAATAGCACCGTGGTAGATTTAGCCGTTTAGGATGTTAATTGTTGGTACGATTTGGTGATGACGGGCGCTAGACTAGATATCATTATATATATGCAATTCCTGAAATGTCGCCCTCTTGCGTTATATTGCAGTGTGTAAACACTATATATAACTCGGTGAAGTAGTGGCTTATTTTTAATTCTTCAAAGAGACCTTTTTTGTTTTCAAGATCCAGTACAACCCATCTTTGACAGGCATTGTATTGTGAAATTTGTGAGACGATCGTGTGTGTCGTCAGTTAATAGCAACACGATGGGTTTTGGATCTTAATTATTTGGTACGAGTTATGACGTGTGCTAGACGATATACCATGTTTGCAATCCTTCAAGTTTCGCCTAGTTGTAGTATGCTGTGTACCAAGATTCAGGACCTTTATTACAGAGGAGTGATGATTACAAGCTTCGCCCAGTTTACCGACGAAAATACCTATTTTCGTCGGTTTTCCCTGTATTTTCATCGGTTTCAGGCCGACGAAAATAGTGTCGGTTCCTGTAGTGAAGTTGGCTGTCTAATTTTTCATACGGTAACGATAGTATCTTGTACCTAAACCGTATACATATTACCAAAAAAACTCACTTATAACAAGAATACTATTAATTCTGATATGTAAAAATAGCATGCATAAGTACGTAGAAAAGTACCGTTCGAGGCATGATGAAATCCTCAGTATGAAGGCCCAGCAACACAAATGTAACCCATCTGCACCTACACAAGCGTACTAGCTATGTTTGTGCATCAACATTGTTGTTTCAAATACTTACTATTTTGAAAACCAAATCGTGAACAATTTAACTTTGCGAGTGTGCTCTTCGGTATGATCATACTGATCAGCTTTCGCCGTTTGGCTTGCTTGTGTTTGGTCTTTCGGGTGCTTTCCCTACAGCATGTGTGGAACCGTCGGTGCTTGGCGTTGGAGCTAAAGAACAAAGATGGAGTTCTCGTCCTAATAAAGCGACTTGAAAGAGAATCTGTCCAGCCCCGACAATCCGGCTACTCCCACCTATCACAAATACTAGGGCAATAAGCGCGGTGCACGCCACGCGCGTGAACGAAAAATAATTTTTTGTCTTTTTTCCAGAGAAAAAATAGACCTAGATGTATTTTCAAAAATTTTGGAGGCTCGAGAAATATTAGAGATCGAGTTGAAAAAATAGTACACATATTCGTGTTGACGAAAATATTTTTTCGAGGGAAAATGGAGAAAGGACTTGGATGTAAAAACCGGGACCTGTTTGTTAAATTTTTGGACCTCACCGCTATCCTGAAAAAGTAGAAAAGGGCTCGTTCGCGATTTGTATTTAACGGGAGGCTTTTTCCGTAAAGTAACGAACGAGGGATCTAAACACGATTCGGGAGAGATTTTCATGCCCTCACAAAAAATCGCGAAGGACTTTTTCGTAATTTGAAAGGACCTATCCACGATTTAAAGAAATAGAGAGGCTTTTTTGCAAAAAAACCGAGATGACACCTAGACACACCGGAGGCCTTGAAACATCCGAAATGTAACGGTGGGAGTATTTATTGTTTTGGACATCAGTGTGTTTTACAAAGCACAACTTTAATTACTAAATTTTATTATAATATATTTATAAAATTCAAAAAATTATAATATTATAGTAGTACTTTTCGAAACAAATTTACATGTATGATTTTCATGTATTTAATTTAAATATTTAAAAAGATATTGATCATTAAAGTTTTAAATATTTAACTACACCTATTTTTAAAATGATAAAGCGAGTAAAAGAAAAGAGCAAAATTAACCATACTATGATTACTTTCAAAGTACCTTGCATTCCAAAACTACATCTTTAACTTGTCCACGCAAAGATCAAAATGTCGGTAAAATTTCACGAAATCTTGGATTTCGGACCCCCGAGTTTTATAATCCCGGTGAAATTAAAAAAAATTGGAAAAAAATATTCAAAGTGCTACAGTAATCTAAAATTTTGACGAAATTTCGGTTTTTTGAACGGATTTTGACCGGCAAGGGCAGCATCGCATTTTGCTTCGATCGATATCGCATTCCATTCTCTGTATCAGTTTGCTTTGCGCGCGCACATATATGTGATATAGCTTTGCACTGACCCAAGCTGCAGTGGGACATCAACATGTCGAATTGTCGATGGAGGCCGCCGGTCTTCAGCATGGGCGATCTCCTCCTCATCTCTAAGGCCGTCTTAAACATCGGCATGGCGCCCTTCGTCCTCCTCGCCTACCGCAACCTCATCGGCGCCATCACCATCCTCACCTTCGCCTTCTACTTCGAGAGGCATATATATATGTACACTAATTCATCGGCGTCAATGAAGACTACTACGAACTAGTCCAGGTATTCCGTGAATACTTTATTCATCAGATTCATGAAATAGGAAGGGGCATTTGTTAATCCGAACGACATTACTGTAAACTCATACAGTCCATACCGGGTAGTGAAGGCTGTCTTCAGGATATCCTCTTTTCTTATTTTGAGTTGATGATATCCAGATCTCAAATCTATTTTGGAAAAGACTTGAGCTCCTTTCAACTGATCGAATAGATCATCTATCCTTGGCAAAGGATACTTATTCTTTATTGTGACCTCGTTTAAGGATCTGTAGTCTATACACATCCTCAGACTACCATCCTACTTCTTAACAAAGATTACCGGTGAACCCCAAGGTGAAGAACTTGGTCTTATAAATCCCTGGACAAGAGATCGAGATCGTCGGAGGCCAGAAGGGAACGTCCCAAAGCGGGGGACAGCGCACTAGCATCCTTCTCACTCAAAACTGATTTTGTTGGAGGAGCACGTCATGGAGCCATTGAGGGAAAAACTAAAAGCGATGGAAAACAGAGAAGGGTGAGCGAGAAAAGGAAACCGGGGAGACGCTGAAAAATGAGCGTTGCAGAGTATCTCTCAGCATCGACCTCCACGCCTATAAAGGGGCAATTTGCCCACTTTGTTTCGATCATCGGCCTAGACGTGTGGTGCCCATCGCGCGAAAAACGAAGACATATCAATGTGGGTGGTCGAACTAACCCTCTCGGCGTCAAACCTGGAATGTCATAAAGAGGCATTGCGCCCGATGACGACAGCCCAGGCTCCCCGAAGTGAAAACTGATCCGTGCGAACCAAAATGATCGGCCCGAAGGCCACAAATGCTAGGGGAAAATAGAAAAGCACATACGAAAAGACAAAAGTGAAGAGCTACCCCTCCTACACTAGAAAGGAAAAGGCTGAGCAAGCCCTGCCCCTCGCGAAGGAGAAAGAAAAAGAATACCCGGGCCTCCTTTTCACATGGCCCAGGGATGAGCGAAGCCAACCCTCAGCCATGAGGCGCTGTGTTGTAGGCCCAGACAATTCTACCCCTTCGACGAGTGGAGCAAGGTTCATAGCTCGCCCCTCCCTACGGAAAGAAAGCAGGAAGGCGAAGCAAAACAAGGAAAGAAATCGCGGAGGAAGGCACCTACCTCACCTAAATGTATGTGACCGACAGTAAGTACGGCAAGGCCTGCCGCTTCGGCAGCCATCGACCGAAAAATGTTAGGCACTGTCAGATCGATCCTGAACAAAATGTCACGCGAAATTCCGTTAAAACCCTCGAGCAGAGAGTAGGACAAAGGGGCAGTAACGTAAAGGAAGCATAAAAACTTCGTATAATGACCATCGAGCCCGTACTCGGGAGACAGGTGGCGGATGATATCTGGAGGACAATTGAAAAAGGATCTTTAATCCCGCCACACTGTGGAAAGAGGACAAAAACTTAGTATACAGCTGTAGAAACTTTTTCCCAAGTCTATATATAAAGGAGAAAGAGGGAGAAGGAAGAAAAAACAAGAGAATGATTCTGGTGAGATCAAATCCCACCACAATACTTTTCGAAACAAATTTACATGATTTTCATGTATTTAATTTAAATATTTAAAAAGATATTGACCATTAAAGTTTTAAATATTTGACTACACCTATTTTTAAAATTATAAAGCGAGTAAAAGAAAAGAGCAAAATTAACCATACTATGATTACTTTCAAAGTACCTTGGATTCCAAAACTACATCTTTAACTTGTCCACGCAAAGATCAAAATGTCGGTAAAATTTCACGAAATCTTGGATTTCGGACCCCCGAGTTTTATAATCCCGGTGAAATTAAAAAAAATTGGAAGAAAATATTCAAAGTGCTACAGTAATCTAAATTTTTGACGAAATTTCGGTTTTTTGAACAGATTTTGACCGGCAAGGGCAGCATCGCATTTTGCTTCGATCGATATTGCATTCCATTCTCTGTATCAGTTTGCTTTGCGCGCGCACATATATGTGATATAGCTTTGCACTGACCCAAGCTGCAGTGGGACATCAACATGTCGAACTGTCGATGGAGGCCGCCGGTCTTCAGCATGGGCGATCTCCTCCTCATCTCTAAGGCCGTCTTCAACATCGGCATGGCGCCCTTCGTCCTCCTCGTCTACCGCAACCTCATCGGCGCCATCACCATCCTCCCCTTCGCCTTCTACTTCGAGAGGCATATATATATATATATGTACACTAATTCATCGATGGATGGACATGCAAGAAGTGGTTTGCATTGCTGTGCTGCGCGAGCAGGATGGGGTTTGCTTCTAGCCTATTCTTTTTTGTGCCTCCTGAAAACGCATGTATGCGTATTGTCCTGGAAATGCGTATTCTATGCACGTGGTATCAACACACAAAAATATCCTAGAGACATGCGAATACACGCTATGTTTGAATCATGAATTTTAACCCCTTTTGCAATAAAAAACTAGCAAGTATATATGTTAGTTTCGTGCACAATAAGGTAGTGCCATGTAGTGACTGGAGATATGATGATCGCTTGAATCAAAGTGACTTGATAGGACAGAGCTGCAATTTGGCATTTGTTTCTCAGTTTAGCAAAACAGATGGTAGACAAAACACATCATGAGAAGCAACACTTTCATTGGTATATATGTGCGTACGATCTAGGATGTATCAGCCTTGTTGGTGATGTGTCACTGTTTGCCAATTGGGAATAAGAGACAACAAAACTACTATGGGGCTGTTTGGTTGCTGTATCTTCTCAGCCTGGCCCGTACGAGGTCATCCTGGCTAGTTGGAGACAGGTCAAACTGATGCATGTGATGTTGTTTGGTTGGTTGCATGAGTTGAACATGGCTGTGCTGAGATTGTGTTTGGTTGGTTGCATGAACTGAACCTGGTTGTGCTGAGATTGTGTTTGGTTGGTTGCATGAGCTCATAGTATGTTGCCCTCTTCCTTAATGTCATGATTTGCAACATCCAACTAAATTAATATTACTTGTTACTATGATTATATGGCAGCGACAGAATTCTTTTTTATTACAATCTGAAATTCTAAATCAATAACCCTGCAAATTTGTACTGGCCTCAAGTTAGTTCTCAAGCAGACAAGCAATGTGCCAGACGACAAAACACTGAAGAATTCAAGTGCTAATTGTACTAAACTTGCTCTAGCAGCTACACCCATACATCTTTGCAAACTCTTTTTTTAGAATTACATCTTTGCAAACTTGGATTGAATTGGAAAGCAAGCTCACGTAAGCAGCCAAACGCAAAGCTTACGTGGTTGCATATATCATTTTTCCCAGGCACCATAAATTACAGTCTGAGCTTGAGGTTCATCCAACAATGCAAAGATAGAACAAAAATATAAATCAGCTAGTCCCTGCCAAAAACTGATTGGAAACCAGTATCAGATAACCGGTGGGGAATTGCCGGTGGTAAAATTTTATCAGACGGTGCAAAAACACCTTGCCTTAGCTTGAAAGCAATGCCACTCTACAAATGCTTAAAAACAAAAAAACATAAAGCGGCACAGTACAACAGGCTGATGATTGCTTCAGACCTATGGAAGCAGATGGAATACATGAAGCAATGCAGAGGGACTAATGGTAGATGCATCAGAAACAATGATCTGATCGTACAAGCTGAACTATTTTGGAGATTTGAAGATATGTATTAGTGGTAACAGTGTTAAAATTATGGATATAACACTTCTTAAATGGAATTATAAAATTTAGATTGCACAACTATTATAACATAGAAGATAGTCTGAATCTATATGGTTTGTAGACATGGTATAACTCATTCATTACATGTATGGCAGCAAAATATAAAGAAAAAATCCATTTGAACCAAAAGACATCCAAAAGTTTGCATCAACAGATTGAATTTTATAGCATCAATCCATCCATCCATTGCCATTCCACAAGCATTCTCAACATAGAGCAAAATATTCCTAGTCAACAAAAAAGAAAATTAGTAGGGCTTAGTAATTCAATTGAAATGAAACATAGAGCAAATTAGTAGGGCCTTTGCATATCCATTGAGCTTGAGGTTTAATATACTCGTGTAGAATGGCCTAAACATGTACTGCTAGTGGAAATGGTACTTAAGGTTTTCAAAAACAGCTTTGTAATTAATCCATGGTGCACTATAATGTTAACACCAAAATCAAATACTTGCTGATTTTGTGGTTCATTAGATATTGCTATTGCAGATTTGAAGATATTGCTATGGCAGATTTGACAGTCTCAACTACTTAACAGGTATTATCACAATATTACATGATTTTGGAGGCTATGGCTGCTCATGGAGTCAAGACCCTTATTTACTCTAGTACTTGTGCCAATATTTTGTCAGTGATGAAACTATTGTCACTAACACATCGGTCATTAGAAGCATTACCGATTGTAGAGAAGCCGGAGGCGATGCTTTGTCAGGGAGGATGGGGAACAAAGCCGGTCGGAGGCGGGGTGGCGCTGGGGAACGAAGCCGGTCGGAGGCGGGGCGGCGCCGAGGAACGAACCCGGTCGGAGGCGGGGCGGCGCCGAGGAACAGATCCGGTCGGAGGCAAGGCGGCGCCGGGAAACAGATCCGTCGAAGGTGGGGCAGCGCCGAGGAACGGAGCCGTTGGAGGCAGTGCACCGAAGGGGAACAGATCCGTCGGAGGTGCGGCGGCGCCGGGGAACGGAGCGGGGAGGCGGGGCAACACCGGGGAATGGAGCGGTGAGAGGTGGGGGCGGTGCCGAGGAACGGAGCGGTCGGAGGCGGGGGCGGCGCCATGGAACTGATCGTCAGAGGCGGGGCGACGCGCTGAAAAAAAGGATGGGTCTGTGTGTTGGAGGGAATATGGATGGGTTGGCGGGAGCTGTCTGCATTTCTTGGCGGGAGGCAGAAAAAAAATCTATCGCGTGCATAGAGCGAGCCAGAGGCTGCGCTAAATCGACCAAATTTTTCGTTCCCTGCGGGCCTGGCCGGGTGGAGAAGATTGCATGACTTGAGCCAGGCTAGGATAGGCATACAGGCAACCAAACAACTGAATTTTGCATCTACAGATGCAAAACTCAATGCTTGCAAGCAACCAAACAGCCCCTATATGTTTCTGTTAAGATCGGAAAGGGTGCTCACGCTACCATGCGTACTGGAATTGGTATACATTAGATAGCACTTTCGTTTTGGGCATCAGTAGTTCCCTACCTACATCCTTACTGACGCTTGACAGTCGACTTTAATCATGGATGTTACTGGTCGATTACTGGGATCCACAGTAGTCGAGTCTTTCAACACGAATTCGTCAATTTTAGACTTGAAATGAAGGAAATATTCCTCTTTGAGGATCAAAGATTCTTGATCCAAAAAACACCATTAAATCGACATGCAGGGCTTATATTTCTAAACAAAATGGTCATAAGTTTTTTTCTTTTGCCACCAGCTTTCAGTAGCACTATCCAAATTTTTGAAAATTCCTCAAACTTGATAATCATCTAAAAATTTTATAAAAACATTATGGATAAGTTAAGACTATCCACAAAAGTTTCTAACGTGATTTGCACCATTTTCCAGTTGATTGAAATTTGTCAGTCAGCCTTTTATAAGGACAGTCCTAAAATGAAACATTATAATGCCAAGTTATTTCTTGAGTTTATTATGAACTTTCAGAAATTTTCTGGAATGTTTGGAATTTTAGCATTTAAAGAAAATACTTTTTGAAAAACTAGTTATTGTTTTGATTTCTAACAATCAAATTAAAAACATCAAAAAGTCCAAAAATTTTATATTTAGGTTCTAAATAATCTAATATTCCTCTCTAAAAATCTTTATGAATTTTGGGGTTGAGTTAATGCTTTTGAAAAATGTAATATTGAATATTGTGTTAAAATTTGAGGCCATAAAAGAATTTGTTATAAAAATACATATCCGTAAAAACTTTGGAAATTTTACATAAACATCAGTACCATCTCGAGTCATCTTAAAAAAATTTCATAAAATTTGAATCTAGTTTAGTAGCTTCAAAAATTTCGGAAGTCCATAGCTGCAGTTAAAAGCTTAAAGCAAAACCCTTTTAAATTCTAAAAATCTTGAAAGTCCCTACCACCAACGATGGATCCTTTGTTACCTAACTTGGCGGGCATTTGCCTGGGGTCCTCGAGGCCGCCGCTAATGAAATTCCAAATCTAGGCTCACCGGAGCTAGATCTAGACCTGGACAAGTTGTCACCTAGGTCCACCACACATCTTATTTGCAATCCGCGAGGTCCACTGCAGCCGTCCTCCTTTGTTTTAAAGTGTGCTGTAGTCCCCAAGCTCCATGAGCCATCATCATCGATCCTACCGGTGTCGGCCTTCTTCCTCAGCTCTGGTGATGTACACCTCTCATCGTCATCACTGCCTGATCTAGACTTCTTTCTTTCTATGCTCCGTCGAGGTACACCTCCGACATGTACCTGTTGTGCCATCGCCCATTTTCTTCTTTGTGGACATGCTCAGATGTGAACCTACTCGGCTGCCTCCTCCACTATTGGGTTTAGCCCTAGATCGTGAACACATGAATACGAAGAAGAACACAGAAGTTTTTAAGATAATTTTCTCTTGTGTTATTCTCAAACTCATGAGATACATGCCCTTTTATAGTGGACGGACAAACTAACCAACTTGATAACCAAAATAACAACTAAACTTGGAAAGTCTAGCGAGGAAACAAACTAAATGATTTGATCATTGCCTATTGCATCGTGGATCTTTACTTGCCTTACGACATGGCAAGTCAGCAGCTTTAGTAAGTATTGATTAGTTTCCAACAATCTCCTCCTAATCAAGACTCTTCGACTCATGCAGATTACAAAGAACTCCATCGTGTTGCCTTTGAACATTGAGTCCGCTTGTAACTCGACATCGTTATTGTTTTGCAGCACGATGTCGAGTTACAAGCAGACTCAACTTCAACTTGCACTGAACATGTTAAAAATCACTCACTGAATTCCTCTATCTATCTCTCACTTGGGAATCACATCCTCCCTTGTGTTCCTCACAAACACCAAATGTTAGAAATCAATCATTGATTTCCTCACGTTGGACATACCCCTTTGCCACGAGCCACGCCTTGTGCTTGAGGATGGCCCCAAGAGCATTTTTTTTATCTTGAACACCCACTTCAACCCAATCGGTCGTTGACATGATGGAAAATCAATAAGAAATAATGTTCGATTATCGTTGATGGAGCTTATTTCTTCGAGCATTACCACACGCCAATTCTTATCCTCCTTGGACTCCATGAAAGTGACCGGCTCATCCCCAAACAAGAGATATAACTCATCGACATCGAGTTCTTGCGCCGACGGCCGTGTTGTAGATGTTTGCCATGGTTGAAACCTCCATGAGACTATTGTCATCGGCGTCGAGCAATGCCGAGACATTGGATGGAGGTGAGGCGAACTCGACACTTGCCCCAACGTCGGGCATGGAATCATCGGTGCTGGGTGAGCCGTGGCCTCTTGCCACGTGTGTCGCGCTTGCTGCCGAAATGGGTGAAACCAATGGTGAGGTTGCACTCCCCGTATCCACCATCGAGTCATTGTCTGAGTCAGAGTGAATGATAAATTGCTCGCCGGTGCTTGGCATGTAACCATGATCATCCTCGCTCCAACTCCACTTGGTGCTTTTGTTGAAGACGACGTTGCCTGTCATGTGCACGCGTTTGCCAATGGGATCGTATGTACAATACACTTTGGAGCATCGCTCATAGCCGATGAAGACCATCGGCTTGCTTTAGTCGTTGAGCTTCTTCACATTTGGCTTGGGCACCTTGGCATGCACGATGTAACTGAAAGTGCGAAGAAAATGCACGTTCGGCTTGCATCAGTGCCATACATCGCACGGTGTCTTGCCATCGATGCTCTTCACCGACAAACGGCTGAGGATGTAGATTGCCATTATTGGCGTACTTTACGCCAGGGTACCCTCTCCGCCGTGGACGAGTAAAGATGGCCTGGCGAGCAGGCGGGCGATCAGGTCCCTCTCGCCGGGCGTCAACCCACGTGGCGGCCTAGCGAGCAGGCGGACGATCAGGCCCCCACTTGCCGGGCGGCCAGGCCATGTGGGCGACCAAAAGGATGAGAAGGAGGCTTCACCCTGAAGCCTCCTCCCTCTGACATGCTATGTTAGAGCCATTGATTACGACGACTGCCCGTCCCTCTGATGCCTCACACCTAACCCGGGCGGACCGGACGAAGTCGTATGGCAACACGAAGAATGAGGCTGGGAGACAAGACTGAAGTGACGGGTGTAATAAATGAATCGTAGTTCAGCATGATGTCATCCTCTCACCTGATCGAGCCAGCCCCGCCTATATAAGGGAGCTCGGGTGCATTGAGAGAGGAGAGTTCTTCTTCCTTCCGAAGAGGAGCATTGTAACCACTCCAATATACTTCAACCCTGATCTTGCAGGACGTAGGGCTGTTACCCACATCGGGAGCCCGAACTTGGGTACATCGGCGCACTCCTTCTTCTTGCTCTCTGGTGTTGTGTGTTCCTTGGCCTGTCGATCGCCAGGATCTCGCGAGAGAGTACCATCGGGTGTCCGGCCGCGAAAACACCCCCTACCGAACCTATTTCTCCGTCCGGGAGATATCCTGCTGGCCAAAAATACCGACAGCCATCGTGACCGCTTCGCCCAAAAATTCTTTGGGCATCTCCTTTGCCTCGAGCACGCTTCACACCATCCCAACAATGGTTTGATTCTGGCATTCAACAGCGCCATTTTGTTGTGGGGAATAGGGCACCGAAGGTGCCGCTTGACCCGGTGATCCGCGCAATACTCGCCAAATGCCGCGGATGTGAATTCACCACCTCGGTCAGTGCGAAGCTTGCGCCCGGCTTCGAGCTCGATTTCGGATTGAAATCGAATTATGGCCTCCGGTGCTTCATCCTTCAATGCAAGAAGCTTCACCCACATGTACCAGCTCTAGTCGTTGACGATGAGGAGGAAGTAGTGATTCCCTCTCGATGTTGCTGGAGTGATCGGACTGCAAAGGTCTCCATGCATTAGCTCTAGAAGCACCTTAGCGTGGTACTTCGCCTTATGCGGGAAGGAGTTGCGGTGTTTCTTTCCGGCCAAACAATTACCATAGATTTGATTCAGCTGATCAATATGTGGTAGTCCGCATACCATGCTGCGACGCACTAATTTCCACAAGGCATCAAAGTTGAGGTGGCCGAACCGCGTGTGCCACCACCATGCTTCGTTGTCGAGTCGTGCCGACAAACATATAGGTTGTGTGATGTCCAAGGCGAGGACATACAAGCTGGTTTAGAGCACGCTCAACCTTGGTGGGAGTCATCGCTGTTGATCATGGAGCCAAAGTATGCCCTGATCGATCAAGGTTTGGCAACCATTCTTGTTGAGTTGACCGAGGCTAATGATGTTGTTCTGGAGCTGCGGAGTGTAGTAGACGTCAGTGAGGACACGATGCTCGCCGTTCTGACAAGTGAACAGCACGGTGCCATGTCCTCAAATGTCGAACATCAACGCATTAACGAACTTTACAGATCTAGTGACTCCCGTGCTTAGCTCGGTGAAGACCTCCTTGCAACCTATCATATGGTTGCTCACCTCAGAGTCGAGGTACCAAGCGTCATCGTGCTTGTCGTCGTCCCGGCCGAGATGCACTTGTGCTCTCTCCTCATTAAGGATGAACTCTTCATTCTCCTTTGTGTTGGCTTCATTGACCAATCCAATGTGCAGCATAAGCAACGCTGGTTGATCATCGTCGACTTGCGCGAGGTTGGATTGCTCATCGTGTTTCGCCTTACGACAATCTATGGCCCAATGACCGAGCTTGCCGCAACAGCGACATTTGTCACATAGATGTCCCGACCGTCGCTGAAGGTGAGTCTTTGCCGATGGCGGCATCCTTGCCGCCTCTGGCCGACCTTGTTGTTATGGCGCCCGACCGCCGCCACCACCATGGCTGCCATCGCCATTCTTATGTCGTGGTCAGCGACGCAGTTGTTGTTATGTGGACCGCTGCCACTGCCACGACCTCCGCCGGCCGAGTACTGCCCGTGTTGTGCCATGCACTCGATCCACTCTTCATCTGTGAGAAGTCAATGACCATTGGTGTCACCGGCCACTGCCGTCGGCATCAAACCGGTCCTCGATGACTCTGAGTCGCCCGGTCAACTCCTCAACAGATAGTGTGCTCAAATCGACTAGGGTTTTGATTGAGATTGCACTATGGGAGTATCTTGGCGGCATCACCAGCAAAAATCTCCACGATTTTTTGCTCGTCAATGTTGTCGCCAAGAGTCACGAGGTTGTTGATGAGGCCAGTGAGGAGCATGGTGAAGTCGTCCACCGACTCCCCATCCTTGAAAGAGATGCCTTTGAACTCCTTCCAAAGCACATGTGCCTTCGCCTTGCGCATGCGTTCAACGCCTGTGCGTATGGTCTTGATTGCCTCTCACGCTTCTTTCATCGTATTCTTCGTGGCAGGTGCCGAGAGCATCTATGATAGAAACGGATCAAAGGATGGCCACCAATGCGATCCGATCTTCCCAGGAGTCGATGTTGGCGCTGCTCGTCTCGACCGCATCCCACAAGCCTTGCACCTACATGTTGACTCTCATCAAGAGAGCCCAGTCACTGTAGTTCATCCGTGTAAACATCTGATACACGATGGACCCTCCAATGTCCCTCACCATCTGATGCACCGTCAACTCGCTACCACCGCTGGAGCTGGACTCCTCGACATGGTTTTGGATGTCGATGGCTTGGGATCCTTACAAGGTGGCTCATCATTGGATCCTACCATGCTTCACGGGTCGGGCTCATCGTCGGATCCTACCATGCTTCACGGGTCGAGAGTAGTGAGGCTCTGATACCAATTGTTGGGTTTAGCCCTACAAAAGAACACATATGAACACAAAGTAGAACACAGAAGTTTTTGAGATAATTTTCTCTTGTGTTATTATCAAACTCACGGGATACATGCCCTCTTATAGTGGGCGAACAACCTAATCAACTTGCCAACCAAGACAACAATTAAACTTGGAAAGCCTAACTAAGAAAACAAAATAAATGATTTGATCTGGTTGCCGATTGCATCATGATCTTTACTTGCCTTACAGGACATAATAAATCAACAGTTTTAGCAAATCTTGATTAATTTCCAACATCCACTAAGTAACCCCGCCGGTGCAACTTCTCTCTGCCCCGACATGCACCTCATCCGTGCTTCTTCCTTGCTGACGTGTACCTGCTCCACCGTCTCCTCCACCAGGTTACCTGCTCCACCGTCTGCTCCAACGTGTTCCACCTCTGTACTTCTTCCTTGCCAACGTGCTCTGACGTGTGCTTGCTCCGCCACCTCCTCCACTGCCGTCATGTACTTCTCCAGGCCGGGTGTGCATGGCGATAGTCAGATTCATAATCGTCGTTGGTCATCGTCGTTATTTAGGAAGTGTTTGGTTCATGGGCTCAGGGTAGATGGGATAGCTTCATCCATCTTTTTTCATTAATCACATTGTTTGCTTGGATGGATGGGTGGATAAGGTCATCCAATTCATATCCTATCTAACTTTCATCCTATCCACCAACCAACTTTCATCCCACCGACCAAATTTATCCCTCCAATCAAACAAAAAATCGGCTCCTCCCATCTATCTATCATCCCTCCAACCAAACATGAGTTTGAATGACTTCATCCCAACCAGACTAGATGGCCCTTCCCACAGTACACCGCCGCCGCCGCCTCTCCAAGTCTCCATGGCTCCACGGCTGTACTATGTTTTCTTTACGTACTGTAACACGGTAAGAGTACTATGTTGATCTTGCCGCAGCGTTGTAGTTGAGTGGCCTTGCAAGGTCCATCACAACCATCGCCGAGCACGATACGATGAGGCTAGGCCAAAGGGGATAAAGAAGAGGCGCGCAGGAGATTTGTACTTCTACTTTCTGCCGATATACTCAAGGCAGACCATGTGAAACAGTTAATCCAACACATCTACATAGAACACTTGTGAGCTGAGTGCTTCTCGGCTCGTGCCGCAGATGTGCCGCAGAAAGTCGGTTATCAAACTCACTAAGTTCATAGCTAAGAAGGGAATCAAATTATATGAGTTCAATCTATTTATTAAGAATTACAAGATCATATAGATATTTTACAGCACAAAAATGCTATAATTTTCCTCTTTGCCAAATGATCAAGCATCTCGCAGAGAATGATAGAGAGAACTGCTTTTAGGATAAGAGACCACTACCAGTTACATCAATTATGGATAACTTGGTGCTCCACTCTCGCTTACTGTTGCTCTGATTCCCAAGTGACAACCAACATGTTAAAAACTATAGAAATAGAACGAAAAGTAAGATGTCAGAGCAGTGATCAGCGACAGAAAGTATGAACACAGCTGTATGTTGAAGTCACAACTTGGGAAATATCTGAGCCATCCTCAGAACAGGATGACACAATTTCATAAAAATTTTACTGCAAGCTTATGTTTCAATTTTCAACAGAATCTACAATCGAACACCAAATTCTTATCTATTTGGGCAGTGCAAAAGAAGCATACCCCTGCTGATGCAGCTGGTAACTAACAAGGCAACTCATACCAACTGGTATAGACAAATAAATGACCTGAAGAATGAGTAGAAAAAGATAATTAAGAGATAATAATTCACGTACATGAACCAAACACATATCCAGGCAGCATTAGCATGCTGCTGCATCAATCACACACAAACTCTGTGTTTAGTCTTTTGCAAGCAACACTCTCACACCATGGGGTTATGTTCTGTGACAGTAGGGGTGGGCGTTCGGTTTAACCGAAAATTTTGGTTTCGGTTTTCGGTTTATTTGGAAATTTGGTTATTCTAAAACTGAAACCGAATTGTGTATGAAAATTTCGGTAACCGATACTTCAGTTAACCGATAATTCGGTTTCGGTTTCGGTTTTAACCGAATTAACCGAACTTGGTTTAGTGACAGAAATTGAATAGATCAACTTTCAATTTGAATGCAGTAGAAGGTGAGGTTATGGTTAGTTTCCACTTGTCTTACACTCTGTATCATTCAGATTATCCAGCAGTACCAGACGGGCACGCTATGCTACATCACTGCAAACGATCAGCAGTTGATTCATGGGTTGTACTGGAGGACAAGAGGTGTTCACTTTTCACTATCTCTCACCGCCAGAATTTTGTATTGTCGTTACAGAAACTGATCTGAATTGTTAAGTAACTGCAAATCCAACTGAATTATGCGATGGAACTACAGGTTAAAACTTCAAACTTGAAAAAGTAAACATGCTACACACAGTTTTCCTACTTCCTTCCCTTCCCCTCCTGTTTCTCTTATCACAGGTCGCTCGGATGGCGCAACCTAAACCTTGGCGAACTGCGCCGAGAAGCGTTGTCGCTTGTAGCTCTCCACGGCGAGTAGTTCCTCCCGGCTGAGCAGCACGGCACGAAGCGCCGCGTGCAACGCCGGTCGGGAGGCGCCCTCGGCGGTCTGCCCACCGACGTCCAGCTCCAGGACGCTCCGCGTCCTCCCGCCGATGGTGGCGATCTCCGCGCGGACCGCCCTCGCGCTGACCGAGATTCAAATTGACATCACGCGAATAATTCGATTAGTTCGGTTAACCGAGAGTTAAAACCGAATTAACCAAAAAAAATTCAATTACTTCCTACCGCTAACCGAATCAACAACTGAATAATTCGGTGTCGGTTTTTTCAGTTTTCGGTTTATTTGCCCAGCCCTACTGTGACTGAGAGACACCACAGGCACAGCCGACCCTCTTATTTCAAGGACACATATAACCACAATCCAAACCAAAAACCAAATACATGGTAGTTAGTCTCCTAAGAGGCACACACAAATGAACATAGTTTCAAACACACCAGCTTGGTGGATTGTAACATCCTAAATTTCGGTCGTTTGTCAAAAATTAATTTAAAATAATTAAATTCAAAATTTGGTTATTTCTCAGTGTTCAAATTAACCTGGCATCCTTATCCTTTCGAAATCGGAGCTCGTTCCATCGCCGTCCGCAAAAGTTGAATTTCCAAATCACGGTCCTTACCCGAAATTTCACCCATGTTCCAAAATGTCCTAAAAATCCTGAAACCTATTGAATTAGGTTCCAAATATTCCAAAAATATTTTGGAAATTTTCCCAAGATTTTTGGAAACCCACTGGTATTTTATCGCTCGTCGCCTTTCGCTAAATGTCCTTTATTTGTCCCGGAATTTTCTAAATTCCAAAATTCATCCAAATTCCATGAAATCAATTTTATTGGGTTCCAAATATTCCCTAAGTATTTTTAGGAATTTTTTGGGATTTTTAGACTATTTTTGCTAATTTTCCCTCGCGCGATTCTCTCTCACTTAACTCCGACCAATAGGAAGTCGCCACGTGGCATGCACTATTCATCATCTTCTTTCTATCGTGCAAGCAAGTTACAGAGAGGAGCTTGGAGCTCATTCATGGTGTCTCCATTCTTTGAATGCTCTTAACTTCTCCGTTTCTTCTCCAAATCGCGGACAACCGGTTGCGTTGAAATGGTAACGACGAGAAGATCCCGTTCCCCATAATCATGCGCCTTCAATCACGCCGGAAACGGCTCCATTAACTAAAAACCGAAAATGGCTTTTATGGCAATAACTTGACCGTTTCACCTCCAAACCACACGGTTCCACCTCTCAAATCTTCGTGGTGGAGTCCCCTATCCCGTGCACACACTCTCCCTTTTCCTCCCCACGCCATTTGTCCGGGAACACGAAGAAATCGACGTTGAACACCGTTTTTCTTCACCGTCATTCATCGGCAAAATTCGTCGGCGAAATTCATCGTCTCCGGTAATCTATTTTCGCAATTCCTTGAAACCCTAGGATCCTCTAGAGATGCTCTAGCTATTGCCTTCTTCAATTTTCAATTTCATTCAATATTTCCTTGGAAATTTTGCGTTCTTGCCGCCTCTGTTCTTGCTCGGTCCGGCCACATGGCCTCTGGCCGGCTTGCCGCCGCCGCCGCCCCTCCGGCGAGCACGCTGACTCCCCGTGCCCCCGCCGGTTCTTCGCCGCCGCCCGCCGCCATGGCCCCACCGCGCCGGCGCATGGGGAGCTCCAAGCTCCCCTGTTCTTGTTCATTGGGGAAGAAGACCCCAAGTCAATGACAGGCTGGTCCCACCTGCCATAGACTCATACATTTGGAAAATCAGCCAAAATAAAGATTCTGAGGAATATTCTCTCGTTTCTCTTTTTCGAGGATTTTCAAACTTTGAACGTTTATATCTTTTCCGTCCGAACTCCAAATCGATCCGTTCAAATTCCTAAATTCATCTAAAATCAAGATCTACCTGCCAATATAAGTTTTGTAATTTTTAGATTTTATTTATTTTCTTGTATTTATTTTGTTGTACCGTTTTGCGCGTAGCCGAGGATTTCGCCGAGTCCGTCGACCCTGCCGCCGGACTTCAAGACTTCGACGTCCCTGCTGCGACTAAAGGCAAGTCACTTGACGCATTTTGATCCCATGATTGTAAATGTTTTTACATTGTTTTAAAACATGCATTGCTATCTTTATCATCGTATGTCAAATATAGATTACTAGTTATTCTGAATTGTGATCACCCCCTTGATTATTGATACTCATGTTTCTTTGTAACCCTAGGGCTCTTTGTTATGTCATACCTATTTTATATTGTGACATTCGTTGAATAGAACGGTAGAAATGTTTAGGGCATAAATTGATTAAAATGACCCATGGGTGGGATTATATCAAAGATGTAATTTAAAATGTGATTTAAGAAATATTGCAAAAAATTTGGTACTGTTTTCATGAAATAAAAATAAAATGGAAAAGGATTTGGACTTGGGCGGAGTGGAATGTCGGGTGGGTGCGGATAGAGCACTAGTTTCATGGTGCAAGTACCGCCTCAAGTCAAATAAGGACCGGCGCTTATGACTGTCCATTCTAAGCATTACTGTACAACCACATGTCAAAGTGGGCACAACCTGGCTAAATAATTTGTAGAAACTTAACTTAGACTCACCAGTTGGTGGAATGTGAGTGCCGGATAGAGGCAAGACTGTTTTCTCACACGGCGCAAGAGGGGGCTTCTGTACTGGGTAGATAGAATCCTAACAGTGGTGAAACCTCAGCGGGTGGGTCGGGTTAGGCGTATACATTGTAAAGGTCTTGTTATGATCTCTCTGCTGACACACCAAAGAAAGTGTGTTAATTGCATGGCATTAAAGAGATGATCATGTCTTGTGGGTAAAGTTGTACACCTCTGCAGAGTTAAAACTATTCGAATAGCCGTGCCTGCGATCAAGGGCAAAGCAAAGAATGCTTTCATACTGGTAGACTTTGGTTTTGGTTTGGAAAATAAATAAGGTTTTGTTTTGGGGTTCGGGAGTGGTTAGAACTCTCGAATGTTTAATCGGCGGATTGAGCCAACCAGGTAGATGGAACCTGTTTTGAGCATGACGGATAGAGTCATGAATTGGATTACCATAATCTTTTAAAATGTGGCGGATAGAACCTTTATACTAGCGATGGTGGATAGAACCTTCACTAGACTATTAAATAATTCAATTGTTAAAATAATTGTTAAAATGTGCTTTGTGAAAATTATTATTAAGTATGATTTGATGAAACGCAGCTTTATGCAAAAGAGCCATAATAAGCCTTCCTTAAAAAGCCCCACGCGTGCATACTTTTCCCAGACTTGTTGAGTACTTTTGTACTCACATACTACACCTTTGTTGTCATAAAAAAACTATCAGGACGTCACTGAAGACGGTGAGTTCTACGCCGAGGAGTTTGAGGATGATCGCCAAGACAACTAAGCGTGTTCCTAGTCGTCGCCTGTGGAGTTGTTTGGGTTTTACTACTTGTCGTTTTTATTCCGTTGACGTGAACTTTGGTCGTGTGACCATTTAATGTAATAACTAGCTATGTGGATGATACTTTATATTTATGTTACAAGTTCATTTTGTTCGGCAATGATTCATCACTGTTTGACTGTGTGTACTAGCTACTGATCTGAGACTAGTACAGAAATACACAGGACATTTCGGATAGCCGATCCGGGGTCTCACATGGATGCACATAGCATGCATCCAACACCAATTTATTCTTTAGAAATACACCAACTTGGAAGCAAACAGTTGAGCCATTGCAGCCATGGAAGCGGTAGAAAGCTGCAGGAAGTCGTTGTATTTCCACCACCAAACATACAGAGGTGCTGATACAAATGATTAATGTAAGAGAAAAAAACAAGGGAGAGCATGTATATATATACCTGAGCAGTGATACTGGTTCACCAGAGAAGTGGGCCTCTGCGCAAGGCCTTCTTGAAGTACAGCGAGTGGTATGGCTTGAAGAGGGATGGGTCACGGTCGACATCCTCCTCATCCCAGTCCAGCTTCCTCCACTAGTCCTTCACGCAATCCACAATAGGGTGGCTGTCTCAAGGGTAGCGACTGATAGGCGGGAGGCACTTGAGGCCCCAGCATCCCCTGGTCCTAACAGTCTCGAGCATGGGTTTAGACATCTTTGCTTCACATATATGTTGCAGTAGATGTGCTTCAGCTTTGGGAATTCTAAGACACCTGTTCGATGGTCGGTAGCTATTTGTTTAGAAACTCTACCTCCACGAGAAAGACATACCTGAGTTGACCATATTAGACGATGTGGAGGATCTCCAAGTTGGGAAAATACGAGTCCGGGGCATTCTACGATAGCGGGAGGACAAATACGACATGAGTGCATGTGTATGCTCCACAGATTCGCAAAGGTTGTAGTGTCCCTATCAGGAACCGTGCTTCCTTTAGATCAGCCGCTCAAAAGGTCTCCAGTTCATGAAAGCAGATGCCATGGTAGCTAGTGGTGAAGACAGTGTGCAGCTCGGGGCATCTCTCGACATGGCACCACTTGAAACGAGGCCATTTAATTCTCTCCAGTGCTGTGGACATTATGCTAGTACAAACTGATACATAGACGATATGACCCATTAACATCGGAAGCATGTACAGAACCATGAGGAATTTGTGTATCAGAATGTTACAAAGATGAATGGATGATAAACATAACTCCAACCAAAACTAATATGAGCCATCAGATGATGAATTCAGCTCCTCAGTAAGATACTTGCAGTAACTAATTAGGGGGGAAATGAACTATCCCAATAGTTCTTCTTTGCTGCTCATTTACTATGCCAACATCGTCTTAACAAAGAAAGATACACACATGCAGACTTGATTCTGGACATAATGCACACTAGGGAGAATCTCGCGGCATGCCGCGCCGTCAATAATACTGCATGTTCAATAGAGTTCAAGTATATAATAGTTCAGGAATGCAGAGCCAAATCCTATAGCTTCCAATGGTAGGTGGAAAATGCAAGGCAGTTGAGACCTCAGGAATCCACAATAGCATAAAAAGAACCACAGAATATACATCACAGCTGTTAATAGCAACATACATATGTATCATACAGGGTGGCGCGATTACGTCTTCCGTTAGAGCATAGTGAGTGCTACGGCACAGCCGTATATAACGAATTTACAAAGGTAGATTTATAACACAGATAACACATGATCTGTTTTTGTAGCATACAACACAGAGAGCAACAATAGGGCGACATGTTCTGCAGCAGTATCAGTAATACTATAAGATAGTGCTGACGTTATAGCGAGTTAGTCTTCGCTTGGTGGTCAACAGGTTGTTTGAAGGTAAAACATAGATCTGTCATAGCAGCATACATTAGATCCTGAGCAGACACACTTTTATGGTCTTGTGAAATATCCTGCAAGGAAAAGTAAATTCAAGAGGTAATCTATAAAGCAGCAAAATAGGAGTAACTTTGCTATGTAAAAGAGGGGTTTATGCAAGGAACGCCGAAAACAAACATGTTAAAGTTACCAGACCATGGAGAAAGTTTTTCATGGACGCTTCTTGCTGGTGGACTCAAATAGCTTTCGTTTGGCAGGTGGTTTCTCTCCAGGTACAATGGGGCTAAATATATTTGGTAGAATATGATCTCAGAAGCATAATCGATTGGGACATGCAAAAAAAATAATTTTCCAAGTATGGCAACAAAGATCACCTGTCGATATTTGGATGATCAGGTGAGGGCACTGGTTGCTTGGAAGTTGCATCTAATGGTGGTGAGAACTGCGTTTTATGAGGAGCATAGACCCATGAGAGAATATATGCTGTAACAGGAGGTAATACTAAAATATAGCAGTCTGGTAATTCATATGGCCAACCTGCAGCATTGAGGGCGTGGATTGATCTGTTGCAGCATGCTTCATGGCGTCCGTCTGTCACCAAGAGTTTAATTTTTTAGATGGCAAGACATACTGCGTTAATAGAGACGGGTAGTACATGAGTTCTGCTTCTGCATAGGCAAATAATAAAGAGTAATAAAGATCGAACCTGGGGCGTAACGGGGTCCTTGCAGGCGATAAGAGTAGATCCAGAGGTATTGACCTGTGGAGGAAATAAATATGTGAGGGATAAATATATGATGGTTATTTGAACTGGTGGCTAAGGAGAGTAAACTTAAGCACAACATGGATCTTAACGTGGATGGTATACAAAGGAAACAGTAACATGAAGCACTACAAGGGAAATAAATAGCAAGGAATAACATCCTGAGACATGAGAGCAACAGAAGGATTAACAGCGCTTCCGCTGGCTTCACATTGCATTTCACGATTGGTAGAGGGGGACGTAGAAGCAGGTAGTAAAACTGTGATAGAATCAACCTGGTATGATATCTGTATCCTTTGTAGCGCTCGACGTGTTACAGTGACTTTAAGATGATACTGTTTTCCATAGATACGCAATATTTCTGGAGGAATGTAATCACTACTGTCATGAGTAGAATCGATTAGCCTTTGCACTGGGCAACCAATTAATTGTTCGCCTAACTCAAAGAAAAAGATGAACTCAGCCACACTGGCATCATCCCTATTAATGTTAGGCGGGTGCACGCCATAGACTGTCACTCGATAGCTGTGATTGGGTAAAGAACAATGAAATAGCTATAGTTAACTACTAAGGGATAACCTAAGGAGTGGAATAAATCTGTATAAGAAGTTCATACCGTGGCTCAACCGTCGTAATACCGCATTTGAGGCATTTGTATGCGGTTTTATCTACGGTAGTCGTCCTTTTGCATGCTGCACACGCTAAGTACCACCACGGTTGGTTTGGAGCGAGTGTTTTGATAGCAACATCCACAGCGTAGCTATTACCCTGCACAGCAAAAGATACAACCAAGGACTAATAAAGAAGAGAAATAAACAGCGAGGATTAGAACAATGACACACATTAAAAAGGCTTACTAAGACATCATGCGGGTTGAGATTGTAGATCTGTGGTACTGTAACGGTTGCAACATATTGTTGAGTCGATGGCTGGCCAGTCCATTTTATTTTATGCGGCATATTGCTTAAGCTGTTGTTAGAATTCCACAAAAAAACAAACAGAACAAAGCTATTATTATACATGATCATATGGATAAGCACTTCAGGCGTCACACAATCAGTCATCGGTGGGTTGTTGCAGTGAAAGACAATTATTAAATCATGTAGGAAGCACGTAAGTCAAACCATATGAGGGAGCTATTCATCAACATGATATACTACCTACATATGAAGAGATGGGAGTAGTAAGTATGTCACCTGGTCTGCAAATGGGCTACTTCAGGCAACATGGCATTGGTAAACCATTTGCAGATAGTGCTCCCTTGGAGAGATAGCCTGTCTAGAAACATTAAACAGAGAACATAAATTGGAGAACGGCTATTATAGACTGCACTAACGATTAGACAATTTTTTTTAACTAACATATCCGTTATAGATAGGAATCTAAATCTCAAGTGTGGTTATTGGCTATAAATAGGAATCTAAATCTTAAGTGTGGTTAACTTGATATTAATTACCTTGTCGTATATTCACTGTGATTCCAAGGAGTAACAGAATTACTGGGCGCAGTTGTGATTCAGCCTGGATACCCTCATCGTCGAATTGTAAAGCATGGGGTCCCCAGAGCGCAACATCCGCATATGCACTGAACATCAATAGCAATTCGGGTGTTATTGGCATGGGAATGATAAGGGAGAAAACGGAGACAGCAGATAAACGAAAGGCATTTAGGGAAAATGGAATATGCTATTAACGTTTTATAAAGGTGAGGGCAATGTATTTCAGAGAAACAGGCCTGCATAAATAACAATGTGTAACAGTTTGTAGATCTACAAAAGTTATTTGTTTGTGTACCTTCCGTTTGTTATCTCAACATTTCGGACAGCCTTTGGAGCACCCTTAACATTGACAATTTTTAGGTGTGACACAGATGTGATAAGACCCACGGTGTCTGCAAATGGAAAGAACAAACCATAGAATGAGGTACAGACAGTACGGGAATCATTTAGCCATAAGGAGCTATATTCATGAATAAGGAAACATATTATTGAAGTGTAGGTACCAGATAGCAGCTTCCTTTCTCCCACCCTGTTTCTGAGGATCTGAAAGGGCATGTAACGCCCGGCTTCTCCCTCCCCGGCCCGCGCCGCCAACGGCCACCTCCGCTCTCCTCGCGCCGCGTCCCGCAACCGCCGCCGCCATCTCCGGCCGGCCGCGCGATTTGCGCTGGCCGCTTTCGCCAGCCGGGCGCCTCTCCTCTCCCCTATTTAAAGCCCCCACGGGATGCCCTCATCCGGTGCCCCTCGCCGTCCTCTCCCGGGCCCCGCTCCTCCCCAAGCCGCCGCCGCCGCCGTCTCCTCCGGCTCCGGCCGCGCCAGCCGCTGCGCCGCCTCGGCCCCGCCGCCTTCCTCCGGCCTCCTCCGGCCGTCAGCGCCGCCACCTCGACCTCGCCCGCCCGGCGCGCCGCCTCCCTCCTCCGCTTCCGGCTGCCCGTGCCTTGCGCCCGGCCGGCTACGCCTGGCTGCACCCCCGTGCGCGTGGACTCAGTCCACGGGCCCGGGGCCCACCCGTCAGCCGATTAAAAAAAAAGGAATTTCAAAAAAAAAATTTATGACGTCATAAATCGGGTTTTTGTTTTTAAAATAAATCCAAAAACCGAAAAAGGCTGCTGACGTCAGCATGACGCAGTAATTCGGTTTTTCTTTTTAAAAATAATTTAAAAATTTCAGAAAACCCGTTTTATTCGTTTTTAAATTTCCGGGAGCCCGTTTTCGCCCGTTCAAACTCCGTTTGGCTCCGTTCTTCTTCCTAAATTCATTAAAAACCTTAAACTTTAGTTTAGTGCTAGTTTGAAGTTCAATTTGTGTTTATTTGAATTCGTTTGGATCTTATTTGAATTTGGGTGCTTTTTACGCGTAGATTACGGAGAGACCGAGGAGTTCCCGAACGACGATTTCGAGCAGCAACTCGTCGAACCAGGCAAGTCACACCCCCTTGACCATGTTGCTCCCAGTTTTATGAACTTGTATGTTGTATTTACAATTATTTCATGCTTATTTATTATAGACATTAATTTTCAACCTAGTTTCAAATGATAGTTATGTCTAATTTCAACTTGCGACCTTTGACATTTGAATTCCGATTCCCTTGTAACCTTAGTAAAAATATGAATTATGACTATAGTAATATTTAGACATTGCTTATACATGCTTAGAACTGAACTTAGGAAGTTTTGGGGAATTTTATGCCAAAATGATGACATGTTCAAATGGAAATTTATGATGATCAATGTTAGTGATAATGTGGAGCTTAGTATGGTTAAAATGAAAATGACTTAGACCGGGCGAGAATTGGTTGGAAAGTGGTGAGGTCATGGTTCTGGGTTTGTGGACAGTCTCGCCTAGTCAATTAAGGACTGGTCTAAGTCTCGCTGAATGTAATGCCTAACCGTACCACCACGAGTCTGGAATGGGACAGAACTGGCTATCCTTATTAAATCATTTCATGGACAGTCATGCCATATGGGGGTAGTGGTGTGGTGAAAGCGAGATGTTGTCACTCTGGCGCAAGAGGGGGCTTTTGAATAGAGGGAGTCTTTCAGCGGTGAAACCTTAGCGGGCATGACTACATGTTTGAATTTAATATAGGGGCATTGTCATAATCTTCTCTGTCACTCACCAAAGGAAGTGCGTTGACATAAAAGGGAAATATTATGTCTTGTGGGTAAAGTTGTACAACCTCTACAGAGTGTCAAACTAATCGATTAGCCGCGCCCGCGGATATGGGCATGCCGAGCAAGCCATTCTCAGATTAGACTTTAGTAAATTAAAATTTGGTTTTCAGAAATGATGTTGGATGGAGGGAGTCCATCATGGGTATAACTTAGCCAATTCCAGGAGAGATTCCTGAGTTAAATTGTATAGATTTGATTTTTGAAAATAAAGTATGCCTTTTAAAATTATTGAAAATGTTATTAAACTGTTGCTTTATGCTTAAACAAACCATATTGCCATCCTTTGATTACCCGTACATTTATATTGCATTTCCGGTGTGGTTTGCTGAGTACGTATGTACTCACCCTTGCTTAATTTACCACTACAGAGGAGGAGTATCACGATGGTGAGGAACAGTTGGACTAGGCCGCGTCCCCAGTCGATTGCCTGTGGCAAATTAATTGGGCTCTATCTATTTGTCTTCATTTCCGCTGCTTTATTTATTCGTTGTCCTGCGCGCCATTTCCTATGTAACCTTGAATATTTATTATTAATAAAGAACGCTGGATATGCTATGGTTTCATTTCTACTGTGTGTGCTAGCATTTCCTGGACTAGTACAGAATACGCAGAGGATTTTAGAGGTGCTATTCCAGGGTCCGACAGGGCACCAGGATACAAACAAGAAGCCACGATAGTTTTTTCTGTGGTGGCCTCTTTACGACACCGCTATAAGAAACCTGGAAATCACACATAGATCAGCACGGTGGCATACCTAACACAAGAGGGCCAACTGAACGACAGGCTGCGCATGTGTGCACGAACTAAATTAAGGGGACGCTCGTTCGTAAGAAACGAGCACACCGATAATCAATAGGGGCATAACTCGGGAGCAACAAAAGAGCACCGTTTTTGCCCAACAGGCACACGCACAAACACACTCACAGCACCAACCGTGCATAATTAACAGTCGAATGAACAGCACAACGATAGGCTAAACCTCTGGAATCGGAGCCCATACCAATAACAGAGGAGAGCATAATCTATGACCAATCAAACCGGCACATAGCGCATAACAATCAATATATACATACATGTAAAGAACAATTTTCGCGCAGACAGCATGTACACAAACAGACTGGCAACTATAATAAGAAAGCTAAAGAATATGCCGTGAGGCAAAAACCTAACCTGCAAACAATAATGTTGGAGCACAACGGTTCAACACACGGCACCAGCTTGAATCGCCATCGACGCCGAATAAGCTAGCAATATATAATTGCACATAAGAATAGTTGGACCTCAACCAAACCATAGAACAACAAACCAAAAAACCGAGCCAACATAAATACCTGGGAAGTATTCAGGAGGCACGAACACAGAGCATCAACCACGGCGATCCACCGGAAGGGCCTCATTTTGCGGCAGGCAATATGACCAAGGCAAAGGGCAAAACGCAAACAAATCGTAAGAAGCAAAACGGGTAAACAGAAACGCAAACCGGAAAAAAAAAAACACGGGAGGACAACGGCACCTGGAAGCCAGACGTAGAGGTGAAACGACAGAGCAGGGTCGGCACCGGAGGTAAGGACGATGAGCAGAGAACGACGCACGACAGACGCCGAAAGCGCACCCATCCCGCACCACGGCGTAACCCGCGGCGCAACATGGCAAAACCAAAGACCCAAAGGGGAAGAAACATTAAGGAACCAAACCACGACGCAGTGCACACTACCACAAAACTGCAAATAGGAGACGCCCTATCAGTGGCGGTTTGGTTGGAACCGCCACTAATAGGACTATCAGTGACGGTTTTGAGTTCAAACCGGTGCCATGCCAGGGTCATCAGTGACGGTTTTTCTTCCGAACCGCCACAGATAGTTGAGTATCAGTGGCGGTTCAAGGTTATAACCGCCACTGATAGTTAGATAACTATCAGTGGCGGTTATAACCTTTAACCGCCACTGATACTCAACTATCTGTGGCGGTGTTCAGAAAAAAACCCGCCACTGATACTTGGGTAATATCAGTGGCGGTTGGAGGACAAAACCGTCGTTGATAATCGGAATATTGGTGGCGGTTGTATGTTAGAGCCGCCACAAATATGATTATCTGTGACGGTTTGAGTTGAGAACCACCACAAATAAAATCCTCTATAAATACTGGTCACTACAGCACTCTACAGGAGCTCCTGGTCATCTTCCTCCCTGAAAAAAAGAGCAAAGTTTCAGATTTGAGTTGAGATGATGAATTATCTAGCTCCTTGAGAGGATAAATTTAATTTTGGCTATGCATAGTACTTAAGATTTGTTTCTAATTACCATTACTTTTCTTACCGTTAGTGCGTGTGTGTACATCTAGCTCCATTAGTGGCTAAGTGTCCAATTTTACCATGACATGGACGCTTCAAATTTCAACTAAGTGTTCAATTTTACCATGACATGGACGCTTCAAATTTCAAGTAAGTGTCCAATTTTGCCATGACATGGGTGCTCTAAATGTGTCCAATTTTGCCATGACATGGGTGCTCTAAATTTTGTCCAATTTAGAGCACCCATGTCATGGCAAAATTGCCATGACATGGGTGCTCTAAATTTTGTCCAATTTAGAGCACCCATGTCATGGCAAAATTGGACACTTACTTGAAATTTGAAGCGTCCATGTCATGGTAAAATTGAACACTTAGTTGAAATTTGAAGTGTCCATGTTATAGTAAAATTGGACATGTAGTTAAAATTTGAAGCACACATATCATAGTAAAATTGAACATTTAGTTGAAATTTGAAGTATCCATACCATGGTAAATTCAAAGTATAAGAATACTAAAATTAGAGTTTTGGTCATAACAATCGGCTGGGGGCGAAGACAACCGCAACGACGTGGCACCCTCCAGGCCTCCAGGAACGGCGTAGGCATTCCCTTATAGGTTAGTAAATATATATATACTAGGAAGGAACGCGCGGCGCACACCGCGCGCGTGACCAGGAAACAAATTTGTTTTTTTTCGGAGAAAAAATGGACTATGTAACAATTTTTCCCGAGAAAAACGAGGAAAAACGACGCAAAACATTTTTTCCCATGCTCTGGAGACAAAACGGACAACAAAAACATTTTTTTCCAACAAAAAGGATAAATGATGGACGAAAAACGGATTTTATATTTTTTTTAGAGAAAACGGCAAACGAAAACATTTTTCCCATGCGCCGGAGAAAAAACGGATCACAAAAACATTTTTTCCGAGCAAAACGGAGAAATTTTTTTTTTAAGAGAAAACGACCAACGAAAACATTTTTCCCGTGCTCCGGAGGAAAAACGGATCACGGAAACATTTTTTCCGAGCAAAACGGAGAAAGGAATTTTTTTTTTAGAGAAAACGGGCAACGAAAACATTTTTCCCATGCTCCGGAGGAAAAACGGATCACGAAAACATTTTTTACGGGCAAAACGGAGAAAGGACACGAACGTAAAGCACAGGGACCTATTTGTTATAATTTTGGACATATCCGCTATTTTGAAAAATTAGAAAAGGGCTCGTTCGCTATTCGCATTTAATGGGGGCTCTCTCTGTAAAATACCGAACGAGGGACCTAAACGCGAACCGGGAAAATTTATTTTCCTCACAGAAAATCGCCCAAGGACCTACACGTAATTTTGAAGAAACGGAGGGTCTTTTCGCGAAATAGAGGAGAGAGAGGTTGGGGGTGACGTGGGGGGCTGTGGTGGCCGGAATCCTTCCAGGAATAATAGGCTTAAGATGTGTCGTTCTAAGTTCTAACTAGGGGAGGTACGGTGCAATGATAAAGCATTGAACTGCTCAAGCGCTTTGTCAAGAAGCTCGATCAGAGTCTCAGGTCCATAATCGACAAATGAAAAGAGCTGCTTACTGCACAAAATGGATTGGGAGTGTAACATTTCTCGGATGTTTTTATCTTAAATAACATCTAAATTTTGGACAGTATGATTAAAATTCAACCGTTAAACCAAATCATGTTACTGCACAAAAGGCACTAACATGCAAATTAGTGACCATACTTAACTATTGTGCACTAGGAAAAAGGAATAAGATAACCTGTATGTTCTTTGTGAAAGTTGCAATAGGATATATATATGAAGCCTCTTTTTTACTCCCGGAGTAATTACTCTATATATCGTATCTCACAATGTAGGGAGTATCTCGCGCAACGGAGGGTATGTACATATAGTATACAAGTATATAAGACCATCTAGGTAATATTTACATTTTTTTGGAGGTGGTATGTACGCTTTTTAGAGATACTCCTTTTTATGTGCGTATATGAAGGTATTTGCAAAATAAGCTAAAACCTATGTACTTTTTGCAATTTTTTCATGTAGATTTCATTAGAATATCTTATAATTAGGGCCTGTTTGGATCCATTAGCAGCTAATAGTTAGCTGGCTAATAGTTGCTAGCTAATATTAGCTAGCTAACTATTAGCTGACTAACTATTAGTTGGAGGGTGTTTGGATCCACCAACTAATATGTGGCTAATAGATGTTTAAGTTGATGAATTGTCCAGATTACCAATGTTTTCTTGCAGGCTTGTTTTGTTCTCTGTTGTTTACCTAGTCTGCTCACGCATTCATAAATGATTTTTTTTTCACGTTGATTTGTCCGGGATTTCTCTGTGTATGGGGTGCTTCTGCCGTTGCTAGCGTCAAATGGAGATGGCGACCTCGCCGGAACACGAGAGTACAAGGAGGGCCCGCTGTACAATCTTCGTATGCTTGTTTGCAAGTAAAATCAACGTAGAGGTTTAGGTGAAATGCTTGCAAGATCTCACCATCTGGATCATTTTTGCAAGTCTAATCAACGTTTAGGTTTAGGTCCTTACAAAATTAAAGTCCATAAATAACAAACAAAAGGTTTAAGATTTTGGGGGCGGTGGGATTTTTTGAGGGCTCGTTTGTTTTGGTGGAAGGGTAATTTCGTCCAATGTAATGTATTAGCTGCTATTAGCTGGGTTTAGCCAGCTAATGAGATAACCATTAGCTAGGTGCCCAGCTAATAGTTAGCTAACCTATTAGCTGGACCTGTTTGGATCCTTAGCAGCTAATAATTAGCAGCTAACTATTAGCTAGGTGGATCCAAACATGCCCTTAGTATATAAGTGTATCCAAAGTGATAAAAGAGTATTTTAAGTACGTTTGGGTGGTATTTCAGAGATGGGAGTAATTACTCCCGGGAGTAGAAACTATTTTTCATATATATATATATATATATACACACACACACACACTTATATACATATACACTACCTTTATTAGGGGGGCATATCCAGTGCAATCAAAGGTTTGGTGCAATCACCGTGCAATCCAACTAAAAAAGTTTCAAAAAATTCTGAATGTACATCTCAACTTACCCATCTACGTATAAAATTTCATAATCAAATTTGTCCTACGGTAGAAGTTTTTTTTTTTAAAAAAAAAGACAAATTTACGACCGCGCCCACGTCGCCCTTTCTGCCATTAACCCCTCAATAAATTCCACTTCGCCACTCGGCTCCCACTCTGGCCGGCGCTCGGCCAATGCTCCGAAACCTTCCACGCGACGTGGCGTCTCCATCCTCGCGCGCGCCTCTGCCTCCTCGCATCCTCCGCTTGCTCTCAGATCCGGTAGTAGGGCCTCCTCGCCGACCCACGCCCGCGCGCTCCCTCCGGCCATCCCGTCGCGCGGATTTCACGCGCATCTTCTCGCGCGTGGCGGCGTCCGACCACCCGGACCACCGCGATTCCGGCCTCCTCGCCGACTCCGACAGGCGAGCAACCGAATCATCGACACGGAAGAAGCAGCACGCTGCGGCGAGCGGGCGGGGATGGCGGTGAGGGCGCGGGGCCGGCGCTGACGCTGAACAGCGGGCACAGGATGCCGGTGGTGGGGCTCGGCGTGTGGCGGATGGAGCCTCCCGCCATCCGCGGCCTCTCATCCACTCCGCTCTCCGCGTCGGGTGCCGCCACTTGGATTACGCCGGTACGCGCGTATGCCGATCGAATCGAATCGAATCCGTACGGGTTGTTACGAGTTGGGGGGAGGGTGTCTTTGTGTTGGATACGGTAGCAGATGCGGAGATTACAAAAATCATAGAGCCAGGTTTAAACGGTATATTTTGCTAGAGATGTGTGAATTTTCCCTCTGGCAATTCTAGCTCCTAATTGACAGCGAATATGAATGATAATCGCCCTCACGTCTTTGAGGAAATTTGGCCTCGATGATTTACTAAGGGTGTGTTTGGTTGCCTGCATGGTGTCTGAATTGCATGAGTGGATGCAACTGTATTTATTAGACGCATGTTTGGTTTCCTGTTCATCCTGGCCAGGTGGATGCAATTGCACCCACTCATACAGGATGGAGAAAACACAGAAATTAGACTTCTATCTAATTCATGACCGTGAGATGCACAAACAAGCAGCAACTAGCGTCCACTCAGTCGAGGCCAAAGCTATGGATGGCTCATACGAAACAAGCTAGCTTGTTTCGTATGAGCCATCCAGCTAGCTTTGGCCTGAATGATGTCAAGTGTTGTTTGGTTGCTTGTTTGTGCATCTCACGGGCTAGCTTGTTTCGTATGAGCCATCCAGGCTAGCTTTGGCCTGACTGAGTGGATGCAAGTTAAGTTGTTTGGTTGCTTGTTTGTGCATCTCACGGGCCTGCATTAGAGAGAAGTCTAATTTCTGTGTTTTCTCCATCCTGTATGAGTGGGTGCAATTGCACCCATCTGGCCAGGATGAACAGGAAACCAAACATGCGTCTAATAGATACAGTTGCATCCACTCATGCGATTCAGGCACCATGCAAGCAACCAAACACACCCTAACTGTGCTTGATTCCTGCCTTTCTGCTCCTGCAGCTGGCTACCAGAACGAAGCTGAAGTCGGTGGTGCACTTGCAGAGGCATTCCAAATTGGGCTTGTCAAGAGGGAGGATCTTTTCATCACAACCAAGGTTGTTATTTTTTCTCTCGAAACATGATCGCAGGCTCGCAACCAAGGTTATTGCCTTATTGGGGTAAAAAAATACGACTGCTTTCTTTTGTTGGAAAATGCTCGTCTACTGCCTCGTCGGACAAAGACCTATGTCGCTAGAAAAAACTCTGTCCTACGAGCAGATTGAAACAACAAGATGGAGTGAAAAATGAAATCATATGTTACGTCTAGGATTTTGGAAAAGGGGTGTGACTGGCACATCGGGTTCCATCTCCTAATCAGTCACTGGTGACAACCTATTTTAATATTAGATGGAGCACTAAAAGAGCTTGAGGGTGACCCTGTGGTTCGCTGGAACAAGGTGGAAACCGGTTGGTTTCCGTCGATTTTGAAGTGAAATTCGCTCACCCAGATGTACTTTGATATTTTCTCCATTGTTTTCAGAAAATGTTTGGAAGTCATGAGCTGACTTGCAATTATAATGTGGAACTTATGTATCATCCATTGTTTAACTCAGTAGAAGAAGTCCTAAAATCCCTAGACTATCTGGTTGACAAAATACCAAGACTGCCTTTTATCAGTGATTTTTCGAACCATGGTTAGCATTACTAATTAATATTTGTCTGTTAATTCTGACATTCAAATATGAGCCATAATCCCCTTGAACTTCAGGTTTATTCATCAATTACTACATTTCTACCTTTTGGAATTGTTATGGCCCACATGTGATTTCATTTACTGGTACTCTGATGCTATTCATTAAAATTACAAGTTTGTTGTTTTACACCTGATTCTCACTCAAGTAGGGTGTTTCTCAGGCAAACATCTGATGTTTCCATTTTCATTGCAATTTTCTTTCTCCCACAGTTATTATGTGATTGAAAACTGCATATCTGTTGTGATTGTAGTTGTGGAAAGCTTGAAGAAGCTGCGGCTAGATTATCTAAATCTCTACCTTGTTCACTTCCCTGTAGCTACTAGGCATACTGGTATTATCCTTGTCCTTATTTTGCCTAACATGGAAGAACAACTTATTCATTTCCATTGGGCAACACTCAGAATGAGCATTTCTACAGGAGTTGGCGACTGCTAGTGCTATTGGTGATGATGGTGTGCTAGACATTGATACCACTGTCTCATTGGAGACAACATGGCATTCTATGGAAGATCTTGTTTCCATGGGACTGACAAGCAGCATTGGGATTAGGTAAAGTAAAACGAGGTTACCATTTGTTCTTCCCTGTTACCTTATCGTGTTGATTTTGTTTTTACTTTTGAGCTATTTGATCTTGCCTGCCTCGATGTTATGATTCATCACTGTGGCAAATTAGTTGATATTATCTTTTTTTTTTCTAGCTTTTCTTAGGACCAAACTAGTTGCATGAATCAAAGCTTCTTCCTGTGCTTTCTTTCTTAAAAAAAACTTCACATGAGAATTGTAATGCTTTCCTTTTCTGAGACACTAATCGTTATAATACTAGATGAAGAGTGTTTTACTAGGGCACACAAATAACATGGAGCAATGCATACATTCACTAAAACACGGGATGAAGACGATAAATCAAAAGTTAAGTTCAGAAGAACTAAAAAATGATCTTACTAGAGAATTTTTAAGTGGAGTTCGGAGGCGGCGCAACATCTCTGAATATAGTTTATATATTCAAGTCCGGAGGTTTCCGGCGATTTCAGTGAGCCACATCAATGCGCTCTTCCCGGCTGTCGGGGAATGAACTACCCCCCGACGAGTCCGATTCTCGGCTCTCGCTCTTGAACCCTCAGGATTGAGGTCTTCAAAGATCCGTCTCCAGGATCCCCCCTATGGGACGGCTTTCTTTCTTTTTAGAGCATCCTCAATGGAGACATATCAGCAGGCTATAAGGAGTCCATCTCATCTTTTTGCTTATGTGGAGGAGAGAAGTAGAGGAGAGAGACAAGAGCTGGCTCTTAACTAAGAGCCAGGCTGTAGTGTTTTCCAAGAAAAATAAAAGATAATTACATGTGGACCCACATTTAATGTTGGAGAATATGTTATAGCCAATCCATTGGAGAGCTTGTCTTTAAGCTAGCTATAAGTGACATGGAGCTTTCTTATAGCCAGTAGTTGGCTCTACCATTGGACATGCCCTTATAGGGAGGAGATGGTGGGATCGTCGTCGAATGCATGCATGCAGTGGCTGGTCTTTTTCCGACCAGCCACTTACGTGGAAGCGACGGCTTTTATTTTTTAATTCGCCCTTCTCTCCAGCTGTCCTCTTCTTGGGGCCAGGCGTCTCATACGTGTAACATTTGTGTTTCTTTTTTATTTCTATACCCTTTTTGTCCTTTGTGCTCTTAGGGGGCCCAAACGGAATTTCGCATTCTTGTTAGTTCTGATTGATCTGACACTGTCTGACATTCTTTTGCAGCTGACAGAGCGGCAGGCCCGGTGGTCCATCTTGTCAGCCACATTTACCTGGGTCGCGAGGGCATTGGACCGCAAAGGCATGTACCCCCGCCACTTTTTCAGTTGCTCCGCTCCGTCTTTCTAAGCCTCTGGTTGCCCCTGCTAGTTTCAAGCTCTATATCTTCTTGTTTACCTCCCCAGCCCCGTTACTTCGCGGGCTTTGCCCCGCGCGACGAAGGGGAATGAAGTTCTATAGGACTATGACACCTGCCTTTTCCTGTGGGCCTCGCTTGGTACCACAAAGAGGATGAGGTTTAATAGGCCTTCAATACCGACCGTCCGATCGCGGCTTCCAACGGTTCAGATCAGCTATCCTCATCCATCGCCTTAAATAGATTTCTTCCCCTCTTCAATCGCCCGCAAGAGGCGCATGCCGCAGCGGCAACGCCACTTCCTCCTACGTCCGGGGCGCGGGTTCGAGTCTTCGTCACGCTCGCTGCGTGCTTTTTATGCGTGCGATGGGTGGAGAGGTAGCGTCGGTCGGCGCGTGCTGCCCGTTTTTCCAGAAAAAGGAACTCAATACCAGAAATTACATAGAGGTCCAAACATTTCTAATACCCCTCTAAAATTACATAAAGGTCGAAAAATTTTCGGTATCCCTCTAAAATTCCCTGTTTTAAATACAAAAAATTACATAGAGGTCTAAACTTTTTCCAATACCCCTCTAAAATTACATAAAGGTCCAAAAAATTTCAATATCCCTCAAATTCCCCGTTTTCCCTGAAAAAAAAACTAAAAATACCCAAAATTACATAGAGGTTCAATCTTTTGCAATAACCATAAATTTTCTCTCAAACTACACCAAGAATAGCTTCATGAAATGATTTTTTTTATAAACCTCAAATTAAAAAACCCGTCTAAGTCCTTTCTTTCAAAAAACCTAAAAAATCACGGATTTTCGCCACAGTCAAGCGGTCACGGGTGCGGCATGCGCCGCGCTGATCTTCCTAGTTTACTTCAAGCCTAGGAAACAACACATTATATTTGCAAAGCATTAGGAGCTTAATATACCTGACTGCTGAGCCAGAGCACCATTTAAGCTGGTTATGGCCTGTTTGGTTGCCTTCTCAACTCAGCCAGGCTGTATGAGTGGAGCCAGGCTGGTGGGAGCCAGGCTGAGTGGATGCAATGAGATGTTGTTTGGTTGATTGCATGAGCTGGTGCAGGCTGGCAAGAGATGCTGTTTGGTTGATTGTATGAGCTAGTGCAGGCTGACAAGAGAACATGTTTGGTTGGTTTCATGAATTTTTGTATATATCATCTCCTGTATATCTTGTATATCACCGTATTTAAATTAAATTTATTGTAGTATTTACAAATTAGCCCCAAATGAGTATACCTCCCCTTTTGTTGTGACAACAATGTTGTTGAAATATCCCGTCCAATCAATAAACAATTAACAATCAATTAATAGAGAGATTAAACAAAATTAATCATTATACTTTATTAATACAATTGAATCATTACAATCTGAATCATTAGTTAAATTACAAGTATTGAACTGTGATTAATAAAAGTTAAATTACAAACTGTCAAACGATTACAATTCAATTGTACAAGAATACGAAAGGATAAAAACCGAATCTAATAATCTTTCGTCTTCATTTGCATAACCTGCATTGTAAGAAAACAACCATGTATTAGAATAGAAATAAGTAAATGAATTGAAATAGGAAATTGAGCTAGAACTGCCATCAGCTTTTAATTAATTATCGCTAATTGAGGTACCCAAGATTGTCCGAGGGCCAATCTGGCCCCTCTAGCGATTAATTTTGCATCATTCGACAGTATACAAACCTGTTCGGATCGTAGACGCATGTATCCAACCTTGCACACCATAGAAATCAATTTACCTCAATAGAATAGCGGAAGACCTCAATGCAAAAGATAGAGCCAAAGCCCTGTCCAAGAACCAGGCGCAAGGGAACCAGGAGCCGAACCCTGGGAGCAGGAAGGAAAAAGGGAAATCGAACCAGCAGAGCACCCTTCCTCTTCCCTCCAATCCGTTTTCAGTTTCATCAATCAAGTAAGTCACAGACTCATTTCCAAAATAGAGACCATAATAAACTAAATATGTAATGTGACAGTAGAAGGTCTAAATGAGAATAGAAAAAGAATTCATGGTCTCAGTACTTTAGAAAAAAAAATGCAAGGGTTGCATCGAGAAATCCCTATTAAACATGTTTCTCAGACGCAATCATAGTTAGGAGATACACCGATGCCATCCAACTTGCATGTAACATAGATAGATTTTGCCTCACAGACCAAAAGGATAGTAGCTCACCTCAAAACATAGTATCAGTTTCCATCATCTACCATGTGATCTAGACAAGCTTTTAGCATCATAGATTGTAGTTTAGCATCAAATCATCATCTGCTAAACATATCTCTTCGGTAATTGAACTCAACCAAATCAATTAACCCTCAGCCACATCACGGATCAGAGGATGATCTCAGTATCAATTATTCATCATCAAATCCACCATTCCCAGATCATCAACATTATAACGCAACCATCACACATAGATTAGAAGAGAAAGAAGGACTCGGTATCACATAGAAGAAGGTAAGGGGGGAATTAGATTAGGGTTTACCAAACCCTAGATCTAAGGTTTGTTCAAAAACAGTAATTGCATAATGGAAGTCCTCGAAACCATGAAATTTGATAATAAGCTTCCTTCATCGGCCTCGCATATCCATCTAACAAATAATACATGACTATATGTTAAAATTATATTCCTTACACCACATTCAAATAACTACTGCACAACTAAATATGTTAATGATAAATATATGTACAAAAGCTCGTTGAAATTATTCAGCTCTAGAAGACAAACCTACCAGATTTAATGAAAGAGAAGTAGATACTTTGTCTTGATTGGACTCTCTCCAATGCTTAGCTCGTTGAAATTATTCATCTCTAGAAGGAACTAACTGCTAGTGAACTAATTGCCAGTGAACTCAACCAATTGCCATTGACCTCAACCAATGACATATATATTTCATTGGTTCTGTTTTTGCACAAGTAAACTCAACAAATTGGCAGTGAACTCAACCAATGGAAGCAAGCACAAGTAAACACGAGCACTATAAATTTGCACACCACCAGTATGAACAATAGAATCAATAGATCCACCGCCAGTATGAATTTGTATCAAAAAGAACTAATATTCATGACATCCACCGCATGGAGAAATAGATCTACCGATGCAAAAGGTGCTACCTCAGATCTGGAGGCGCGGATCTATACCTTTTTCGCTGATCTTCAATTGTTCATACTGGTGGTGTGGATCTTGAAGGAATAGGCGACGGGCGGATCTATACCTTCAAGCAGAGAAGCGCCGAAGTCCCAGGGTTCGGAGACGGGCGGCGGCATGGTGGGGGTTGGGTCGGAGACGGGCGGAGAAGCGTCGGGGTCGGAGACGGGAGAAGAAGAGCCGGCGGTCGGAGAGGGGCGGAGAAGAGCCGGCGGTCGGAGACGGGCGAAGAAGCCGTCCGAGAGGAGTGTGTGGGGGAGATGGGTGCCGGCGGTGCGTGGGGGAGAGCGAGGAGGCGTGGGGGAGATGGGTGCAGGCGGTGCGTGGGGGAGAGCCGTGGAGGAGACCGAGAGCTCCAAGCCGTGCGAGAGAGCGCATCTGTGGAGCTAGGCCCGCCGGAAACGCCCAAACTTTCGTTTCCGCAGGCCTGGCCGGGAGGAAATTTGCATCAACCGAGCCTGGCTGGAGTCACTGGGAAGCGAACCAAACAGAGCAACGTTGCATCTACGGACCAATTCTCTAGATGCAGCCAACCAAACAGGCTATTAAGGTGCAACTTGTCTCTGTGCCAGCGTCCCAAAATTACAAGCCCAACCATGGTAGCTGCAACCACCACAAACCAGAGAGCATTTGTTTCCTTAGATTGGTGATACAAGCAAGACATATGCTTCTTCAACCAGAACTTACAGGGGACACCATAGTCACGTCTCTTGCCTCGCCGCGCGCGCGCCCCGTGGGCCTTAAGCCGACTACTGTGCAGCCCGGCCGGTTTTCCTTTTTCGGATTTATTTATTAATCCGAAATTCCGTTTTAATTCTAGAAAATCCCAAAAAAATCCCAAAAATCCACAAAATCCACAAAATACATATTCCGAACCGTTTTGATCCGCTGAGTCCAGAAATGCTCTCCGTTTCGCCATTAGAAGTTCCTAAATTCTCGAAATGCCATAAATACCCTCCGTTTCTCTCCCAGCCTTTTTTCGGTTTCCATTTCAGTTTTCGTTTTGGTTTGCGGTAGTTGTTTTTCGTTTACTTTTGGTTGTTCGCATCTTTTGCGCTAGATTCGACTGTTGAGTTGCCGTTGGAGCAGGAGCAGTACCCCGAGCAAGAGCTGGACCAGACGAAAGCTGAGAACGACTTCTTCCACTACAATTTGGATGATCCCGCTGCCAGGCAAGGCAAGCCGCACGCCATTGATCATATTGAAGCCCATTATCCATTGTACTATAGTATTTACTTTCTTAATGCATTATTTTAAGTGTATGTTGAATATTGAAATTGGGTAATTTAGAATGACATGGTACCTAGTTAATGCTGAATTGCTCTTAAGCCTCCTTGATACTTTTGGAACCTGTTAAAACCTTGATTAACCCTAGTGATTAATTATGCAATATTAATTAGTTATTATTCTTGTTATCTCGCTTAAAATGTCTTTAAAAGAAAATGTTGTTGAGCTGTCGCTCGGTTTGTTGGAAAATTTTGCTACGGTCAGGGGGGCAGTATCGGACTAACCACGAGGTGGATATGAGTCCGATCCCCGACCGATGACTGAAGCCGTGGTTTGTTGGTGGTTGGCACGTGTTGGTGTCAGATGGGTTTGCGGTTGTGTAAGGCTTGGTCTTTGGCATCATAAGGTTTGAACCCTCTTGAGCAAAGTAAATAACTTAGATTTTCGTTCAACCACAAGTCAGACCAGTCAATGGACTCGTCTTCGACATAGCCCAGTACATTGATCATTCCCTGGTAAAGACTTAATTTATTTGGTGGTACCATTCTCGGAGGAGAATGGAGATCAGCTTTCCTGGCAGGGAAGTAACTGAAGGGAGTGGAACGGAAATGGGCTGGAGTGCCGTTTGCTGATTCTCACAACGGTAGGTGCTTACTTAAGGCGATGGGTCCTAAGTAGAGTGTTCACGCCTATCGGTTAAGGGCTAAACCGGGAATGTTCAACTAAAAACTGTGATAATCTTGGTCCGGCCGTATGCATTTAAGTTGTATGTAAGTTAGCGCTTGGCTTTAATGGTCGTTGATATCTTGTGGATAAAGCTAAACAACTCTGCAGAGATTAACCCTGAAATGGTAATTGATTACGCTGTGCTTCTGGTAAATGAAGCTAAGTTAATTTGGGGTGATACCCTTAACCAAGCTCAAGTAACTTTGTTAATTGGTTAATATGGCTTAGTGGTAATGAACTTGTGAAACCCCCAAGTTACTATTATTTTATGGTTTGTGTTTCAAATGTAAAATGTTGTTAAAAGTAAAATTGCATCCAAATACTTGGCCTTGTACCCTCCTTAATTAAATCCCGTGCATATAGTATTCGATATTCCTAGTGCGACTTGTTGAGTACTGTCTTACTCACCCTTGCAAAAATCTGCCCCTTTCAGATCAGAATCAAGAAGCTGGAGATTACCAAGAATTCGTAGATGACGATTTGGTTTGGTTCTAGGTCTTTGTCTTCGCTCAGGCCTTGCCTGTGGAGTATTTTGGTATTGTACTATATTCGAGGCTTGCGACGCCTCTCTTTTGTAAAAACTCTGGCGTTAGGCCCTAAGTTAAATTTTTTTTTTGTTATTCTACCTTTGTCTGGCAATGTACACTTGGTTATCCAACGGTTAATCTTCCTGGGAATTATTGTGATATTTAGATGAGCCCCTGAAAAGACAGTCCGTCACATATACCTTATTGCTGAGCCAGAGCACCATTTAAGCTGGTTAAGGTGCAACTTGTCTCTGTTCCAGCGTCCCAAAATTACAAGCCCGACCAGGGTAGCTGCAACCACCACAGACCAGAGAGCATTTGTTTCCTTAGATTGGTGATACAAGCAAGACATATGCTTCTTCAACCAGAACTTACAGGGGACACCATAGTCACGGCTCTTGCTGTCTGCAAATTCTGAAGGCATATCTGATTTGTCATGAGAACCGTCACCACCACTATCATTGTCATCATCATGACCAACAAAACCATGCCCATCATATTCATCTACATCACCCTTCATCTCTACATCATCAACTGAGAGGTTTTTTCCTTCATCATAGGATTGAATTCTCTCTAACCCAACATCATACTTTCCAGTTTCCACCCACATACTTGGAACTCTCATCTTCCACGCTGGTACTTGCTTCCTGCACATCCTTTTCTGGTTGGATCTCATCAAAACTGGTCTCTATTGGCAGATTCTCATGCTCACCTGGGGGAAACACAAAGTGGTCAGACATGAGCAAGACATTTGATGAACCCCGCCCATGCTTACTTGCATCGAGGCTTTTGCTCTCTGTTGTAGGTTTGCTTGCTGTTCCACTAGGCCCTGGCGCTGGTGCATAGGCGGATGCTGTGAGAGTCACCACTTCCCAGTCCACCCATCAGGAGGTAGTTCCCTCTACCACCTCTTTCTCATTATCAGCCATAACCACAAATCTGATTCTTTTTTAATGAAAAAACAATATCAACATATCAGGCTTGTAGACAAGTAATGATATTACATGAACATCAGATAATTAATCACATTACATGGAAAGTATAGTTTATCAAGCCTTGTCAACGAAGACAAAGACTACAATTCATTCACTTGTCAAGAACTGAACGGTACTACGTTGCACAGAAGAAGAAGAAAAGGCTGTAGAATTGTCATGCTCCTGAACCAATCAAAGTGGTTGAATTAGCACTGGACCACAGATGCCAACTTGACACACAAAAGCTAGAGCCATTCTTAACCTTATGGGCACATCCATCCACATCTAGGCATTTGTATCACCCACCAACATAACCAAGAATGGTGCGCTCATCGCCAACCACGTTTCTAAGACCCCAAAACCAGGAGAGGATGTACCTAGAGTCCTACGGATCTTGCCGTGCTCATGAACAAGAATCGAACCATATGAAAATTTTTTTGCATGGTCCTGACACATCTATAATATTCTCATAAATTTTTTTGATGATGATGAATCTTGAGGAAGTTTTAAAAATTTGGATAGTGCTACTGAAGACTAACCAACAAATTTCAACCAAATGAAAAATGGTACAAACCAAGTTAGAAAATTTTGAAAATTTTTGTGGATGGTCCTAATGCATCAATAATGTTGTCAAAATATTTAGCGGATGATCAATCCTAAAGAATTTTTAAATATTTAGAGGATGATCAATCCTAACGAAGAGACAGATTTTAGTTTTGGATTCTTGCAATGCAATCTTTCCACTGTGCATTCACCTTTTGCTCATGCTAACACATTACTTACATATGATACCAAAATTCACTCTCTCGAATGATACAACTTTGGGCCTGTTTGGGGGAGCTGTGGCTGGGCTGAAAGGCTGCTTTTGACTTGTTGTGCTGTAAAGCAACTGTAGCTGGCGGCTGTGGCTTTTCTTGCTATGTCGTTTGGCAAACTAGCTGCTGCAGCTGTAGCTTTTGGGGGCAACCGTGTGGGCCTAAGCGAGGAGGGAGTCAAGGAGGCGGTACCTGAGCCAGAGGGAGTCTAGGAGGCGATTGGGCGGGGAGACGATGGGGCGAGAAGGGAGGCGGAGCGAGTGAGGAGGCAGTCGAGCGAAGTCACAGCTGAAAAGCACTTCCCTACTAGCTGTGGCTTTTAGAGGTGCTTGGTAATTGTGGCTTATTTGTCTGCTTTGCGGTGAGGCTGTTGGGGAGCTTTAAGCCGAAAGCTGAAGCACATCTCCCCTAAACAGGGCCTTTTTATATTCAATATAGACAATATATTCATGCATAACCAACTTTTCTCCAGACTACTACATGCATCTCCAAACTAGACAGCACATACCCCATCCACTGAGAACTAACAAACTTCGTCTAGCATCACTTAGGCAAGTGGCATCAATATATGGGAACTGGCAACTTAAGCTGGAGCTTCACGCTCCATCAAGCATAGCCATTCATTGAAAGTAAATATCAAATTATTTCCATCTACAAGCAGGTTGCTACGGTCACTAGGTCATACGTAATCATGTTGTATAATTGTGTGGTGGCTAGTAATATACATATATGACCTGATATCATTTGGCACAACAGATCAAAAAGATCTTAGATGCAATAGTTGCTTGTTTGATTATCGTCCTAGAAGGGTAAATTAATAACTTTGATTTAAAATGTTTTCGAGCTATTGAAGGCTGACCAACAATTTTCATATGATGATCAATCTTGAGGAAGTTTCAAAAATTCGGACAGTGTTATGAAGGCTGACCAGCAAATTTCAACCGAATGAAAAATGGTTTGAACCACCTTGAAAAATTTTGTGGATGCTCATTATGTGTCACCAATGTTCTCATAAAATTTTCAGATAATGATCAAGCTTGAGGAATTTTCAAAAAATTTCAAAATTTTCAACTTAATTTTTTTTCTTTATTTTTTCACTTTTTCCCACATGTGTTGTTCATAGAAGGCATTACAATGCTCTCAAAAAAATTTAATATAAAATCCGGTCTTGTAGCTATGAAATCCGGTCATTTTTGTGCAAATTTCGCCGAGATTTCGGTATAAATTGACGAAATCTCGCCGAGATTATAATACACTATAGCAAATTTGATTATTTTTTTTTTAATTTTTCCTATTCCGCCGGGATTTCAAAAATTCGGAGGGGGCCGAGAACTGAGATTTCGGCGAGATTTCGTGAAAACTCGCCGAAATTTCTATCCCTGCTCTTGAGTCAAACTGCACTGCATTGCCATTGTGCATTCCTCCTCCTCTTTCTTTAGATCAGACGCACGACCAACGCAGCATTAGTGGCTGAGGTACCAAAGGCTAAGGGTTCAATTTGTTGACTGAGGGCCTCTACAGGATTGCACGCATATATCATCCTTGTCCTTGTATTACATTTCATAGATTTTCCAGCTCCCGTGCCTATCCACGTCGTGTTATGTGCTCTTTCACGTGTCGCGCGCATCGTTCGCTTTGTCAACCCGTGCATACGGCTTATGTAGTTTCTCCCTGTCCGTAGGAACCAAAGCTCGTGTGTCGCCCGCGCGATTTTTTGCCGCGCAACGCGGGGCAGTTACGCGCGGTGCATGGGTTTCTTTGCGAAAAGGCCCTCGGGAATTTCAAAAAATATGTTTGAGTCGCTTTTTGCGATAATGCCCACAAAAAACATACTTTGCTGTTTTTTTTAAGGCCCCGAAAATTCTAAAAATTACGAAAAGGCCCCAAAAAACGAAATTTTCCTTTTTAAAAAACAAGGCCCCAAAAATTATGAAAAGACCCCAAAAACCAGAATTCGTTATTTTTTTTAAAAGTCCCCAAAAATTTCAAAAATTACATCTAGATCCCTTTTTTGGGGAAATACCCAAGAAATTCCGAATTTCACCATTTTATGGAAAAGGCCTCAGAAATTCTGAAAATTGTGAAAAGACCCCAAAAAACCGGATTTCCTCGTTTTTTTTTGGAAAGGCCCCGAAAATTACATCTAGATCCTTTTTTTTTAAGAAAAAAACCCCCAAAATGAATGTCACCAGTTTTTGGATAAAAGGCCCCGCACATCCTAAAAATTACATCTAGATTCTTTTTGTGAAAAGACCCCAAAAAAATGAATTTTAGCGGATGCCGGCGCTGCCGTGTGTGGGCGCGTTACGGCTGGAACGCATTTAGTAACAGAATAGAATTAAAAGATAGGATAGGAGGGGGAGAGTACAGGTGCCAACAGCAAGGGTACTTAAGGCCTGTTTGGATCCATGCAGCTAATAGTTAGCTGCTAAAAATTAGCTGGAGTGGATCCAAACACCCCCAGCTAATAGAAGTTGTGCACCCAGCTAATGGTTATCTCATTAGCTAGCCAAACCTAGCTAATAGCAGCTAATAGGTAGCATTTAACCAAAATACCCTTCGCGTCTACCACCAATAGCATTTAATAGAATGGGTATTCTGGACAATAGCATCTATTAGCCACACATTAGATGGTGGATCCAAACACCCTTCAACTAGTTAGCTAGATAATAGTTAACTAGCTAATCTCTGTTTGAAATTGCGGCTTAATTTGTGCTTTAGCTTTGGGCCTAAAGCTCCCTAAATAAAGACAAGCAAAGCGGTTGTAACATCCTCAACTTTATAAGATAATAAAAATCAAATATTAAAAGGTGAAATTATTTCGTTGTTGCATTTTATGATTTTTGTGCGAATTTATTGAATTGCTTGATAATTGTGATGCTTGTTTGAAATATAGTAAAGAAGGAAAAAGAAAACATAAAATGGTTAGATGGTAAGAAATGAAGATTACCATGGTAAATTTGTAGATAACCTTGCCAAGCCCTAGAATTCACTCTTAGCTGGTCAAAAGACCATGTGAATGCATTTAGACGTAAAGAAAATAATTTAATTAGCAAATTTCATTGCTGACCAGACCAATGTCAGAATTATGAAGAAAAACGTGGAGCAATCTAGGCCTTGTAATTTTTACCATAAGACCTCAGTCATATCACCTTCACCCTCAAAAAGTTTCAAAAATTAATAAGCATTTTTGCTATGTTTTAGCATTTAATTTAGGCAGATTTGAAATTCTGCAGAAATCAATAAAAGATTTATAAAGAAATAAATAATGTGACTTTAATGTTGAAATTTTTATGGTAGGTCCATTGTATAAAAACACACCTCCAGTAAAAATTTAAAAATTTAATAGGTTGATTTAGTCCCTTAATCAAGCTGAAAACCGAGTTGGATTTCATGTGCAGCAGTTAATGTCAGATTTTTAATTAAATAACTATAGCACATTTTAACCCCAAAACTTTACTGGACGTAGATAACTTACCCCTCAACTTGGACAAAAAGTTTGGAAAAATCTGGCATTGGTTTGACCCATACATTAAAGCGTTTGCTGTGCTGTCCAGGGAATGAGCTAGAGCTCTCCCTTCTTTCTTGACGTGCGGGCCCACGCGTCCAGCCAGCCGGGCGTTAGCACCGCTGCCGACAGGGACCCAGAAGTTTCCTAGTCCACGCGTCATGCCCTCGCCCTCTACTCTCTTCTCCCTTTTGTCTCACTGCCGGTGGACCCTGGGGACCACTTGTCGGTTCCTTCTTCCACTCTCTGCTCCTCTTACTCTCTCTGCTCTCTCTCACTCTCGACGGAGTCGACCGAACCGCCTCGCTTTCTTGGCGTTTCCCGCCGCAATTCCGCGCCTCGAGGCCACCCTGGCGAGCCGTTGCCAGCTTCCAACCGTGCCCATGCCTTGACCAAGTCGAAGGAGAACTCCAGAGAATGCCCTAGTTGGCTGCCGCCACCTTATCCGTCGCCCAAGCCCTACGGGTCGCCCTTCACTTCTATTTAAGCACCCACCGAGTGCGTAGCGACCTCTTCAAATCAACACACACCACCATTTACACCCTAACGCCCGAAACCACCCCGGCCGAAGTCATCTTCTCCGCTGCCGGTAAGTCCCGATTTGGGGGAAATCCCAAATTCGTGCGACTCGGTAAGGAAACATCCAAATTAGTTGATCTTGGAGCATCACTGGATGCTAACGAACTATTTGCGCATCTTTTTCCAGCTTGAAGCACTCCGAATTGCTCCCGCACCGTGCGCCTTGTTCCTCCATCGCCGCCGCACGGTGAGAACACTACCCGTTCACTCTTCCTCCGATTTAAGTGCTTGAATAGGGTCCTTATGATCTCCTAAAGCTCATACGCATGGCCATTCATCCCGGATTTAACCGTAGTGTTGTCGCACCTTGCGCCGCCGTGAAGCGCCACCGTCCAGCGCCGAGAGCCCAAAACCTCCGAACACCACCCATAACCGAGCACACCCCTAAGTCCATCATGGTCCCATGATACTATAGGAGCCATCCAAACTCGATCGACGCCGCCGGGAAGTCACCGGCGAGCTCAGACTTGACCTCCCTGCCGGAGTCGCCTGAAGCGGACCCGTGTCAGCCGGCTCGGCCTGCTCTCAGCCCAGCCAACCTCGCTGCCATGCGGGCCCAGTTGTTCAGCCGCGTGCACTCGCACGTAAGCCGCTGACGGGCTGGACCCAGGTGTCAGCGGTAGCAGCCGGATTCAAATATCAGCCCGCGCAAATGATAGGAATACGTATTCCTTTAAGGAAAACGTATTTCCTAATTTTCTGATTAAAATGAACCGATTAGCTTCAAATTGCTATATCTTTTAAACTATAGCTCCAAATTGAATGAGATAAATTTCTAAATTCATATTAAATCATGTAGTTTCATAATATGCAAAAATATTTGATACTTGTTTAGCAAATTAACTTTGAATTTAAATTTAAAGAGTGAAATTTGAATATGGTGCATATAGAAATTTTGCAAACGAAGTCCAAATTGAATGAAACCAACTTTGCTGGAATCCTTAGGTCAAATACTACTCAAATAGGTAATTAGATTTGGATTTGGAGTTAGTTTGTGAAAATTTCATATTAGAACTTTATTTAATGCGTATATTTGATATAGTTGCAATAACTTAATCAAAAAGCTTCCAAAATTAATGAAACTTGTTTCTTTGTGCTTATTACACTAATTAGGATCAAATGGTAATATGAAAGTTAGGGTGCACCATGAACTTTCATTAAATATGATTGCTTTGCATGCTAATCCATATTAGTACAATTAATCATACACCCTAAAAATGAACTTTGTAAAATCTAATTTTACAATCTTAGCTTCTGAATCTGTAAATTAAAATGAAATAATACATAAAGAAAGGTAGTCATGTTGAATGTCATTAAGCTTTTGCCCCTTAGGACCAAAGTCTTATAACTTGGTTAATGCATGAATTGATGAAGTGATTGCCATCATTAATTGATTTGGATTGATTTCATTTGAATCTTTCAACTGCTATCCTTGTTGTTTATGTATTTGCTTCTTTTATCGATATTGAAGTATCTTATTTGCCATGTTCTTAATCGACGTATAGACGCTGAGATTACCGATCACGCTATCGATTTACACAGATCCGGCTTACACCGTGATGAGCAAGGCAAGCACCCCTTTGATCATTCTTGAACCCAGATTTTACAACCAGATAAAATGTGATTAAGAATCTTCCTGCATGCTTATATTTTGACTATTTATTTCACGCTCTTGGTAGTTATAACCTAATGTTGATATATTGTCTTAATCATATCAACATAAACCCCATGATAACCATAGGAATGGATATTCAATTAAAAGATGGGCTATAACGAATATTAATTGCATCTGCTTAGCAACGCTTAGAATGATACATTGACATCTACACCCACATACACACTTCTTTATGAAATCTTTTATGGTTTATTTAAGCAGTAAAAGATACTGGTAGTTTGATAAAAATGAAAATAAAACTACTGTTTTGATGTGGGTGATTATTGGCAATAGCCGATTGTACATGTTTTAACGTGTACGTAGCTAGGGTGGAGTTATCGCCCATGTCATTTTAAGGACCGAACATGGTGTCCCGCGATCCAAGATAACCGTACATCCACAAGTACTGGACTGGGACAGTCTTAACTTATTAAATTATTTGAGAATTAGCTTTGCACATTGGTAGGCAGTTGTAGCACGGGCATTCCGAATATAGGTTTGCTCGAGGGAGGTGTCATCACCGAGGTGTTGGCATCTGCCGTTGTAACGGTGTACGCCTGGCTATGAATTTGGGGCTGTTATTATTCCTGGTGGGTCACTAACTCCGGAATTTCTATTCCTGGTGGGTTACTGACTCCGGAATCACTTTTACCTTTTTAGCTTCCATCATAGTCAAGAGTAACGTCATTGGGCTAGTGCAAAGTTAAGGTTCAAGTAATCGAACAGCCATATGAACTCCTCGCGGACATACCAAAGGAAGTGTGTCTTATAGCTTGCAAAAAGGGAGAACATATCTTGTGGGTAAAGCTGTACAACTCTGCAGAGATTAAACTAATCGATTAGCCGTATCCACGGTCATGGATGACTTGGTGAACCCACACTAAATTAGTTGTTTTCTATTTTTGAAAACCTTAGTAAAAGACTTTGGAAAATGTTTATGATCGATAAATATCACTTGTCGTTGTATTTTCTTTTGTAAGACCATGGAGGGTCTTTTTCGTTAATTTACTCACAAAGGGCCGTGAGTAGAATATTATTCTTTTATTACTTGTTATCTCAATTACTTATCCAACTGTCTTAAAGTTTTATTTACGCTTTCCATTACTATTCAGTATTACTTCATTCAAAACTTTCGCTTTATGCCAAACAACCGTAGAAACCCACTTTCTATTTCAGCTTGCATATATTCTAGGAATTGCATACACTACAAAGTCTTGCGAGTACCAATGTACTCAACTTGCTTCAACAATGTTTTTAGGTGAAGAGCAAGATTACGATAACGATGGGAATGAGTATGAGGAAACCTGCGAATTTTAGCGACATCGATCTTTCTAGGTTCATCTCGATTTGCTGTGGAGTTATGGAATAGTTGGCATACTATGAGACATGGTTTTAATTTCCTGTTACTTTTGGGTATTGTAATAACACTATAAAACTGGTGATGTAATAAAAATGTGTATCTGTGTGGCTGTAATTTCCAAATTGTGTTGTGCGTGCCAGCCACTGATCATGGGAATGGCACAGGAAGCACTTAAAGAGCCTCATATTTATGTTATTTACTGACATAAAAATGAGGGTCTCACAGTTTGGTATCAGAGCCACGCTGCCTGTAGGTGAACCTTAGTTAGAATGGTCGTTAAGAGGGAAATTAAAATTTTGAATAGACACATCACACTTAGGAGTATAAAATTTGCTATATCTATTATTAATTCTTTACTGTTTTGTCTCCTACTCTTTACTTTTGTGCGTTATCGTTGCATCTTGCATTTAATCCGGAATACTAATTCCTTATTAAATGTGCAGATGGAAGGGTATTCGCCATGCTTCCACACCTCCGAGCGTCTGGGAGCGGGATTGATGGGAGTCTTAGCACAGATGTTAGACTTTGCATAGTTTGAGACACCTCGATACACCGTCTACCAGGCGATGGCGAGTCCAGTTTCGATAGAGTACATAGCTAGGATTGAGATTCCAGCTAGGACACAGTTCGGAGAGGCAGATCGTACTTTTGATGGACTTGGAGCTTCGGTGTCTTCTGCGTTGAGCGATGTTGCTTATGTGGCCATCGTTCGACTGCGCCACGCTCTTCCAGAGATGGCGACTGTTTACCGGGAGATACCTGCTTTGTTGCCGAGGGGAGACACTAGTTACATAGATCCTAGTACCGTGCCTGATGAGCACTATAGGATCATAGTTGAGTTCTTTCATGCTGCTGACCGTTACCACCGTCAGGCAGTACTAGAGTACTACGTTGCACGTAGGAGAGTAGCCTTTTTAGAGAACGCCATAGCTCCTTTCGTGGCTATGGGTTTGTTCTCGAGGTCAGATCTTGGCGACGATGCTACCTTGCTGCCAGTTCAGGAGGTGCCTGGTACTCCTACACCTAGGTCTGCTAGGGCCACTAGACGTTCCCGACGGGCTAGGATGTCCACAGGAGTTAGTCGTCCACGTCTGTCGCGGGTTAGACTTGGACAGTCGGCTGCGGGTGTCACTGCGTCCCGTGTGACGCAGTTTCTGACGTCGTGGTACCTTTCTGCCACGGTGGTGACTCTACCCTGCGGATCTGTTGAGTCTCATCGGCGAGGACGTTGTAGCGCCAGGTTTGGAGTAGGTTTACCTTGAGTTGTAGCAGCACATGTGGTCATGTAGTGTTGAGTTGTGAGGTTGTCATACTTTTGTTGTACATGTTGTTAATATGCAGTTTGAATAAAGTGCTGTTACTGTTTATTTCTGCTTGTTTTGGTTCCTTCTCGTGACTTTCTAATATTTTATTACAATTTCATGATGTTGTGATCCTTTGTGTTTATCATTCACAATATAACATAACATAACAACACACCTTCCTTGTTAATGAATTTCTTTAAGAATAATAAAATTTTAGGGAATGAAATGTTACCTATTAACCAATGAGATTGAGTTTAAATTTTCAATCTGCCAGTCAAAATCATTTAATTACAATACATTGTTTTCTCATCTGAATTGAAATTTCAGGATGCCTGTAACCAGATCTCTTCGCGGGATCTTGGAGAGTGAGGCTTCGCAGGAACCTTTTCCTCCTCGCGAAACATTGCCCACTCCAGCGCAACCTAATCCGATGCACCCTTCTGCAAGGGCTTCATCTTCTCGTCAAGTTCCAGATCCACCAAATCCAGATTCAAATCCTAATCAGCAAGGTGGAATTCCGGAGGAGCAATTGCCAGGTCCGTCGACAATGGCGCAAGTTCTGGCAATGATCGAGCAAAACCGTCAAACCCACACACTTCTTCTGCAACAGTTAGTTCAGAACACTTCCCCCCAAGGAGTTCCTGTTGGAGGAAGTGGTGGTGCTCCACCATCAAGGTTGTCTGAGTTTCTGAAGACTCGGCCTCCTACTTTCTCTTCTGCTGCTGACCCATTGGACGCAGATGACTGGCTGCGAACCATGGAGAGCAAGTTGAACATTGCACAGTGCAATGATCGGGACAAAGTTCTTTATGCATCTTATCAGTTGAGCGGAGCTGCTGCATTATGGTGGGAGAACTATCAAGCCATTCTTCCAGTGGATCAGATTTCATGGGAGGCCTTCAAGGATACTTTTCGCCGAACCCATATTCCTTCCAGTCTGATGGACATCAAAAGACGGGAATTCCTTGACCTCCGTCAAGGGAATCAGACGGTAATGGAGTATCTTAATCGCTTCAATTACCTTTCCCGCTATGCACCATTAGAAGTTACCCCTGAAGCGCGCAAGTTGGAACGCTTCCGGGATAACTTGAATGAGGAAATCAAGTGTGCATTAGCTGCCATTGATATCAATGACTTCCAAACTCTGGTGGACAAGTCTATTCGAGTGGAGCACAGCACTCGAGCTGCTTTAGAGTCACGCAAGAGGAAATGGATGGCACAAAAGACTACTAGTGCAAGCCCATCCAAACCTCGCCCTGCACCTCAGGGTAATGCGCGACCACTTGCTCCGCCGCAGAAGCAAAGGCGTCAAGGTCCACCGACCTCGACAAATTTTTGTCTCGTCCGGCAAACCCTACTGGAGCACGTCCTACCGGAGCATCGACTCAAACTCCAAATGTCACATGCTTCAAGTGCAAGCAGCTTGGACATTATGCCAATAATTGCCCAAGCAAGGGAGTTCCTCAGCAACCCCCTGGTCGTCCTCAAGGAGCTGGAGGACAACAAGCCCGAAAGCCTGCACCTGCTCAAGCCGCCAACCAAGGACGTTTACATCATGTGACGGCAGAAGAAGCAACGGAAGCACCAGATGTGGTTCTGGGTATGTTCCCCGTCCAATCTATTCCCACTTTGGTGTTATTCGATTCCGGTGCATCCCATTCCTTTATATCCAGAAAGTTCGTAGAATCACATCAAATCCAAACTGAATCTTTACCTATGTCCATGATAATTTATTCTCCTGGAGCAAAAATGAGAACTACTAAAATGTGTCCTAAGGTTAGCATTGAAATAAATGAAGTTTTATTTTATGCTGATCTTATTCTTATAGAAACCCCAGGATTAGACATCATTCTTGGTATGGATTGGTTAGCAAAGAATAAAGGACAGATAGATTGTGCTAAAAGATCCATATCTCTTATTAATCCTGATGGAGTTGAAGTGAACTTCAGTTCCACCCAGAATCTTTCCGAATCAAGATCATACTTAAATGCATTGGTAATGGAAAAGATTAAATCTGTTCTTGTAGTTTCCAATTTTCCTGATGTATTTCCAGAAGAATTGCCAGGTTTGCCACCAGATCGTGACTTAGAGTTCGTCATTGATCTTATACCTGGTACAGCCCCAATTTCCAAAAGACCTTATCGCATGCCACCAAATGAGTTAGTAGAACTCAAAAGCAAATTCAAGAACAATTAGATAAAAAGTTCATTCGACCGAGTACTTCTCCATGGGGTAGCCCAGTCCTCTTTGTTAGTAAAAAGGACGGTAGTCTACCCATGTGTGTGGATTATCGTGCTCTCAATGATGTTACTATCAAAAACAAATATCCTTTACCTCGTATCGATGATCTATTCGATCAATTAACCGGTGCCCAAATCTTCTCCAAAATCGATCTTAGACATGGCTATTATCAATTAAAAATCCGACCGGAGGATATTCCCAAAACAGCTTTTACCACTCGTTACGGCTTATATGAATATGTCGTAATGTCCTTCGGACTTACAAATGCTCCAGCTAGCTTTATGAGTTTAATGAATAAAGTCTTTATGGAATATCTTGATAAGTTCGTAGTGGTATTCATAGATGATATTCTCATCTATTCCAAAAATGAAGAAGATCATACCCAACATCTACACATGGTACTTGAAAAACTCCGAGAACATAAATTATATGCCAAGTTCGAGAAATGTGAATTTTGGTTGAAGGAAGTTGCATTCCTCGGGCATATCCTTTCCAAAGGTGGGATTTCTGTTGATCCCAGCAAAGTTCAAGCAGTCCAAAACTGGGAGCAACCAAAATCTGTTCCTCAAATTCGAAGTTTTCTTGGTTTAGCGGGATATTATCGCCGCTTTATCGAAAACTTCTCCAAAATCGCCAAACCTTTGACTCAGCTCTTAAAGAAAGAAAAGAGATATGAATGGACTCCAGAATGCGAAGCAAGTATTCTGGAATTGAAGAAACGGTTAACCCACGGCCCGATCTTTGGTGTTACCCGACATCCATAAGAGCTTTGATGTCTACTGCGATGCTTCACGCAATGGTCTTGGTTGCGTGTTGATGCAGGAAATGAAAGTCGTAGCTTATGCTTCCCGTCAGCTTCGACCTCATGAACTTAATTATCCAACTCATGATCTGGAGTTAGCTGCAGTAGTGCATGCCCTCAAAATCTGGCGTCACTATCTTATTGGAAACAAGTGTGACATCTACACAGATCATAAGAGCTTAAAATACTTCTTTACTCAGCCAGATCTTAATCTGCGACAAAGGAGATGGCTGGAGCTAATAAAGGATTATGACCTTAGTATTCATTACCATCCTGGTAAAGCTAATGTCGTAGCAGATGCTCTGAGCCGTAAGCTTCATTGTATGACGGTGACAGCATACACTGATCAATCTGAATTAGTAAAGGAGTTTCAGAAGCTTAATTTGGGAATTGTTGAAAAAGGATTTGTTGCTAGTCTCCAAATGCAACCAAATCTGAAAACCCAAATTAAAATGGCTCAATCTAAAGATGAGGCCATATCCAAAATCCGAGAAGATATGCCACTTGAAGTTGAATCAGGATATTCAGAAAACTCGGATGGTATACTTTTATTTAAGAATCGAATCTATGTTCCTGATGATCTAGAAATCAAAAACTTGATTTTGAGTGAAGCTCATGAATCACCTCTATCTATCCATCCTGGTAGTACGAAGATGTATCAAGATCTGAAGCAGGAATATTGGTGGCCCGGTATGAAGAAGGAAATCGCCGAGTATATCGCGAAATGTGATGTATGTCGTAGTAAAAGCCGAGCATCAACGCCAATTTGGTTTACTCCGACCTCTTGAAATTCTGAATGGAAGTGGGACCATATCTGTATGGATTTCATTATTGGATTACAGAGAACCAGAGAAAGGACATGATTCCATATGGGTTATCGTTGATCGATTATCCAAAGTTGCTCATTTCATCGATCAAAACCCAGATATTCAAGTCCTAAGCTTGCTGAACTATATCTAGAGAATATTGTTCGTCTTCATGGGATTCCTAAGACCATTGTGTCCGATCGTGGATCCCAGTTCACATCTCGTTTCTGGGAAAGTTTGCACACTCTGTTAGGGACAAAGCTGAACTTCAGTACGGCTTATCATCCCCAAACAGATGGACAGACTGAACGGACCAATCAGACCCTGGAGGACATGCTGAGAGCTTGTGTGCTATCTTATGGCATGAATTGGGAGAAAAGCCTACCCTTTGCTGAATTCTCCTATAATAATAGCTTTCAAGCTAGTCTCCAGATGTCTCCTTTTGAAGCACTTTACGGAAGAAAGTGCCGAACCCCTCTCTTTTGGTCTGAAACTGGAGAAAGAAATTTCTTTGGCCCAGACATTATCCAAGAAGCCCAAGAGCAAGTTGACATGATTAGGAGTCGACTCAAAGAAGCCCAATCTCGTCAGAAAAGTTCACTTGGCGAGCAATCGTCGGCGTGACTTAAGCTTTGAAGTCGGAGATCATGTCTATCCGAAAGTTTCTCCTCTTCATGAGTTAAATGCGTTTCCAAATCCGCGGGAAACTAGCCCCTCGATATATTGGACCGTTTCCAATTATCGCGAAGATGGGAGAGATGGCATATAAGTTGGAGCTGCCATCCCGTTTGTCGGAAGTCCATAATGTCTTTCATGTATCTCAACTCAAGAAATGCCTTCGTGTGCCAACTGATCTCGCTAATCTCGATGATCTTGATCTACAACCTGATCTATCTTATCGAGAGCATCCCGTTCGCATTCTTGAAGAAGCCGAGCGTCATACAAGAAACAAGATCCACAGGATGTTGAAGGTTCAATGGAGTAATCATACTGAAGAAGAAGCCACATGGGAGCGCGAAGATCATCTGATGAAAGAATTCCCAGACTTCTTTTAGTTTTCCTTAGCCCTCGCAAATCTCGAGGACGAGATTTTTGTAAGGGGGGTAGATCTGTAACATCCTCAACTTTATAAGATAATAAAAATCAAATATTAAAAGGTGAAATTATTTCGTTGTTGCATTTTATGATTTTTGTGCGAATTTATTGAATTGCTTGATAATTGTGATGCTTGTTTGAAATATAGTAAAGAAGGAAAAAGAGAAAACATAAAATGGTTAGATGGTAAGAAATGAAGATTACCATGGTAAATTTGTAGATAACCTTGCCAAGCCCTAGAATTCACTCTTAGCTGGTCAAAAGACCATGTGAATGCATTTAGACGTAAAGAAAATAATTTAATTAGCAAATTTCATTGCTGACCAGACCAATGTCAGAATTATGAAGAAAAACGTGGAGCAATCTAGGCCTTGTAATTTTTACCATAAGACCTCAGTCATATCACCTTCACCCTCAAAAAGTTTCAAAAATTAATAAGCATTTTTGCTATGTTTTAGCATTTAATTTAGGCAGATTTGAAATTCTGCAGAAATCAATAAAAGATTTATAGAGAAATAAATAATGTGACTTTAATGTTGAAATTTTTATGGTAGGTCCATTGTATAAAAACACACCTCCAGTAAAAATTTAATAGGTTGATTTAGTCCCTTAATCAAGTTGAAAACCGAGTTGGATTTCATGTGCAGCAGTTAATGTCAGATTTTTAATTAAATAACTATAGCACATTTTAACCCCAAAACTTTACTGGACGTAGATAACTTACCCCTCAACTTGGACAAAAAGTTTGGAAAAATCTGGCATTGGTTTGACCCATACATTAAAGCGTTCTTTGTGCTGTCCAGTGGAATGAGCTAGAGCTCTCCCTTCTTTCTTGACGTCGCGGGCCGCAGCGTCCGGCACCGGCCAGGCGTTAGCACTGCCGACAGGGACCCAGAAGTTTCCTAGTCCACGCGTCATGCCCTCGCCCTCTACTCTCTTCTCCCTTTTGTCTCACTGCCGGTGGACCCTGGGGACCACTTGTCGGTTCCTTCTTCCACTCTCTGCTCCTTCTCTTACTCTCTCTGCTCTCTCTCACTCTCGACGGAGTCGACCGAACCGCCTCGCTTTCTTGGCGTTTCCCGCCGCAATTCCGCGCCTCGAGGCCACCCTGGCGAGCCGCTGCCAGCTTCCAACCGTGCCCATGCCTTGACCAAGTCGAAGGAGAACTCCAGAGAATGCCCTAGTTGGCTGCCGCCACCTTATCCGTCGCCCAAGCCCTACGGGTCGCCCTTCACTTCTATTTAAGCACCCACCGAGTGCGTAGCGACCTCTTCAAATCAACACACACCACCATTTACACCCTAACGCCCGAAACCACCCCTAAAGGTCATCTTCTCCTGCCGGTAAGTCCCGATTTGGGAAATCCCAAATTCGATGCGACTCGTGAGGAAACATCCAAATTAGTTGATCTTGGAGCATCACTTTGGATGCTAACGAACTATTTGCGCATCTTTTTCCAGCTTGAAGCACTCCGAATTGCTCCCGCACCGTGCGCCTTGTTCCTCCATCGCCGCCGCACGGTGAGAACACTACCCGTTCACTCTTCCTCCGATTTAAGTGCTTGAATAGGGTCCTTATGATCTCCTAAAGCTCATACGCATGGCCATTCATCCCGGATTTAATCGTAGTGTTGTCGCACCTTGCGCCGCCGTGAAGCGCCACCGTCCAGCGCCGAGAGCCCAAAACCTCCGAACACCACCCATAACCGAGCACACCCCTAAGTCCATCATGGTCCCGTGATACTATAGGAGCCATCCAAACTCGATCGACGCCGCCGGGAAGTCGCCGGCGAGCTCAGACTTGACCTCCCCTGCTCGGAGATCGGCTGCGGCGGGACCCCGTGTCGGCCAGGCTCGGCTGCTCTCAGCCTGAGCCAACCTACGGCGCCATGCGAACTTCGATTGTTCACCGCGTGCACTTTCGCCGTAAGCCAGCCGACGGGCTGGACCAGTGTCAGCGGTACCGGATTCAAATATCAGCCACAAGAAATGATAGGAATACGTATTCCTTTAAGGAAAACGTATTTCCTAATTTTCGATTAAAATGAACCGATTAGCTTCAAATTGCTATATCTTTTTAAACTATAGCTCCAAATTGAATGAGATAAATTTCTAAATTCATATTAAATCATGTAGTTTCATAATATGCAAAAATATTTGATACTTGTTTAGCAAATTAACTTTGAATTTAAATTTAAAGAGTGAAATTTGAATATGGTGCATATAGAAATTTTGCAAACGAAGTCCAAATTGAATGAAACCAACTTTGCTGGAATCCTTAGGTCAAATACTACTCAAATAGGTAATTAGATTTGGATTTGTGAGTTAGTTTGTGAAAATTTCATATTAGAACTTTATTTAATCGCGTATATTTGATATAGTTGCAATAACTTAATCAAAAGCTTCCAAAATTAATGAAACTTGTTTCTTTGTGCTTATTACACTAATTAGGATCAAATGGTAATATGAAAGTTAGGGTGCACCATGAACTTTCATTAAATATGATTGCTTTGCATGCTAATCCATATTAGTACAATTAATCATACACCCTAAAAATGAACTTTATAAAATCTAATTTTACAATCTTAGCTTCCTGAATCTGTAAATTAAAATGAAATAATACATAAAGAAAGGTAGTCATGTTGAATGTCATTAAGCTTTTGCCCCTTAGGACCAAAGTCTTATAACTTGGTTAATGCATGAATTGATGAAGTGATTGCCATCATTAATTGATTTGGATTGATTTCATTTGAATCTTTCAACTGCTATCCTTGTTGTTTATGTATTTGCTTCTTTTATCGATATTGAAGTATCTTATTTGCCATGTTCTTAATCGACGTATAGGCAGCTGAGATTACCGACTACGCTACTCGGCGATTACAGATCCGAAATTACACCGAGGAGCAAGGCAAGCACCCCTTTGATCATTCTTGAACCCAGATTTTACAACCAGATAAAATGTGATTAAGAATCTTCCTGCATGCTTATATTTTGACTATTTATTTCACGCTCTTGGTAGTTATAACCTAATGTTGATATATTGTCTTAATCATATCAACATAAACCCCATGATAACCATAGGAATGGATATTCAATTAAAAGATGGGCTATAACGAATATTAATTGCATACCTTATGGCAACGCTTAGAATGATACATTGACATCTACACCCACATACACACTTCTTTATGAAATCTTTTATGGTTTATTTAAGCGGTAAAAGATCTTTGGTAGTTTGATAAAAATGAAAATAAAACTACTGTTTTGATGTGGGTGATTATTGGCAATAGCCGATTGTACATGTTTTAACGTGTACGTAGCTAGGGTGGAGTTATCGCCCATGTCATTTTAAGGACCGAACATGGTGTCCCGCGATCCAAGATAACCATACATCCACAAGTACTGGACTGGGACAGTCTTAACTTATTAAATTATTTGAGAATTAGCTTTGCACATTGGTAGGCAGTTGTAGCACGGGCATTCCGAATATAGGTTTGCTCGAGGAGGTGTCATCAATGAGGTGTTGGCATCTGCCGTTATGTGGTGTGCGCTGGCTATGAATTTGGGGTCATTTGTTATTATTCCTGGTGGGTCACTAACTCCGGAATTTCTATTCCTGGTGGGTTACTGACTCCGGAATCACTTTTACCTTTTTAGCTTCCATCATAGTCAGGAGTAACGTCATTGGGCTAGTGCAAAGTTAAGGTTCAAGTAATCGAACAGTTTCGTTATGAACTCCTCGCGGACATACCAAAGGAAGTGTGTCTTATAGCTTGCAAAAAGGGAGAACATATCTTGTGGGTAAAGCTGTACAACTCTGCAGAGATTAAACTAATCGATTAGCCGTATCCACGGTCATGGATGACTTGGTGAACCCACACTAAATTAGTTGTTTTCTATTTTTGAAAACCTTAGTAAAAGACTTTGGAAAATGTTTCGCGACTGATAAATATCACTTGTCGTTGTATTTTCTTTTGTAAGACCATGGAGGGTCTTTTTCGTTAATTTACTCACAAAGGGCCGTGAGTAGAATATTATTCTTTTATTACTTGTTATCTCAATTACTTATCCAACTGTCTTAAAGTTTTATTTACGCTTTCCATTACTATTCAGTATTACTTCATTCAAAACTTTCGCTTTATGCCAAACAACGTAGAAACCCACTTTCTATTTCAAATTTGCATATATTCTAGGAATTGCATACACTACAAAGTCTTGCGAGTACCAATGTACTCAACTTGCTTCAACAATGTTTTTAGGTGAAGAGCAAGATTACGATAACGATGGGAATGAGTATGAGGAACCTGCGAATTTTAGCGACGACTGATCTTTCTAGGTTCATCTCGCCAGCTTGCACTGTGGAGTTATGGAATAGTTGGCATACTATGAGACATGGTTTTAATTTCCTGTTACTTTTGGGTATTGTAATAACACTATAAAACTGGTGATGTAATAAAAATGTGTATCTGTGTGGCTGTAATTTCCAAATTGTGTTGTGCGTGCCAGCCACTGATCATGGGAATGGCACAGGAAGCACTTAAAGAGCCTCATATTTATGTTATTTACTGACATAAAAATGAGGGTCTCACAAAGAATTTCTTGTGACTAAATACCAGCTGAAGCACCCCCAAAAGCCACAGCTGGTAGGGAGGTGCTTTTCAGCTATGGCTTCACTCGATCGCCTCCCTGCTCGCTCCATCTCCCTCCTCTTCCTGTCGTATCCCCGTCCAGTTGCCTCCTTGACTCCCTCTGGCTCTAGCGCCACCTACCCGACTCCCTCCTCACTTGGGCCCACACGGTTGCCCCCAAAAGCTACAGCTGCAGCAGCCTGTTTGCCAAACGATATATCAAAAAAAGCCACAGCTACTGACATACCAAGCATTACGGTAACAAACTAAAGCGACTTTTCAGCTGACCACAGCTCCCCCAAACAGGCTCATTAGCTAGAAACTATTACCTAGCTAACTATTAGCTGCTAATGGATCCAAACATGCCCTTAGCAATCAAATGGCCCGGTTACTCTTCTTTGGTCTTGATCGGTTAACAGAAACTACAAATATAGGATTGTTTTTAACTCCCATAACTCGTAGGGTTTTTTTCAATAAAAACTATTCATATGAATCTAGTCATCATCATGGTTCACAAAATCGACGAAAATCGCGCGATTTTCGCCCATATCGCCGCGGCTCGATATCAAAAACCGGTCGATAAACCGATCCAATTCAAAAAATAATTCAAAAAAAAATCGAAAATTCGAAAAAATTTACGTGTCAAAAACCGGTCGAAAATCGGTGGAAATCGGTCAATTTTCGTCAAAAATCGTCGAAAATCGCTACAAAAATCGATCGCACAAAAAGTTCAACAAGTTCATCGATTTTCCACACGAAATCGTCGATTTTTCACGAGAAATCGTCGATTTTTGAATTTTTTTTGAAAAAATTTGGTTTTTGAATTCATCCGATTTTTAACGATTTTCGCCGATTTTGACTTCGATTTTTACGATTATCGAAAATTACTGTTCATGCGAAAATCGCATGAACGATTTAGTGAACCCTGGTCATCATGAGAAGGCAGCTTTTCAGGCTCTTCTATGTTCTAACTATAGAACTGATGAATGATCGATGGCTCACCTTGTTAGGATAGTTGAAGCTTGCAAGCAAGGAGTGCTTGTGCTTATGGCTCACTTCGATTCGAGAGCTGTTCCCTTAAAAATAAACGAAAAGAAAATCCATCGCCTTGTTCATGTATGTTTGTCATTCCGCCTTCTTTTCCCTTTTCCTCTTCATGCTAAGACATAAATTTATTTTGTATGATCGAGCTTGTCAAAATCTTGATTCAACTCTTACTCTTACAATCGTATATATGGTCCCAGACCTAGATGTGTTGAACTGATTTGATCGTATCTTTAGTAATCTTACGATTTCAGCAAGCTTTTAGTAGGATTGTGATCGTAATTTACGTGCCATTCTACCTAGTTCTTCCGATCCTAATAATTAATTCCAAGTAACTATTTGGAGATCTCCTTCCAATTGTAAGGTTGAAAATAATTATTATGATAACATCCTCAAATTTATTTTTCTAAATTGAAATATTTATTATAGCATTTTCTGAATTTTTGAGCTATTTCTTGGATTTCCATAATTTTAAAAGCCTTTTTTTGTATCCTCCTATCCTAGAATGATCTCTTCAAAATTATTAGAATATTTTCAAAGTCTAAAACGTGGCTCATGGTCATCTTGAGCCAATTTTGGTATTTTTATAGTGTTCATCTGATGAATATCAGCATTGATGTACTAGGAGCAGATCAGCATTTCTTTTGTTGGGAACGTACCAGCATGCGGGTAATGAAGTTACTAAACTTGCAAGCAGTGATTTGATCATTCAAATATGCTGTTCATCTTTGCTAATTACGTTTTTGCTAATGTGTTTGTTTGGGATCATAAGAACCTTAAATAAAAAAGAAGATGCCTAAAAGGGTATAACAATGCCTCTTGACTTTCTGCTCTTTAACCTTCTGTCTACTTTTATATCCTTGTACCAGAGTTTACCAGGCACAAATGCTTCTGGTAACAGTCCAGTCAGCAAATATGGTGTTTAATACTTGTTTGCACACTACTGCCAAATAAGTTTCTAGGCATTGTAGTTTAGGTACTAAACATCTTTAATTTTGATATCTGAAAGATTCCTCTGGGTTTTGTTGCAAGGGAAGGTCACACACAGTCTGACGGCCGCATAGAATTGGTCGAGTTGACAGAAAGATGCCAGAAGGGAGGATTACACAGCTATGGCTTTTTGAATCTCTTCCAGGTTGGTTATCCTGCATTTCTTCCATTGTAGGGTATGATAAAATTGTGAGAAATAGGAACGGCAGAAGCCTCAATACGTACTTTCCTGTCAAAGAGAAAGTGAACTAAAGGATGTGAAATCATGTGATACTGTCATTGAGAACTTCATCTTTGATTGTACCGAAATCAATTTTCATGTCAGAATTCATTGCAGGGAAATCCATGGTGTGAACCCAGAATCTTTGCTTGTTTGCAAACATTTGACATGTATGTTGCACTGCTGAAACCTTGTTATTCCTTGAAAAATTAAAAATTAAAACACTGACCTCTTGTATCGGAACATAATATGATTTGTTGAAATCACATGTGCATAGTGAGCAGAAAGAGTACTTGGTGCACACTTGCAAGGACATATTAGACTGGTTTTCTATTATGAATAGCATTTGTATTTATTATGAGGCCAATAGGCCAAAATATATAGATGTACAAGCGGGTATAAAAAGAAAAATCTATATAAGACGATTATATATATGATGGTATTAAAAGGAAAGCCTATATAAGATAATATCTATATAAGGCAATATATTTGTTAACACTCCCCTCAAATGCAAGGTGTGTGTATCCATTAGCATTGCATTTGGAAGTGTTGATGCTAAGGCTCTGTTTTGATATGGTTCTAGATTCTAATAGAAATGGAAGCGGTTTGAGATTCTTAGTAGAAGCGTTTGAGGTAGGATTACGTGAATCCGGGTGGAGCAGGGTTGAGACCGATTCGGTCCGCAGTGGAAAAAGAAGAAGCGATCCAAGCGAGAATCGTTCGAGCTTTAGACCATTTGGTTGGGTTTCTTTCGAATCTAATAGAAACAGATCCGATTCCAGAGTTGTCAAGCGGGGTCTAAAATAGGGAAAATCCAAAATTCTAGTCTCAATTTGTCATCATAGCATCCAACTCTTGTAAAATGTATCAAAAATCAAAATAATCTTCCATTCAAGTCGGTGTGGTAGTCCATAAAGCACAAAATACAAGAGCTGAGAAAGCAGGGAGCAAAGTTATTTGCGATAGCATGACAAAGAAGGTGATGAGGTTGACACAAATAAAGAGAGCTATCAAATCAAATCAAAAAGAGATGTACAGAAGTATGGCGGCATAGATCGAAACCGAGATGGTAGCGATGAAAGCATAAGAAGCGCGGTAGATGTGTGGTGTGAAAGAAGCGTGGCATCCTATAAAGACTTATATGATGCCTGTAGCGGCTCAAAGAGAAGAGTGGCGATTGTTACCATGCAAAATGAATTTGTGGACTCACACGAGTTAGACAAACTCAAAGATAGACACTAAGGACTTGAATGGACACAATGGAGATGGAGAGAATGGTAGGGCGGCGGAAGGAAGACAAAACCAATCAAGCTCCTTTTTTTAGAGGAAGCCAGGGGTCGAGCCTAAGAGCATCTCCAGCAAGGGCCCCTAAAACAGGGTCCCTATTTTGGATTTAGGGACTCCTATTTTTTGGGGCTCTGTTTTCATAGCACAAGTTCAAAGAATGACCTAAATCTCCGCTCTTATTTTACTTTTTCTCCTATATTGACATATCCGCTATGTATAATCTTCATTTAACAACACTAAAATTCAATAAAAAATATTTGTAATACATAAAACATAAGCATATTAACATTTACAATTTAAAAATATGATATTTAAAATATAAATTTAAAATTTTCAAAACATGATAAATAGATAAATAGAAACTCCGAACAATGAATCATACTACGAAGCGCTGTGAATTGCTCACAAATGCTCAATAAGATCATCTCGAAGCCTCTCATGTATTTCCCTGTCTTCAATAATTGGGACTGTACTCGTGTCCTTGGGAATTGAAATTTGAAGAGGCAAATTTAGGAGGCTCCTAATTTTAGGGAGCTTGAGTTGGGGCTTCTGGGGTGGGGCTGAGGAGGCAAATTTAGGGCCTCTAATTTTAGGGGCTTGAGTTGAGGCCTGCTTTGGATCTGTTTTTACTACACTCCCTATTTTCAGGTTTAGGGGTGGGTTTCGGGGCTCTGTTGGAGATGCTCTAAGAGCTGAGAGCCGGATTCAGAACAGAGCGAGTTGACAAGCGATGAGCTTTTCAAGAACAGTGAAGCTGAGCCAATTGAAACGGAGCTAAGACCGAGCCAATCCGAAGCGAGCCAAGACCGAGCCAATGAGCTGAGCTGACAAATGAGCCAACCCGACCAAGAGACAATGAAGGAGACGAGCCAACAAAAAAAGTCGAGTCAATGAAGAACTGAGCCGACAAATGAACCAAGCCACCGAGTTGAGTTGAGCCGATCGAGAGCCGATGAAGACAGGGGCGGAACTGCATTGAGTTACCCGGTGTCACAGGACACCGGGTCAAAAAAAAAATTAGTGTATGTTAGTCTATATATAAAAAAATTATTGTATGTTAGTCTATATATATATAGTATATGTGAACCCCCTTGATCTAAATTTTGTGACACCGGGAGCTAAATAACAAGCAAATGGTAAGAATAATAAGTTATTATCACATATATAATGAAGTGGTGAACCCGATGATTTTGTCTCTAGTTCCGCCCCTGGATGAAGAAGCTGAGCCAACCTAAAACGAGCTAGAGTCAGAATTGAGAATCAAATAAAAATCGGTTTATGAGATCCGATTGAAATCCGATCATCTCGATCATGGGCAAGCGGCGGTCGTCTCTATCATGACACGAGTCGCGAACGAGCTGGAGACGGTCAACAGCCAAAGGCGAGCGGCGAAGCAGGCATGCATTGTGGTTGGAGCTCCAGCCGAAGCCTTGGGCGTCGTGTGCAGGAGCTTGGCACCGTGCCGAGATGCAAGCATATCTCTTGTCAACCGGAGCTCGGTAGCGAGAGACGTCAACTGAAACTCGGGAGCGAGAGCTTGATGATGTGGCAGAGCCAAGCGAGCTGAAAACGAGCAGCAGAACTCCCTTCACAAGTGATGACGAGGCTGACGATGATGAGCGGCGGAGAGCGGCCTAGCAAACATGCGGCCACCAGAGGGATGAGCGGTAGCCATGGACGAGCAGCAGCCACAAAGGGGTCACTAGAGAGATGAGGGTGAAGAGCTCGCAGGGGAGAAAGTGGTGGATAGCACAAGTGCAACGCCGGTAAATCCTAACCCTAAACCTTGCTCTGATAGCCATGTCAATGAATAACAACTTGTATTCATCGTTATGATCAATAAGCCAAAATACATAGATATACAAACGGGTTACAAAAGAAAAGCCTACGTGGTAGCTGATAGTTGAAAATGGGCTTGTGCAATCACAGGGTGTACTCCCCTGCTTGTAGGGACCTTGTTGGAGTAAGCGTGGTGTCCCCAGCACAACATTGGAGCTCTTGAGATGTTGAAGGGGTACTCTTTATCCTAAAGAGGGTAACGATTGGTGCTTTGTTGTTAGAACCAGCAATATAAAGCTTTGTCATAAGCTCTAAAATTGGGTACTGATGGTATCGCGTGATGTGTATCTATATGATGGTATAATTATGTTATGTGGGTAAAGTTGTATGGCTTCTACAGAGTATATGAATCTATTTTAAATAGATGTGTCTCGATTATGGGCTGACTTGGTGAATTCTCTTCTATAGTAGCCTTTTCTCATTTTTTTAAAAAAATGGTATTGGGAATATATGGATGAAAAATCCATGTATGAATTGTCCGGCAAAATAAGTTTTGCCATGGTTTAATATTTCTGGTAGCATGCCATGTGTTTATATTACAGATGCTTTATCATTACTTGCTATCAATTGTCAAATGCTATTGCAACTTTCTGTTGGTAATCTACTATTTGATATTGTGAAAGAAAGCTTGCTTTAAGTAAAATATGAAAACATGGTAGGATAGCCACTAATTTGACATAGCCTTGCATACTACATTTATTTAAAAGTTTTGCAGAGTACGATTTTCGTATTCAACTGTTGCTTGTTGAACATATTCAGAAGATGTGGAAGATGACTAGATGCACGATTACTATTACACTGTGGGTTATGGTGATGAGGATCTCAATTTCTAATATCTCATCCAATCAGTTGCCTGTGGGTGGGCTAGGCATGCTCACTGGACCCTATCATTTATTGCTATCATTTCCGCTTTACTCTGTTAATATGTAATATTATTTGGCCAGTTGGCCCCTTCGTTGTCCAATATGTTAAAAACTGTAGAAATAGAACGAAAAACAGTTTCTTTACTTGTAGGTGAGTCCTAGTAGTATTGGCTATATAATCCATGTATTGCACCATGTAATTTTTAGATTATCGAATATGAATTTAGTTTATTTGACATGACATATATCTTTTGAGGTGAATCCCAGTGTGTATGTATGTTCCCACGTGTTTACCATTGAAATTGGGTGTGTTTGTTTTTTAGCACGGGTTGGAATTTGGAGTTATTGGATCGTGTTTGATACGGATTGTAACTAACAGGGCAGATTAAAGCGTGTTTGATACGTATAGACAAATAAGAGAGTAGAACGAGAAAATTTCAAATCGGGCAGCATTACCATGCTGCTGCATCAATCACAGACAAACTCTGTATTTAGTCTTTGCAAGCAACACTCACACCATGGTCAATCCCAGTGTGTATGTATGTATGTTCCCACGTGTTTACCATTGAAATTGGGTGTGTTTGATACGGATTGTAACTAACAGGGCAGATTAGAGCGTGTTTGATATTGGATCGTGTTTGATACGGATTGACAAATAAGAGAGTAGAACGAGATAATTTCAAATCGGGCAGCATTAGCATGCTGCTGCATCAATCACACAAACTCTCTTTTAGTCTTTTGCAAGCAACACTCTCACACCATGGGGTTCTCTTATGTGACCTGATAGACACACGCCCACGAGACAAATGACTCTCTTATTTCAAGCACACACATAACCACAATCCAAAACAAAATACATGGTAGATTAGTCTCCAAAGAGACGCACACAAATTAACATAGTTTCGAACATACCAGCTTGGTGGATGCACGGTAGCATGCGCCAAACACTAATTTTTTTAAAACACACCAACTGCGGCCATGGAAGCAGTAGAGAAAGCTGCACGATAGGGTCATCTGTATTTCCACCACCCAAACCTCACCAGGAGGTGACGTTATACAACTAATTAATATAAGCAGAATTAATTGATAGTGAAGACAGCTTCGAATAGATGAGCAAGATTAATGAATTTAGTATACTGAAAGGACATTAGTTTGTTGATATACAAACTTATGTATGTTAGAAGATTGCTGCGTATATATACACCGTGGATCTATTGAGGTTACTCGTATATGATACATACATGAAAGACAGTAAAAAAAACAAGGGAGAGAATGTGTATATATACACCTCAAACTGATATCGTTTCACCGGAGAACCGAGCCTCCGGGTAGTGAGCCTTCTTGTGCAGTACAAATGGCAGTGCGCGTGGCTTGAAGAGGGATGGGTGGTGGCCGTGCCGAGCCCGTCCCCACTCTAGCTTCTCCCACCGATTCCTCCTCCACGAATCCACAACGAGGGAGGCAGCCTCCACAGTGGCATGTGTCGATGGCCGGGCAGGTGCCTAAGGCTCCAAAGCATTCCATCGATTCTCGAACCCCGCCTCGAAAGCATGGGTGCGTATTATCTTGGCACTCACATATCCTGGGCTGCAGACCTGGGAGCTCATGCGGAGCATAGGATGTGCTTCTGGGCTTTGGGAATTCAGGACACCTTTCGAGTGGCTCGGTGAGCTATTTTTTTAGAAACTCAGCCTTCCACGTAGGAAGACATACCAGGAGACCACCACAAGATTACACGATGTGGATGGTCTCCAAGTTGGGAAGATCACGAGGCTGGGATTATCCCACCCACGGCGGGAGGGGACAAATATGAGCACTGGGGCGAGGAAGCGCGAGGTGCATGCTGCAGTAGCTTCACAAAAGCGATCTATCATCGTCAATCAACCGGGGCAGGTAGTCCTCTTGTTTTTGCTCCAAATGCAAGTGGGCCATCGAAGGAGATCAGCCAGCCATCAAAAGGTCTCCAGTTCTTTAAAGTAGTAGTAATTTCTCAACATGGAACCACTTGAGACGCATTTGCAACGGTGTCTGGTTGAGGCATCTCTCGACCACGGCACCACTTGAGACGAGGCCATCCAAATTTATCCTCCGCTCTCGGACAACGCATGGGTTCGGGGATGACAGCGGTAGGTGATGGAAGAATTATGCGTGCGCGTGCAGCGACGCAACGCATCACTGTTCATCGACGCTTAAGGCGATAGCCTCTCGATTCCTTTGTATGCGCTCTCCACATTAGTGTTGTAGATTCCCACCAATCTGCAGATGGCTGTCCAATGGCTCAAATCAAGGCTTCAGGCACCGCTGTCGCTGCCATGATCAAAGTAGTTATCTTGTCAACAAGTGACATCCCATGTGTATGCGGCCTGCAAGAAGTCTCGAGGATTAACGACTTGCGTGAAGCTGCCGGGTTACTGCGTCCGATTCAGCATATAATGGCTCCATCTTCTCCTATGTTACACCTCTGTCCTGATCTCTCTTTGCTAGTTAGAAAGGCCACACAGATTTAGAGATGGGAACCTATCCCGGTGCTCTAACGGAACCTTTCATGACTTTTAACACCAAGGACTGAACAAACCTCATGTCCATGATATCAAGCACATGCTTGATGATGTTCCGTTCTGACACCTGCAGAACCAAAGAATCAATGCATAGTGCTACCAGTTTGGACAATCTTCTCTTACGCCACAAAGATGGCACATGGAGCTGCTTCACATCCCAATAGAATCATCTACTTGGAGACTAGGGACCTGGACAAATGGATTTTTTTAAGGTCAAGTGTTTTGGCTAACATTGCAATCGAGAGTGTCAAGTTCCTCAAGGTTTGGCAAATGGCCCACGTAATGAGAAGTCCAACAATCTTGTACAATAAACCAGCCAAGGAGATCTGTGGATATTTTAGCTTTCTCTACTACTCCTGCATCCCCAAAATTTGAATGATTCAAGTAATGGAGGGAGTCCTTCTGGGCCAACATGTTCCAAAACCAACACAAACCATCTAGAACCGTAGTCTTGAGTCCAGTTGCCCTTGACAAAGGCTCGGCAAAACTTACATGGTGTTGTTCCTAGATAGGTCGAAAGCTCCAACTTCCCCATATCCGGTGAATTCATCCTTTTGGCTTTGTCTCCCAAGAGCTTGTACTCAGATTATCACGAAGCTTCTGCTGACAACTGCTAACGTCGTCGTAAGCAATATTATTGCTAATCACGTATGCGCATATGTCGAGGACCCACAGGCTCACGAAAAAATTCCAATTCTAGTCTAGCGGCTTCGCCTCCACTTCTTGTTGCTGTTTCGGTGCTTGTTCTTGTGGTTGATCCTTGCGGCTATCTAATCAGAGGAATCTTAGGCTCAGAGCAGCAATTGAAAGGTGGTGAAGAAAAGTTAAAGGTGCACCTGCCGTGATTTTATTACACACACGGTTCTCTGCGTGTTGAAACATGTTATTGGGTGCGGTGATACTTGGATGATCAGATTCACTTTTGATTGCCAAGAAAAATGATGAAGTTCACGGATGTGCGGTTGGTATACTTATACGCCCCACTGTGACTATTGGAGTATGTGATTTTACGAAACCCAACGCGTTTTGGAGGAGTCGAAGTTCACCACCATGGACAATTAGTTAGATGAATAGTCCTCTAGTATAATCTCTTTGCTCTGGAGAGCGGCGACAATCTCCCATGCTTCGTCTTCGTCTTCGTAGCCATTATAATCCCATCACAAACCCAATAGTGGAAGCATCGGTAGCCCAGTTGTAGCCCATGATGTGCGCCCCGCTCATAATTCCACGACCAAAGAGATACAAAAGCAACTTGCTGTGGCTATTAACGGTAATGCCAGGCTTATGTGTGTATCGAGCAATTTCTCTGGCCTCTTGCTAGCGAGGAAAGCATCAACATCCCGAGGATTAAAACCCGCATAAAGGTGAAGGTGTGAATCATCCCACTCTTTTTGTATTTCTCGGGTTGAGCCGAAGCCTTCCTCTAAAGGTCCACAGCAATTTACTACCCAACCATTCCAGGTAGAAGAAACGCCAAAACCGTTCAAGTCAATTGTCGCAGTTGCTCCCACATTATGAAAATACCAATAAAAATGCATTTGTCTTGTAGTGCTCGATGGATCTCCCCTGGTGACATCCACTATCTCGACTCACAGGTGCCTTCATCTACCCGCTGAAATCATCCTCCTCGTCTTGCCTATCAAAGACAGCCATAACCCGCTGAGGAAGCCGGATTCCTCCGCGATTGCCCTCACAGGTGCTCTTCGGCTTTTCCACTGGAGCAATCCGCGTGGATGATCCTATCGAATTTCTTCCTCGAGA
>CM070575.1:57575108-57775108 GCA_036346355.1 Rhipidocladum racemiflorum
GCGGTACTATATACATTTTGATTTGAAATTTCGGTGTATGCCACAAGCTAATTACAAAACATCTCATGAACATGACACTTTGGCGCACTTGACCCCTCTATGCACCTGTTCCTGCGATCATCACTTCTAGCTTTTTTTAATAGCAAAACTGCTGCTACCACGTGGGGAGTGATCTCGACTACTTGCCATCAATTCATCTGCGTTGGATTTGGTCCCGATACAGCGTCCAGGAGGCGGTACAACAGATAATCCACTTTTCTGAAGGATACTGGCAGTTGGATCACACAAGGCCATCTACTTTATAGGATGGTGGGATGGCTCTGCTCTGCCGGTGCTTAGAGCCGAAGCCTGTAAGGACGGCCTCCTTGCCGTCTCACGAGGAAGAAAGTCGATAGGATCATCCGTGGATTGCTCCGGGTGGAAAAGCGAAGAGCACTCGAGAGGAGCAATCGGCGGAGAGGCTGGAAAGCTTCCCAGGGAGTTGCCATGTCTTTGATAGAGCTTGGAAGGCGAGGAAGAGATAGATTTTAAGTGTGCGGGAGTAGATGAAGGCTCCCAGTGGCACAGATAGTGGATCTCCACGGGGAGAGTCCATCGAGCACTTCTAAGACAACAGATTTTTATTGGTATTTCCCTTAGTGGCCAGAACAACAGCACTTTGAATTGAACACAGGCAGTTTTGGTGGTTCTTCTACTGAATGGTTGGGTAGTAAATGCTTTGTGGACCTTTGAAGAGGAAGGCCGGCTCAAGCTGAGAAATACAAAAGAGTGGATGATTACATGCTTCACGCTTTATGCGGGTTTTAATCCTCGGGATATTGATGCTTTCACCTTCTGCGTGAAGGCTGAGCAAATTGCTCCGATACACACATAAGCTTTTTCTGTCTGAAATAACCATACTATGATGTTGCTTGTACTCTCTTATCGTTGAATGTATGGCGGCGACATCATGGGCTACAAGCGGGCTACCTATGCTTCGGCTATATTGGGTTTGCTTGATGGGATTATCACGACATGAAGAGCGAAGGCGAAGCATGAGGAGATTCTTGCTCTGCTACATAAGAGATTCATACTAGAGGACTATTCCTCTAATCAATTGTAAAAGCTTTTGGTACAGTGAACTTCCGGACTCCTGTACAAAGCGTTGAGTTTCAGAAATCACCATACTCAATGAGTCAGAAAGGAGAGCGGAATAAATTATACCAACCGATACATCCAGAAAACTTCATCAATTTTCTTGGCAATCAAAGTGAATCCAGATCATCCGATATCACGCAGTTTACCCAATAACATGTTTCATGGAGACTAAACTGAGCTGTGGCTGTAATAAAACTCTGCCGGTGCACCTTAGTAACTTTTCTTCTACCATACCTTTGCAATTGTTGCCGGAGACCTAAGATTCCTCGGATTAGATAGCTGCCCAAGGATCAGCGACAAGAACAAGCACTTTGAAAGCAGACAACAAGAAGTGGAGGCGAAGCAGAGTTGAAATTAAGTTGGAATTTTTTGAGCACCAGTAGGTCTGAGGACCATATCTGGAAACAGATTGGGGCAATAATATTGCTTGGCGGCATTTGTGAGAGAATCTTATTGTGAGCCAGCACATGGCTTTGGAGTACAAGCTCTTGGGAGACAGGCCAAAAGGATGAATTCACGATATGGGAAGTTGGAGCTCCTCGACCTATCTAGGAACAACACCATGCAAGTTTTGCCGAGAGCTGTCAAGGGCTCAGGCCCGGACTCAAGACTGCTAAGTTTACTAGATGGTTGTGTTGGTTTGGAACATGTTGGCGGAAAGGACTCCACTCCATTACTTGAATCATTAGGCTTAGATGCAGGAGTAGTAGTAGGAAGCTTCAGAAATATCACGAAATATCCTCGCCATTTGGCTGGTTGTGCAAGATTGTGTGGACTTTACTCATTCACATTGGGCCATTGCCAAACCTTGAGGAACTTGAAGCCTCCTCAGGAGCACAATGGTCTGATCCAAAACACTTGACCTAAAATCCGGTTGTCCGGGTCCCTAGTCTCCGGTAGAATGATTCTATTGGGATGTGGCTGACTCCAGTGATCTGCCATCTTGTGGCAGGAGAAGAGGATTGTCCCAAGCCCAGGTAGCACTATTCGTGATTCTTTGATCTGCGCAGTGTCGAGGCAGGAACATCCATCAAGCATGTGCAGTATCATGGACATGAGGTTTGTTCGATCCTTGGTGTTAAAAAAGTCATGAAAAGGTTCACATTGGAGACGATAGGTTCCATCTAAATCTGTGTGGCCCTTCTAATAGCAAAGAAGATGGGCCGAGGTGTAACAAGGAGAAGATGGGCCATTATAGCCTGCTTGAGACTGAGTAAGCTGGGACAGCTCTCGCATAATCGTTAATCCCGAGACTTCTTCTGCGAGGAAACGCATACCACCAGGATGTCCACTTGTTGATTTAAGATAACCTCTACTTGATCATGGCAATGCCGACGGTGCCCGCGGTTGATTTCGACCATTGGGACGACCATCACGGAGATTGGTGAGGGAATCTACAACACTAATGTGGAAGCGTACAGGAATCGAAGAGGCTATCGCCTTAAGTGATGAGCAGGTCGAGTCGTTACGCGTGCACGATAATTCTTCCATCCTGCTTTGTCATCCCGAACCCACTGTTGTCGGAGCTTGGGAGGATAAATTTGGATAGCCTCCGTCTCCAAGTGGTGTGATGTAATCGGAAGATGCCCTCAACCTGAAGACACCGTGCGTCTCAAGTGGTTCCCATGTTGAGAAATTACTACTACTTTAAGAGCTGGAGACCTTTTGGGCGGTGAAGTCTCCCAGATGGCCCCTTGCATTTGGAGCAAAACAAGGGCCGGTTCTTTGGTGATGACGATGAATCCTTTGTGAAGCTTCTGAGCATGCACTGCGTTCTGCCCAGACTCATATATTTGTCCACTCCATTTGGTGGTGAGATAATCCTGACCTAATATCTTTAACTTGGAGACCATCCACATAGGTATCTTGTGCCAGTGGTCTCAGACATGTATCTTCCCACGTGGAGGCAGAGTTTCTAAAAAAATAGCTGCCGAGCCATCGAAAAAGGTGTCTGGAATTCCCAAAGGCTGAAGCACATCTACTATGCACTTGAGCTCCCGATTGCTGGCGGATATGTGAGGCCAAGATCATACGCATCCCATGCTCGAGGCAGTCGAGAATCGAGGGATCTCTTGTGGAGCCTTAGGCACCTATAGGCCATTCGGCCAGCCAGTGGAGAAGGCTGCCTCCCTGTTGTGGGTTGTGAGAAGGAAGGCTGGTGGGAGGAAGCCTAGAGTGGGGCCGGGCTCGGCCGGTGACCACCACCCATCCCTCTTCAAGCCACGCCACTCATTTTGCTACTACAAGAAGGCCCTACCCGAGAGGGCTGAGTTCTCAGGAGTGAAACGACAAGTATCCACAGTGAGGTGTATATATACACATTCTCTCCCTTGTTTTCTACTGTCTTTCATGCTTAATGTATCATATACGGACCAACCTCAATAGATCCACTGTGTATATACTCTGCCAGCAATCTCTACATACATAAGTTGTAGCCTATCAACAAACTAATGCTCCTTTGTATACATACCAATTCACATTAATACGCTCATCTATTGATTTGTCTTTACTATCAATTAATTGCTTATATTAATTGGTTGTATAATCACCCTGCTGTAGGTTTGGTGGTGGAAATCTGAGATGACCCTCACTGCTGACTTTCCTCTTTTGCTTCCATGGCCATAAAGTTGGTGTGTTTTAAAAAAGAATTAGTGTTTGCCAGCGCATGCCTCTGCCGTGCATCCACCAATTTGGTATGTTGAAACTATGTTAATTTGTGTGCGTCTCTTTGGAGACTAATCTACCATGTATTTTGTTTTGGATTGTGGTTATGTGTGTGCTTGAAATAAGAGAGTCACCTGTGTCTGGCGTGTGTCTATCAGTCACATAAGAGAACCCCATGGTGTGAGAGTGTTGCTTGCAAAAGACTAAAGAGAGTTTGTGTGATTGATGCAGCAGCATGCTAATGCTGCCGGATTTGAAATTATCTCGTTCTACTCTCTTATTTGTCAATCCGTATCAAACCACGATCCAATATCAAACACGTTCTAATCTGCCCTGTTAGTTACAATCCGTATCAAACACACCCAATTTCAATGGTAAACACGTGGGAACATACATACATACACACTGGGATTGACCATGGTGTGAGTGTTGCTTGCAAAGACTAAATACAGAGTTTGTCTGTGATTGATGCAGCAGCATGGTAATGCTGCCCGGTTGAAATTTTCTCGTTCTACTCTCTTATTTGTCTATACGTATCAAACACGTTTTAATCTGCCCTGTTAGTTACAATCACGTATCAAACACGATCCAATAACTCCAAATTCCAACCCGTGCTAAAAACAAACACACCCAATTTCAATGGTAAACACATTGGGAACATACATACACACTGGGATTCACCTCAAAAGATATATGTCATGTCAAATAAACTAAATTCATATTCGATAATCTAAAAATTACATGGTGCAATACATGGATTATATAGCCAATACTACTAGGACTCACCTACAAGTAAAGAAACTGTTTTTAAGTTTTCTATTTCTACAGTTTTTAACATATTGGACAACGAAGGGGCCAACTGGCCAAATAATATTACATATTAATGAGTAAAGCGGAAATGATAGCAATAAATGATAGGGTCCAGTGAGCATGCCTAGCCCACCCACAGGCAACTGATTGGATGAGATATTAGAAATTGAGATCCTCATCACCATAACCCACAGTGTAATAGTAATCGTGCATCTAGTCATCTTCCACATCTTACGAATATGTTCAACAAGCAACAAGTTGAATACGAAAATGCGTACTCTGCCAAAACTTTTAAATAAATGTAGTATGCAAGGCTATGTCAAATTAGTGGCTATCCTACCATGTTTTCATATTTTACTTAAAAGCAAACTTTCTTTCACAATATCAAATAGTAGATTACCAACAGAAAGTTGCAATAGCATTTGACAATTGATAGCAAGTAATGATAAAGCATCTGTAATATAAACACATGGCATGCTACCAGAAATATTAAACCATGGCAAAACTTATTTTGCGGACAATTCATACATGGATTTTTCATCCATATATTCCCAATACCATTTTTTTAAAAAATGAGAAAAGGCTACTATAGAAGAGAATTCACCAAGTCGTCCATAATCGAGGACACATCTATTTAAAATAGATTCATATACTCTATTAGAAGCCATACAACTTTATTCACATAACATAATTATACCATCATATAGATGCACATCACGCGATACCATCAGTACCCAATTTTAGAGCTTATGACAAAGCTTTACATTGCTGGTTCTAACAATAAAGCACCCATCGTTACCCTGTTTAGGATAAGGAGTACCCCTTCAACATCTCAAGAGCTTCAATGTTGTGCTGGGGACACCACGCTTACCCAACAAGGTCCCTACAAGCAGGGAGTACACCCTGTGATTGCACAAGCCCATTTTCAACTATCAGCTACCACGTAGGCTTTTCTTTTGTACCCGTTTGTATATCTATGTATTTTGGCTTATTGAGTCATACGATGAATACAAGTGTTATTCATGACATGGTATCGCAGCAAGGTTTAGGGTTAGGATTTACCGGCGTTGCACTTGTGCTATCCACCACTTTCTCCCCTGCGAGCTCTTCACCCTCATCTCTAGTGACCCCTTTGTGGCTGCTGCTCGTCCATGGCTACCGCTCATCCCTCTGGTGGCCGCATGTTTGCTAGGCCGCTCTCCGCCGCTCATCATCGTCAGCCTCGTCATCACTTGTGAAGGGAGTTCTGCTGCTCGTTTCAGCTCGCTTGGCTCTGCCACATCATCAAGCTCTCGCTCCCGAGTTTCAGTTGACGTCTCTCGCTACGAGCTCCGGTTGACAAGAGATATGCTTGCATCTCGGCACGGTGCCAAGCTCCTGCACGACGCCCAAGGCTTCGGCTGGAGCTCCAACCACAATGCATGCCTGCTTCGCCGCTCGCCTTTGGCTGTTGACCGTCTCCAGCTCGTTTCGCGACTCGTGTCATGATAGAGACGACCGCCGCTTGCCCATGATCGAGATGATCAGTTTCAATCGGATCTCATAAACCGATTTTTATTTGATTCTCAATTCTGACTCTAGCTCGTTTTAGGTTGGCTCAGCTTCTTCATCAGGCGGAACTAGAGACAAAATCATCGGAGTTCACCACTTCATTATATATGTGATAATAACTTATTATTCTTACCATTTGCTTGTTATTTAGCTCCGGTGTCACAAAATTTAGATCAAGAGGGTTCACATATACTATATATATATAGACTAACATACAATAATTTTTTTATATATAGACTAACATACACTAATTTTTGTTTGACCCGGTGTCTGTGACACCGGGTAACTATCTGCAGTTCCGCCCCTGTCTTCATCGGCTCTCGATCGGCTCAACTCAACTTCGGTGGCTTGGTTCATTTGTTTCGCCGGCTCAGTTCTTCATTGACTCGACTTTTTTTGTTGGCTCGTCTCCTTCATTGTCTCTTGGTCGGGTTGGCTCATTTGTCAGCTCAGCTCATTGGCTCAGTCTTGGCTCCGTTTGGATTAGCTCGGTCTTGGCTCCGTTTGAATTGGCTCAGCTGCTGTTCTTGAAAAGCTCATCGGCTTGTCAACTCTGGCTCTGTTCCTGAACTTCGGCTCTCAGCTCTTAGAGCATCTCCAACAGAGCCCCTAAACCCACCCCTAAACCTTAAAATAGGGAGTGTAGTAAAAAAAAACAGATCCAGTGAGGCCTCAACTCAAGCCCCTAAAATTAGGAGGCCCCTAAATTTGCCTCCTCGGCCCGATTCCCGAAGCTCAACTCAAGCCCCTAAAATTAGGAGCCTCCTAAATTTGCCTCTTCATTTAATTCCCGAGGGACACAGTACATCCCCTATTATTGAAGACAGAGAAATACATGAGAGGCTTGAGATGATCTTATTGAGCATTTGTGAGCAATTCACACGGTAACCGTAGTTTGATTCATTGTTCGGAGTTTCTATTTATCTATTTATCATGTTTTGAAAATTTTAAATTTAAATTTGAAATATCATATTTTTAAATTGTAAATGTTAATATGCTTATGTTTTATGTATTACAAATATTTTGATTGAATTTTAGTGGTGTCAAATGAAGATTATACATAAGCGGATATGTCAAAATAGGAGAAAAAGTAAAATAAGAGCTGAGATTTAGGAATTTATTCATTTGAACTTGTGCTATGAAAAGCAGAGCCCCAAAAAATAGGAGTCCCTAAATCAAAATAGGGACCCTGTTTTAGGGGCCCTTCTTTGGAGATGCTCTTAGGCTTGACCACTGGCTTCCTCTAAAAAAGGAGCTTGATTGGTTTTGTCTTCCTTCCACTGCCCCTACCATTCTCTCCATCTCCATTGTGTCCATTCAAGTCCTTAGTGTCTATCTTTGAGTTTGTCTAACTTCGTGTGAGTCCACAAATTCATTTGCACGCTGTTAACAATCGCCACTCTTCTCTTTGAGCGCTGTCAGGATCATATAAGTCTTTATAGGGATGCCACGCTTCTTTCACACCACACATCTACCGCGCTTCTTATGCTTTCATCGCTACCATCTCGGGTTTCGATCTATGCCGCCATACTTCTGTACATCTCTTTTTGATTTGATTTGATAGCTCTCTTTATTTGTGTCAACCTCATCACCTTCTTTGTCATGCTATCGCAGATCAACTTTGCTCACCTTTCTCAGCTCTTGTATTTTGTGCTTTATGGACTACCACCACGACTTGAATGGAAGATTATTTGATTTTTGATACATTTTACAAGAGTTGGATGCTATGATGACAAATTGAGACTAAATTTTGGATTTTCCCTATTTTAGACCCCGTTTGACAACTTGGAATCAGTTTGTTTCTATTAGATTCGGAAAGAAACCCAACCAAATGGTCTAAAGCTCGGAGCGATTCTGCTTGGATCGTTTCTTCTTTTTCCACTCTGTGACCGAATCGGTCTCAACCACTGTTCCACCAGTTCAGAATCCTACTCAAACGTTTCTACTAAGAATCTGAAACCGTTTGCATTTTACGATCAGAATCTAACCATATCAAACAGAGCCTTAGCATCAACACTTCCAAATGCAATGCTAATGGATACACACACCTTGCATTTGAGGAGTGTTAGCAAATATATTGCCTTATATAGATATTATCTTATATAGGCTTTCCTTTGTACCATCATATATATAATAAATCTTATATAGATTTTTTCTTTTATACCGCTTGTACATCTATATATTTTGGCCTATTGGCCTCATAATAAATACAAATGCTATTCATAATAGAAAACCAGTATAATATGTCCTTGCAAGTTTGCACCAAGTACTCTTTCTGCTCACTATGCACATGTGATTTCAACAAATCATATTATGTTCCGATACAAGAGGTCAGTGTTTTAATTTTTAATTTTTCAAGGAATAACAAGGTTTCAGCAGTGCAACATACATGTCAAATGTTTGCAACAAGCAAAGATTCTGGGTTCACACCATGGATTTCCCTGCAATGAATTCTGACATGAAAATTGATTTCGGTACAATCAAAGATGAAGTTCTCAATGACAGTATCCACATGATTTCACATCCTTTAGTTCACTTTCTTTGACAGGAAAGTACGTATTGAGGCTTCTGCCGTTCCTATTTCTCACAATTTTATCATACCCTACAATGGAAGAAATGCAGGATAACCAACCTGGAAAGAGATTCAAAAAGCCATAGCTGTGTAATCCTCCCTTCTGGCATCTTTCTGTCAACTCGACCAATTCTATGCACCCCGTCAGACTGTGTGTGACCTTCCCTTGCAACAAACCCAGAGGAATCTTCAGATATCAAAATTAAAGATGTTTAGTACCTAAACTACAATGCCTAGAAACTTATTTGGCAGTAGTGTGCAAACAAGTATTAAACACCATATTTGCTGACTGGACTGTTACCAGAAGCATTTGTGCCTGGTAAACTCTGGTACAAGGATATAAAAGTAGACAGAAGGTTAAAAGAGCAGAAAGTCAAGAGGCATTGTTATACCCTTTTTAGGCATCTTCTTTTTTATTTAAGGTTCTTATGATCCCCAAACAAACACATTAGCAAAAACGTAATTAGCAAAGATGAACAGCATATTTGAATGATCAAATCACTGCTTGCAAGTTTAGTACTTCATTACCCGCATGCTGGTACGTTCCCAACAAAAGAAATGCTGATCTGCTCTAGTACATCAATGCTGATATTCATCAGATGAACACTATAAAAACACCAAAATTGGCTCAAGATGACCATGAGCCACGTTTTAGACTTTGAAAATATTCTAATAATTTTGAAGAGATCATTCTAGGATAGGAGGATACAAAAAAAGGCTTTTAAAATTATGGAAATCAAGAAATAGCTCAAAAATTCAGAAAATGCTATAATAAATATTTCAATTTAGAAAAATAAATTTGAGGATGTTATCATAATAATTATTTTCAACCTTACAATTGGAAGGAGATCTCCAAATAGTTACTTGGAATTAATTATTAGGATCGGAAGAACTAGGTAGAATGGCACGTAAATTACGATCACAATCCTACTAAAAGCTTGCTGAAATCGTAAGATTACTAAAGATACGATCAAATCAGTTCAACACATCTAGGTCTGGGACCATATATACGATTGTAAGAGTAAGAGTTGAATCAAGATTTTGACAAGCTCGATCATACAAAATAAATTTATGTCTTAGCATGAAGAGGAAAAGGAAAGAAGGCGGAATGACAAACATACATGAACAAGGCGATGGATTTTCTTTTCGTTTATTTTTTAAGGAACAGCTCTCGAATCGAAGTGAGCCATAAGCACAAGCACTCCTTGCTTGCAAGCTTCAACTATCCTAACAAGGTGAGCCATCGATCATTCATCAGTTCTATAGTTAGAACATAGAAGAGCCTGAAAAGCTGCCTTCTCATGATGACCAGGGTTCACTAAATGCGTTCATGCGATTTTCGCATGAAACAGTAATTTTCGATAATCGTAAAATCGAGTCGAAAATCGGCGAAAATCGTTAAAATCGGATGAATTCAAAAACCAAATTTTTCAAAAAAATTCAAAAATCAGCGATTTCGTGAAAAATCGGCGATTTAGTGTGGAAAATCGATGAACTTGTTGAACTTTTTGTGCGATCGATTTTTGTGGCGATTTTCGGCGATTTTTGAAAATTGACCGATTTCACCGATTTTCGACCGGTTTTGACACGTAAATTTTTGAATTTTCGATTTTTGAATTATTTTTTGAATTGGATCGGTTTATCGACCGGTTTTTGATATCGAGCCGCGGCGATATGGGCGAAAATCGCGCGATTTTCGTCGATTTTGTGAACCATGATGATGACTAGATTCATATGAATAGTTTTTATTGAAAAAAACCCAAAGAGTTATGGGAGTTAAAACAATCCTATATTTGTAGTTTTACATTAACGATCAGAGACCAAGAAAAATGCTTAGGGCCATTTGATTGCTAAGGGCATGTTTGGATCCATTAGCAGCTAATAGTTAGCTAGGTAATAGTTTCTAGCTAATGAGCCTGTTTGGGGGAGCTGTGGCTGGGCTGAAAAGCTGCTTTTAGTTTGTTGGGCTGTAGCGGTATGGTAGCATTGTGGCTTTTTGATATATCGTTTGGCAAGCAGCTCTTTGCAGTGTAGCTTTGGGGCAACCGTGTGGGCCCAAGTGAGGAGGAGTCGGGTAGAGTGGCGCTAGAGCCGGAGGAGTCAAGGAGGCAGGCCCGGACGAGGATCTGACGAGAAGAGGAGGAGATGGAGGCGGCGAGGAGAGCGTCGAGTGAAGCCATAGTGAAAAGCACCTCACTACCAGGCGTGGCTTTTGGGGTGCTTAATTGCGTGGCTTAGCTCTTAGGCAATTTCTTGTGAGACCCTCATTTTTATGTCGAGTAAAATAACATAAATATGAGGCTCTTTAAGTGCTTCCTGTGCCATTCCCATGATCGATGTTTTGGGCGCTTACGCACAACACAATTTGGAAATTCTGACCACCTGCAGATACACATTTTTATTACATCACCAGGTTTATAGTGTTATTACAATACCCAAAGTAACAGGAAATTAAAACCATGTCTCATAGTATGCCAACTATTCCATAACTCCACGAGGCAACTGCTGAGATGAACCTAGAAAGATCGATCGTCGCTAAAATTATGAGTTCCTCATACTCATTCCCATCGTTATCGTAATCTTGCTCTTCACCTAAAAACATTGTTGAAGCAAGTTGAGTACATTGGTACTCATGAAGACTTTGTAGTGTATGCAATTCCTAGAATATATGCAAAATTTGAAATAGAAAGTGGAGTTTCTACGGTTGTTTGGCATAAAAGCGAAAGTTTTGAATGAAGTATCTTGAATAGTAATGGAAAGCGTAAATAAAACTTTAAGACAGGTTGGATAAGTAATTGAGATAACAAGTAATAAAAGAATAATATTCTACTCCACGGCCCTTTGTGAGTAAATTAGCGAAAAGACCCTCCATGGTCTTACAAAAGAAAATACAACGACAAGTGATATTTTATCGATCAGCGAAACATTTTTCCAAAGTCTTTTACTAAGGTTTTCAAAAAATGAAAACAACTAATTTAGTGTGGAGTTCACCAAGTCATCCATGGCCGTGAATACGGCTAATCGATTAGTTTAATCTCTGCGAGTTATGCGGCTTTACCCACAAGATATGTTCTCACTTTTGCAAGCTATAAGACACACTTCCTTTGGTATGTCGCGAGGAGTTCATATCTAAACTATTCGATTACTTGAACCTTAACTTTGCACTAGCCCAATGGCGTTACTCGACTATGATGGAAGCTAAAGGTAAAAGTGATTCGGAGTCGATAACCCACGAGAATAGAAATTCTGAGTTAGTGACCCAGGAATAATAACAGCCCCAAATTCATAGCCAGGCGTGCACCGTTACAACGGCGGATGCCAACACCTCGGTGATGACACACTCCTCGAGAGGCAAACCTATATTCGGAATGCGGAGTGCTACCAGCTTTTACCAATGTGCAAAGCTAATTCTCAAATAATTTAATAAGTTAAAATTGTCCCGATCCAGTACTTGTGGATGTATGAATGGTTATCGCTTTTGGATCGCGGGACACCATGTTCGGTCCTTAAAATGACATGGGCGATAACTCCACCCTAGCTACGTACACGTTAAAACATGTACAATCGGCTATTGCCAATAATCACCCACATCAAAACAGTAGTTTTATTTTCATTTTTATCAAACTACCAGTATCTTTTACTGCTTAAATAAACCATAAAAGATTTCATAAAGAAGTGTGTATGTGGGTGTAGATGTCAATGTATCATTCTAAGCGTTGCTAAGCAGATGCAATTAATATTCGTTATAGCCCATCTTTTAATTGAATATCCATTCCTATGGTTATCATGGGGTTTATGTTGATATGATTAAGACAATATATCAACATTAGGTTATAACTACCAAGAGCGTGAAATAAATAGTCAAAATATAAGCATGCAGGGAAGATTCTTAATCACATTTTATCTGGTTGTAAAATCTGGGTTCAAGAATGATCAAAGGGTGCCTTGCCTTGCTCCTCTCAATGGTGTAAAGCTGGATACGTATCGTCGATGGCGTAATCGGTAATCTCAGCGTCTATCGTCGATTAAGAACATAGCAAATAAGATACTTCAATATCGATAAAAAGCAAATACATAAACAACAAGGATAGCGGTTGAAAGATTCAAATGAAATCAATCCAAATCAATTAATGATGGCAATCACTTCATCAATTCATGCATTAACCAAGTTATAAGACTTTGGTCCTAAGGGGCAAAAGCAATGACATTCAACATGACTACCTTTCTTTATGTATTATTTCATTTTAATTTACAGATTCGGAAGCTAAGATTGTAAAATTAGATTTTATAAAGTTCATTTTTAGGGTGTATGATTAATTGTACTAATATGGATTAGCATGCAAAGCAATCATATTTAATGAAAGTTCATAGTGCACCTAACTTTCATATTACCATTTGATCCTAATTAGTGTAATAAGCACAAAGAAACAAGTTTCATTAATTTTGGAAGCTTTTTGATTAAGTTATTGCAACTATATCAAATATACGCATTAAATAAAGTTCTAATATGAAATTTTCACAAACTAACTCACAAATCCAAATCTAATTACCTATTTGAGTAGTATTTGACCTAAGGATTCCAGCAAAGTTGGTTTCATTCAATTTGGACTTCGTTTGCAAAATTTCTATATGCACCATATTCAAATTTCACTCTTTAAATTTAAATTCAAAGTTAATTTGCTAAACAAGTATCAAATATTTTTGCATATTATGAAACTACATGATTTAATATGAATTTAGAAATTTATCTCATTCAATTTGGAGCTATAGTTTAAAAGATATAGCAATTTGAAGCTAATCGGTTCATTTTAATCGAGAAAATTAGGAAATCGTTTTCCTTAAAGGAATACGTATTCCTATCATTCTGTGAGCTGATATTTGAATCGGCGGCTACGGCCCGACACAGGTCCAGCGTCGTGACTTACGTCTGATGCCTGGCTGAACTCGCCCCAGGCGCATAGCGGCGGAGTTGGGTATCTTGAGAGCGAAAGCCGAGCAGGTGACCTGCAGGGTCCCTTTCAGCCGGCGACTTTCGGCGAGGGAGGTCAAATCTGAGCTTCGCCAGCGACTTCAGCGGCGGCGTCGATCGAGTTTGGATGGCTCCTATAGTATCATGGGACCATGATGGACTTAGGGGTGTGCTCGGTTATGGGTGGTGTTCGGAGGTTTTGGGCTCTCGGCGCTGGACGGTGGCGCTTCACGGCGGCGCAGGTGCGGCTAACACTACGATTAAATCCGGGATGAATGGCCATGCGTATGAGCTTTAGGAGATCCATAGGACCCTATTCAAGCACTTGCCATCGGAGGAAGAGTGAGCAGGTGAGTGTTCTCACCGTCTTGCGGCGATGGAGGAACAAGGCGCGCAGTGCGGGAGCAATTCAGTGCTTCAAGGTTTGGAAAAGATCGCCAAATAGTTCGTTAGCATCGGTGATGCTCCAAGATCAACTAATTTGGATGTTTCCTTACCGAGTCGCCTGCAATTTGGGATTTCCCCAAATCGGGACTTACAGCGGAGAGAAGATGACTTAGTAAGGTGGTTTAGGCGTTAGGGTGTAAATGGTGGTGTGTGTTGATTTGAAGAGGTCGCTACGCGCTTTCGGTGGGTGCTTAAATAGAAGTGAAGAGGCGACCCGTAGGGCAGGCGACGGATAAGGTGGCGGCGACCAACTAGGGCATTCTCTGGAGTTCTCCTTCGACTTGGTCAAGGCATGGGCACGGTTGGAAGCGGCTGGCGGCTCGCCAGAGTGGCCTCGGCGCGGCGAGTGCGGCGAAACGCCAAGAAAGCGGCGGTTCGATCGACTCCGTCGAGTGAGAGAAGGCGAGAGAGTAAGAGAAGGAGCGAGAGAGTGGAAGAAGGAACCGACAAGTGGTCCCCAGGGTCCACCGGCGGTGAGACAAAAGGAGAAGAGAGTAGAGGCGAGGGCATGGCCAGCGTGGACTAGGAAACTTCTGGGTCCTCTGTCGGCAGCCAAGTGCTAACGCCCGGGTGGGCCAGCGTGGGCCCATACGTCAGAAAGAAGGAGAGCTCTAGCTCATTCCCTGGACAAAGACAAAGAAGCGCTTTAATGTATGGGTCAAACCAATGCCAGATTTTTCCAAACTTTTTGTCCAAGTTGAGAGGGGTAAGTTATCTCGTCCGATGAAGTTTTGGGGTTAAAATGTGCTATAGTTATTTAATTAAAAATCTGACATTAAGCTGCACATGAAATCCAACTCGGTTTTCAACTTGATTAAGGGACTAAATCAACCTATTAAATTTTTCTTGGAGGTGTGTTTTATACAATGGACCTACCATAAAAATTTCAACATTAAAGTCACATTATTTATTTCTCTATAAATCTTTTATTGATTTCTGCAGAATTTCAAATCTGCCTAAATTAAATGCTAAAACATAGCAAAAATGCTTATTAATTTTGAAACTTTTTGAGGGTGAAGGTGATATGTTGAGGTCTTATGGTAAAAATTACAAGGCCTAGATTGCTCCACGTTTTCTTCATAATTCTGACATTAGTGCAGTCAGCAATGAAATTTGCTAATTAAATTATTTTCTTTACGTCTAAATGCATTCACATGGTCTTTTGACCAGCTAAGAGTGAATTCTAGGGCTTGGCAAGGTTATCTACAAATTTACCATGGTAATCTTCATTTCTTACCATCTAACCATTTTATGTTTTCTCTTTTTCCTTCTTTACTATATTTCAAACAAGCATCACAATTATCAAGCAATTCAATAAATTCGCACAAAAATCATAAAATGCAACAACGAAATAATTTCACCTTTTAATATTTGATTTTTATTATCTTATAAAGTTGAGGATGTTACAGATCTACCCCCTTACAAAAAATCTCGTCCTCGAGATTGCGAGGGCTAAGGAAAACTAAAAGAAGTCTGGGAATTCTTTCATCAGATGATCTTCGCGCTCCCATGTGGCTTCTTCTTCAGTATGATTACTCCATTGAACCTTCAACATCCTGTGGATCTTGTTTCTTGTATGACGCTCGGCTTCTTCAAGAATGCGAGCGGGATGCTCTCGATAAGATAGATCGGGTTGTAGATCAAGATCATCGAGATTAAGCGAGATCGATTGGCACACGAAGGCATTTCTTGAGTTGAGATACATGAAAGACATTATGGACTTCCGACAAAGCGGGATGGCAGCTCCAACTTATATGCCATCTCTCCCATCTTCGCGATAATTGGAAAGCGGTCCAATATATCGAGGCTAGTTTCCATGGATTTGGAAGCAGCGAACTCCGCGAAGAGGAGAAACTTTTCGAGATAGACATGATCTCAGGCTTCAAAGCTTAAGTCACGTCGGCGATTGTCGGCGTAACTTTCTGCGAGATTGGGCTTCTTTGAGTCGACTCTAATCATGTCAACTTGCTCTTGGGCTTCTTGGATAATGTCTGGGCCAAAGAAATTTCTTTCTCGATTTGAGACCAAAAGAGAGAGAGGTTCGGCACTTTCTTAGTAAAGTGCTTCAAAAGGAGACATCGGAGACTAGCTTGAAAGCTATTATTATAGGAGAATTCAGCAAAGGGTAGGCTTTTCTCCCAATTCATGCCATAAGATAGCACACAAGCTCTCGGCATGTCCTCCGAATCTCGATTGGTCCGTTCGATCTGTCCATCTGTTTGGGGATGATAAAGCGTCTTGAAGTTCAGCTTTGTCCCTAACAGAGTGTGCAAACTTTCCCGAAGCGAGATGTGAACTGGGATCACGATCGGACACAATGGTCTTAGGAATCCCATGAAGGCGAACAATATTCTCTAGATATAGTTCGAGCAAGCTTAGGACTTGAATATCTGGTTTTGGTAGGATGAAATGAGCAACTTTGGATAATCGATCAGCGATAACCCATATGGAATCATGTCCTTTTACGGTTCTCTGTAATCCAATAATGAAATCCATACAGATATGGTCCACTTCCATTCAGAATTTCAAGAGGTCGGAGTAAACCAGTGGCGTTGATGCTCGGCTTTTACTCGTGACATACATCACATTTCGCGATATACTCGTGATTTCCTTCTTCATACCGGGCCACCAATATTCTGCTTCAGATCTTGATACATCTTGGTACTACCAGGATGGATAGATAGAGGTGATTCATGAGCTTCACTCAAAATCAAGTTTTTGATTTCTAGATCATCGAGGAACATAGATTCGATTCTTAAATAAAAGTATACCATCAGAGTTTTACGAATATCCTGATTCAACTTCAAGTGGCATATCTTCTCGGATTTTGGATATGGCCTCATCTTTAGATTGAGCCATTTTAATTTGAGTTTTTCAGATTTGGTTGCATTTGGAGACTAGCAACAAATCCTTTTCAACAATTCCCAAATTAAGCTTCAAACTCCTTTACTAATTCAGATTGATCGAGTGTATCTTTGTCACCGTCATACAATGAAGCTTACGGCTCGAGGCATACGCTTCGACATTAGCTTTACCAGGATGGTAATGAATACTAAGGTCATAATCCTTTATTAGCTCCAGCCATCTCCTTTGTCGCATGATTAAGATCAGGTGAGTAAAGAAAGTATTTTAAGCTCTTATGATCTGTGTAGATGTCACACTTGTTTCCAATAAGATAGTGGCGCTTGATTTTGAGGGCATGCACTCTGCTTGCGGCTAACTCCAGATCATGAGTTGGATAATTAAGTTCATGAGGTCGAAGCTGACGGGAAGCATAAGCTACGACTTTCATTTCCTGCATCAACACGCAACCAAGACCATTGCGTGAAGCATCGCAGTAGACATCAAAGCTCTTATGGATGTCGGGTAACACCAGCACTGGGGCTGTGGTTAACCGTTTCTTCAATTCCAGAATACTTGCTTCGCATTCTGGAGTCCATTCATATCTCTTTTCTTTCTTTAAGAGCTGAGTCAAAGGTTTGGCGATTTTGGAGAAGTTTTCGATAAAGCGGCGATAATATCCCGCTAAACCAAGAAAACTTCGAATTTGAGGAACAGATTTTGGTTGCTCCCAGTTTTGGACTGCTTGAACTTTCTTTGGGATCAGCAGGAAATCCCACCTTTGGAAAGGATATGCCCGAGGAATGCAACTTCCTTCAACCAAAATTCACATTTCTCGAACTTGGCATATAATTTATGTTCTCGGAGTTTTTCAAGTACCATGTGTAGATGTTGGGTATGATCTTCTTCATTTTTGGAATAGATGAGAATATCATCTATGAATACCACTACGAACTTATCAAGATATTCCATAAAGACTTTATTCATTAAACTCATAAAGCTAGTGGAGCATTTGTAAGTCGAAGGACATTCTGACATATTCATATAAGCCGTAGCAGTGGTAAAAGCTGTTTTGGGAATATCCTCGGTCGGATTTTTAATTGATAATAGCCATGTCTAAGATCGATTTTGGAGAAGATTTGGGCACCGGTTAATTGATCGAATAGATCATCGATCTGAGTAAAGGATATTTGTTTTGATAGTAACATCATTGAGAGCACGATAATCCACACACATGGGTAGACTACCGTCCTTTTTACTAACAAAGAGGACTGGGCTACCCCATGGAGAAGTACTCGGTCGAATGAACTTTTTATCTAATTGTTCTTGAATTTGCTTTTTGAGTTCTACTAACTCATTTGGTGGCATGCGATAAGGTCTTTTGGAAATTGGGGCTGTACCAGGTATAAGATCAATGACGAACTCTAAGTCACGATCTGGTGGCAAACCTGGCAATTCTTCTGGAAATACATCAGGAAAATTGGAAACTACAAGAACAGATTTAATCTTTTCCATTACCAATGCATTTAAGTATGATCTTGATTCGGAAAGATTGCAGGTGGGCCGAAGTTCACTTCAACTCCTTCAGGATTGATAAGAGATATGGATCTTTTAGCACAATCTATCTGTCCTTTATTCTTAGCTAACCAATCCATACCAAGAATGATGTCTAATCCTGGGGTTTCTATAAGAATAAGATCATCATAAAATAAAACTTCATTTATTTCAATGCTAACCTTAGGACACATTTTAGTAGTTCTCATTTTTGCTCCGGGGGAATATATTATCATGGACATAGGTAAAGATTTAGTTTGGATTTGATGTGTTTCTATGAACTTTTTGGATATAAAGGAATGAGATGCACCGGAATCGAATAACACCAAAGTAGGAATAGATTGGACGGGGAACATACCCAAAACCACATCTGGTGCCTCTGTTGCTTCTTCTGCCGTCACATGATGTAAACGTCCTTGATTGGCGGCTTGAGCGGTGCAGGCTTTCGGGCTTGTTGTCCTCCGGCTCCTTGAGGGCGACCAGGGGTTCTTTGAGAACTCCCTTGCTTGGGCAATTATTGGCATAATGTCCAAGCTGCTTGCACTGAAGCATGTGACATTTGGAGTTTGAGTCGATGCTCCGGTAGGGCGTGCTCGATGGGGTTTCTTGAGACGAGACAAAGGCTGTCGAGGTCGAGGGGCTGGACCTTGACGCCTTTGCTTCTGCGGCGGAGCAAGTGGTCGCGCATTACCCTGAGGTGCAGGGCGAGGTTTGGATGGGCTTGCACTAGTAGTCTTTTGTGCCATCCATTTCCTCTTGCGTGACTCTAAAGCAGCTCGAGTGCTGTGCTCCACTCGAATAGACTTGTCCACCAGAGTTTGGAAGTCATTGATATCAATGGCAGCTAATGCACACTTGATTTCCTCATTCAAGTTATCCCGGAAGCGTTCCAACTTGCGCGCTTCAGGGGTAACTTCTAAATGGTGCATAGCGGGAAAGGTAATTGAAGCGAGTAAGATACTCCATTACCGTCTGATTCCCTTGACGGAGGTCAAGGAATTCCCGTCTTTTGATGTCCATCAGACTGGAAGGAATATGGGTTCGGCGAAAAGTATCCTTGAAGGCCTCCCATGAAATCTGATCCACTGGAAGAATGGCTTTATAGTTCTCCCACCATAATGCAGAAGCTCCGCTCAAGCGATAAGATGCATAAAGAACTTTGTCCGATCATTTGCAGCTTTGTGCAATGTTCAACTTGCTCTCCATGGTTGCGGCCAGGTCATCTGCGTCCAATGGGTCGGCGGCGAAGAGAAAGTAGGAGGCGAGTCTTGAAACTCGAGACAACCTTGATGGTGGAGCACCACCACTTCCTCCAACGAGGAACTCCTTGGGAAGTGTTACGAACTACAATTCGCGAGGAAGAAGTGTGTGGGTTTGGCGGTTTTGCTTTCGATCATTGCGAGAACTTGCGCCATTGTCGGCGGACACAGCAATTGCTCCTCCGGAATTCCACCTTGCTGATTGGGATTTGAATCTGGATTTGGTGGATCTGGAACTTGACGAGAAGATGAAGCCCTTGCAGAAGGGTGCATCGGATTAGGTTCTTATTTGGAGTGGGCAATGTTTCGCGAGGAGGAAAAGGTTCTGCGAAGCCTCACTCTCAAGATCAGCGAAGAGATCTGGTTACAGGCATCCTGAAATTTCAATTCAGATGAGAAAACAATGTATTGTAATTAAATGATTTTGGTAGCCAGTTGAAAATTTAAACTCAATCTCATTGGTTAATAGAGTAACATTTCATTCCCTAAAATTTTATTATTCTTAAAGAAATTCATTAACAAGGAAGGTGTGTTGTTATGTTATGTTATATTGTGAATGATAAACACAAAGGATCACAACATCATGAAATTGTAATAAAATATTAGAAAGTCACGAAGGAACCAAAACAAGCGAGAAATAAACGATATGACACTTTATTCAAACCGCATATTAACAACATGTACAACAAAAGTATGACAACCTCACAACTCAACACTACATGACCACATGTCTTTGCTACAACTCAAGGTAAACCTACTCCAAACCTGGCGCTACAACGTCCTCGCGATGGAGCTCAACGAGGATCCGCGGTAGAGTCAGCCACCGTGGCGAGGAAAGGTACCACGGCGCTTTGTAAACTGCGTCACACGGGGGCCTTGATACACTGCGGCGACTGTCCAAGTCTAACCGCGACAGGCGTGGGCGACTAACTCCTGTGGACATCCTGGCCCGTCGGGAGCGTCTAGTGGCCCTAGCGAGAACCTAGGTGTAGGAGTACCAGGCACCTCCTGAGCTGGCGACAAAGGTAGCATCGTCGCCAAGATCGACCTCGAGAACAAACCCATAGCCACGAAAGGAGCTATGGCGTTCTCTAAAAGGCTACTCTCCTCGTGCAGCGTAGTACTCTAATCTTGCTGACGGTGGTAGCAGTCAGCGACATGAAAGAACTCAACTATGATCCTATAGTGCTCATCGAGGCACGGTACTAGGATCTATGTAACTAGTGTCTCCCTCGGCAACAAGCGGTATCTCCCGGTGCTTGATCGCCATCTCTGGAAGGCGTGGCGCGATCGAACGATGGCCACATAAGCAACATCGCTCAACGCAGAAGACACCGAAGCTCAAGTCCATCAAAAGTGCGATCTGCCTCTCCGAATCAGTGTCCTAGCTGGAATCTCAATCCTAGCTATGTACTCTATCGAATGGACTCGCCATCGCTTTGGTAGGCGGTGTATCGAGGTGTCTCAAACTATGCAAAGTCTAACATCTCGTGCTAAGACTCCCATCAATCCCGCTCCCAGGCGGCTCGGAGGTGTGGAAGCATGGCGAATACCCTTCCATCTGCACATTTAATAAGGAATTAGTATTCGGATTAAATGCAAGATGCAACGATAACGCACAAAAGTAAAAGTAGGAGACAAAAGCAGTAAAGAATTAATAATAGATATAGCAGATTTTATACTCCTAAGTGTGATGTGTCTATTCAAAATTTTAATTTCCCTCTTAACGACCATTCTAACTAAGGTTCACCTACAGGCAGCGTGGCTCTGATACCAAACTGTGAGACCCTCATTTTTATGTCAGTAAATAACATAAATATGAGGCTCTTTAAGTGCTTCCTGTGCCATTCCCATGATCAGTGGCTGGCACGCACAACACAATTTGGAAATTACAGCCACACAGATACACATTTTTATTACATCACCAGTTTTATAGTGTTATTACAATACCCAAAAGTAACAGGAAATTAAAACCATGTCTCATAGTATGCCAACTATTCCATAACTCCACAGGCAACTGCTGAGATGAACCTAGAAAGATCAGTCGTCGCTAAAATTCGCAGGTTCCTCATACTCATTCCCATCGTTATCGTAATCTTGCTCTTCACCTAAAAACATTGTTGAAGCAAGTTGAGTACATTGGTACTCGCAAGACTTTGTAGTGTATGCAATTCCTAGAATATATGCAAGCTGAAATAGAAAGTGGGTTTCTACGGTTGTTTGGCATAAAGCGAAAGTTTTGAATGAAGTAATACTGAATAGTAATGGAAAGCGTAAATAAAACTTTAAGACAGTTGGATAAGTAATTGAGATAACAAGTAATAAAAGAATAATATTCTACTCACGGCCCTTTGTGAGTAAATTAACGAAAAAGACCCTCCATGGTCTTACAAAAGAAAATACAACGACAAGTGATATTTATCAGTCGCGAAACATTTTCCAAAGTCTTTTACTAAGGTTTTCAAAAATAGAAAACAACTAATTTAGTGTGGGTTCACCAAGTCATCCATGACCGTGGATACGGCTAATCGATTAGTTTAATCTCTGCAGAGTTGTACAGCTTTACCCACAAGATATGTTCTCCCTTTTTGCAAGCTATAAGACACACTTCCTTTGGTATGTCCGCGAGGAGTTCATAACGAAACTGTTCGATTACTTGAACCTTAACTTTGCACTAGCCCAATGACGTTACTCTTGACTATGATGGAAGCTAAAAAGGTAAAAGTGATTCCGGAGTCAGTAACCCACCAGGAATAGAAATTCCGGAGTTAGTGACCCACCAGGAATAATAACAGCCCCAAATTCATAGCCAGGCGTACACCGTTACAACGGCAGATGCCAACACCTCGGTGATGACACCTCCCTCGAGCAAACCTATATTCGGAATGCCCGTGCTACAACTGCCTACCAATGTGCAAAGCTAATTCTCAAATAATTTAATAAGTTAAAATTTGTCGATCCAGTACTTGTGGATGTACGGTTATCTTGGATCGCGGGACACCATGTTCGGTCCTTAAAATGACATGGGCGATAACTCCACCTAGCTACGCATTAATGCGTTAAAACATGTACAATCGGCTATTGCCAATAATCACCCACATCAAAACAGTAGTTTTATTTTCATTTTTATCAAACTACCAGTATCTTTTACTGCTTAAATAAACCATAAAAGATTTCATAAAGAAGTGTGTATGTGGGTGTAGATGTCAATGTATCATTCTAAGCGTTGCTAAGCAGATGCAATTAATATTCGTTATAGCCCATCTTTTAATTGAATATCCATTCCTATGGTTATCATGGGGTTTATGTTGATATGATTAAGACAATATATCAACATTAGGTTATAACTACCAAGAGCGTGAAATAAATAGTCAAAATATAAGCATGCAGGAAGATTCTTAATCACATTTTATCTGGTTGTAAAATCTGGGTTCAAGAATGATCAAAGGGGTGCTTGCCTTGCTCATCAGCGGTGTAAGCTGGATCTGTGTCGTCGATAGCGTAGTCGGTAATCTCAGCGTCTATACGTCGATTAAGAACATGGCAAATAAGATACTTCAATATCGATAAAAGAAGCAAATACATAAACAACAAGGATAGCAGTTGAAAGATTCAAATGAAATCAATCCAAATCAATTAATGATGGCAATCACTTCATCAATTCATGCATTAACCAAGTTATAAGACTTTGGTCCTAAGGGGCAAAAGCTTAATGACATTCAACATGACTACCTTTCTTTATGTATTATTTCATTTTAATTTACAGATTCAGGAAGCTAAGATTGTAAAATTAGATTTTACAAAGTTCATTTTTAGGGTGTATGATTAATTGTACTAATATGGATTAGCATGCAAAGCAATCATATTTAATGAAAGTTCATGGTGCACCCTAACTTTCATATTACCATTTGATCCTAATTAGTGTAATAAGCACAAAGAAACAAGTTTCATTAATTTTGGAAGCTTTTTGATTAAGTTATTGCAACTATATCAAATATACGCATTAAATAAAGTTCTAATATGAAATTTTCACAAACTAACTCCAAATCCAAATCTAATTACCTATTTGAGTAGTATTTGACCTAAGGATTCCAGCAAAGTTGGTTTCATTCAATTTGGACTTCGTTTGCAAAATTTCTATATGCACCATATTCAAATTTCACTCTTTAAATTTAAATTCAAAGTTAATTTGCTAAACAAGTATCAAATATTTTTGCATATTATGAAACTACATGATTTAATATGAATTTAGAAATTTATCTCATTCAATTTGGAGCTATAGTTTTAAAAGATATAGCAATTTGAAGCTAATCGGTTCATTTTAATCGAAGAAAATTAGGAAATCGTTTTCCTTAAAGGAATACGTATTCCTATCATTCTTGTGAGCTGATATTTGAATCCGGCTGCTACTGGTGACACACAGGTCCAGCCAGTCGGCTTACGTCTTGGTGCACGCGGCTGAACAATCTTGAGCCCGCATGGCGGCCCGAGGTTGGGTTTGGGTGAGAGCGGTAGGCCGGCGACACGAGGGTCCGCTCGGCGACTCCGAGCGAGGAGAGTCAAGTCTGAGCTCGCCGGTGACTTCCGGCGGCGTCGATCGAGTTTGGATGGCTCCTATAGTATCATGGGACCATGATGGACTTAGGGTGTGCTTTCGGTTATGGGTGGTGTTCGGAGGTTTTGGGCTCTCGGCCCGGCGGTGGCGCTTCACGGCGGCGCAAGGTGCGACAACACTACGGTTAAATCCGGGATGAATGGCCATGCGTATGAGCTTTAGGAGATCATAAGGACCCTATTCAAGCACTTAAATCGGAGGAAGAGTGAGCGGGTAGTGTTCTCGCGTGCGGCGATGGAGGAACAAGGCGCGCGGTGCGGGAGCAATTCAGTGCTTCAAGCTGGAAAAAGATGCGCCAAATAGTTCGTTAGCATCCAGTGATGCTCCAAGATCAACTAATTTGGATGTTTCCTTACCAGTCGCCGCAATTTGGGATTTCCAAATCGGGACTTCTGCGTAGCGGAGAAGATGACCGGCCGAGGGTGGTTTGGGCGTTAGGGTGTAAATGGTGGTGTGTGTTGATTTGAAGAGGTCGCTACGCACTCGGTGGGTGCTTAAATAGAAGTGAAGAGGCGACCGTAGGGCTTGGGCGACGGATAAGGTGGCGGCGACCAACTAGGGCATTCTCTGGAGTTCTCCTTCGACTTGGTCAAGGCATGGGCACGGTTGGAAGGCGGCAAGCGGCTCGCCAGAGGGTGGCCTCGGCGCGATTGCGGCGGAAACGCCAAGCAAGCGAGGCGGGTCGGTCGACTCCGTCGAGAGTGAGCGAGAGCAGAGAGAGTAAGAGGCGAGAGAGTGGAAGAAGGAACCGGCAAGTGGTCCCCGAGGTCCACCGGCGGTGAGACAAAAGGGAGAAGAGAGTAGAGGCGAGGGCATGACGCGTGGACTAGGAAACTTCTGGGTCCCTGTCGGCAGCGGTGCTAACGCCCGGCTGGCTGGACGCGTGGGCCCGCACGTCAAGAAAGAAGGGAGAGCTCTAGCTCATTCCCTGGACAGCACAGCAAACGCTTTAATGTATGGGTCAAACCAATGCCAGATTTTTCCAAACTTTTTGTCCAAGTTGAGGGGTAAGTTATCTACGTCCAGTAAAGTTTTGGGGTTAAAATGTGCTATAGTTATTTAATTAAAAATCTGACATTAACTGCTGCACATGAAATCCAACTCGGTTTTCAGCTTGATTAAGGGACTAAATCAACCTATTAAATTTTTAAATTTTTACTGGAGGTGTGTTTTTATACAATGGACCTACCATAAAAATTTCAACATTAAAGTCACATTATTTATTTCTTTATAAATCTTTTATTGATTTCTGCAGAATTTCAAATCTGCCTAAATTAAATGCTAAAACATAGCAAAAATGCTTATTAATTTTTGAAACTTTTTGAGGGTGAAGGTGATATGACTGAGGTCTTATGGTAAAAATTACAAGGCCTAGATTGCTCCACGTTTTTCTTCATAATTCTGACATTGGTCTGGTCAGCAATGAAATTTGCTAATTAAATTATTTTCTTTACGTCTAAATGCATTCACATGGTCTTTTGACCAGCTAAGAGTGAATTCTAGGGCTTGGCAAGGTTATCTACAAATTTACCATGGTAATCTTCATTTCTTACCATCTAACCATTTTATGTTTTCTCTTTTTCCTTCTTTACTATATTTCAAACAAGCATCACAATTATCAAGCAATTCAATAAATTCGCACAAAAATCATAAAATGCAACAACGAAATAATTTCACCTTTTAATATTTGATTTTTATTATCTTATAAAGTTGAGGATGTTACAATTTGCTTTGCATTTGTCTTTATTTGAGAGCTTTAGGCCCAAAGCTAAAGCACAGTGGCGCGACCACAAAGCTTGATGTTAGCTAGTTAACTATTATCTAGCTAACTAGTTGAAGGGTGTTTGGATCCACCATCTAATGTGTGGCTAATAGATGCTATTGTCCAGAATACCCATTCTATTAAATGCTATTGGTGGTAGACGCGAAGGGTATTTTGGTTAAATGCTACCTATTAGCTGCTATTAGCTAGGTTTGGCTAGCTAATGAGATAACCATTAGCTGGGTGCACAACTTCTATTAGCTGGGGGTGTTTGGATCCACTCCAGCTAATTTTTAGCAGCTAACTATTAGCTACATGGATCCAAACAGGCCTTAAGTACCCTTCTTTGTTGCTTTGTACTCTCCCCTCCTATCCTATCTTTTAATTCTATTACATTTACTAAATGCGTTCCAGTAATGCTTGGCGCCCACACTGCAGCGGTATGGCATCCGCTAAAATTCATTTTTTTGGGGTCTTTTCACAAAAAGAATCTAGATGTAATTTTTAGGATGTGCGGGGCCTTTTATCCAAAAACTGGTGACATTCATTTTGGGGTTTTCTTAAAAGGATCTAGATGTAATTTTAGGGCCTTTCAAAAAAAAGCGAGGAAATCCGGTTTTTTGGGGTCTTTTCACAATTTTCAGACTTTCTGAGGCCTTTTCCATAAAATGGTGAAATTCGGAATTTCTTGGGTATTTCCCCAAAAAAGGGATCTAGATGTAATTTTTGAAATTTTTGGGGACTTTTAAAAAAAATAACGAATTCTGGTTTTTGGGGTCTTTTCATAATGTTTGGGGCCTTGTTTTTTAAAAAGGAAAATTTCGTTTTTTGGGGCCTTTTAAGTAATTTTAGAATTTTCGGGCCTTAAAAAACAGCAAAGTATGTTTTTGTGGGCATTATCGCATAGCGACTCAAACATATTTTTTGAAATTCCCGAGGGCCTTTTCGCAAAGAAACCCATGCACCGCGCGTAACTGCCCCGCGTTGCGCGGCAAAAAATCGCGCGGGCGACACACGAGCTTTGGTTCCTACGGACAGGGAGAAACTACATAAGCCGTATGCACGGGTTGACAAAGCGAACGATGCGCGCGACACGTGAAAGAGCACATAACACGACGTGGATAGGCACGGGAGCTGGAAAATCTATGAAATGTAATACAAGGACAAGGATGATATATGCGTGCAATCCTGTAGAGGCCCTCAGTCAACAAATTGAACCCTTAGCCTTTGGTACCTCAGCCACTAATGCTGCGTTGGTCGTGCGTCTGATCTAAAGAAAGAGGAGGAGGAATGCACAATGGCAATGCAGTGCAGTTTGACTCAAGAGCAGGGATAGAAATTTCGGCGAGTTTTCACGAAATCTCGCCGAAATCTCAGTTCTCGGCCCCCTCCGAATTTTTGAAATCCCGGCGGAATAGGAAAAATTAAAAAAAAAATAATCAAATTTGCTATAGTGTATTATAATCTCGGCGAGATTTCGTCAATTTATACCGAAATCTCGGCGAAATTTGCACAAAAATGACCGGATTTCATAGCTACAAGACCGGATTTTATATTAAATTTTTTTGAGAGCATTGTAATGCCTTCTATGAACAACACATGTGGGAAAAAGTGAAAAAATAAAGAAAAAAAATTAAGTTGAAAATTTTGAAATTTTTTGAAAATTCCTCAAGCTTGATCATTATCTGAAAATTTTATGAGAACATTGGTGACACATAATGAGCATCCACAAAATTTTTCAAGGTGGTTCAAACAATTTTTCATTCGGTTGAAATTTCTTTGGTCGACCTTCATAACATCTGTCGAATTTTGAAACTTCCTCAAGATTGATCATCATATGAAAATTGTTGGTCAGCCTTCAATAGCTCGAAAACATTTTAAATCAAAGTTATTAATTTACCCTTCTAGGACGATAATCAAACAAGCAACTATTGCATCTAAGATCTTTTTGATCTGTTGTGCCAAATGATATCAGGTCATATATGTATATTACTAGCCACCACACAATTATACAACATGATTACGTATGACCTAGTGACCGTAGCAACCTGCTTGTAGATGGAAATAATTTGATATTTACTTTCAATGAATGGCTATGCTTGATGGAGCGTGAAGCTCCAGCTTAAGTTGCCAGTTCCCATATATTGATGCCACTTGCCTAAGTGATGCTAGACGAAGTTTGTTAGTTCTCAGTGGATGGGGTATGTGCTGTCTAGTTTGGAGATGCATGTAGTAGTCTGGAGAAAAGTTGGTTATGCATGAATATATTGTCTATATTGAATATAAAAAGGCCCTGTTTAGGGGAGATGTGCTTCAGCTTTCGGCTTAAAGCTCCCCCAAACAGCCCAGCTGCAAAGCAGCTGCACAGCTAAGCCACAGCTGAAGCACCCCTAAAAGCCACAGCTGGTAGGGAGGTGTTTTTCAACTGTGACTTCGCTCGACCGCCTCCTCACTCACTCCGCATCCCTTCTCGCCCCATCGTCTCCCCACCCAATCGCCTCCTAGACTCCCTCCGGCTTGGGTACCGCCTCCTTGACTCCCTCCTCACTTGGGCCCACACGATTGCCCCCAAAAGCTACAAACAAGCGGCGTAGTTTGCCAAGCGACATAGCAAGAAAAGCCACGACCACTAGCTCTGATTGCTTTACAAAGACAACAAGTCAAAAGCGACCTTTCGGCCAGCCAGCTCCCCCAAACAGGCCCAAAGTTGTATCATTCGAGAGAGTGAATTTTGGTATCATATGTAAGTAATGTGTTAGCATGAGCAAAAGGTGAATGCACATTTGAAAGATTGCATTGCAAGAATCCAAAACTAAAATCTGTCTCTTCGTTAGGATTGATCATCCTCTAAATATTTAAAAATTCTTTAGGATTGATCGTCCTAAATATTTGATGACAACATTATTGATGCATTAGGACCATGCACAAAAATTTTCAAAATTTTCTAACTTGGTTTGTACCATTTTTCATTTGGTTGAAATTTGCCGGTTAGTCTTCAGTAGCACTGTCCAAATTTTTAAAAATTCCTCAAGATTGATCATCATCTGAAAATTTTATGAGAATATTATGGATGTGTCAGGACCATCCAACAAAAATTTCATATGGTTCGATTCTTGTTCATGAGCACGGCAAGATCCGTAGGACTCTAGGTACATCCTCTCCTGGTTTTGGGGTCTTAGAAACGTGGTTGGCGATGAGCGCACCATTCTTGGTTATGTTGGTGGGTGATACAAATGCCTAGATGTGGATGGATGTGCCCATAAGGTTAAGAATGGCTCTAGCTTTTGTGTGTCAAGTTGGCATCTGTGGTCCAGTGCTAATTCAACCACTTTGATTGGTTCAGGAGCATGACAATTCTACAGCCTTTTCTTCTTCTTCTGTGCAACGTAGTACCGTTCAGTTCTTGACAAGTGAATGAATTGTAGTCTTTGTCTTCGTTGACAAGGCTTGATAAACTATACTTTCCATGTAATGTGATTAATTATCTGATGTTCATGTAATATCATTACTTGTCTACAAGCCTGATCTGTTGATATTGTTTTTTCATTAAAAAAGAATCAGATTTGTGGTTATGGCTGATAATGAGAAAGAGGTGGTAGAGGGAACTACCTCCTGATGGGTGGACTGGGAAGTGGTGACTCTCACAGCATCCGCCTATGCACCAGCGCCAGGGCCTAGTGGAACAGCAAGCAAACCTACAACAGAGAGCAAAAGCCTCGATGCAAGTAAGCATGGGCGGGGTTCATCAAATGTCTTGCTCATGTCTGACCACTTTGTGTTTCCCCAGGTGAGCATGAGAATCTGCCAATAGAGACCAGTTTTGATGAGATCCAACCAGAAAGGATGTGCAGGAAGCAAGTACCAGCGTGGAAGATGAGAGTTCCAAGTATGTGGGTGGAAACTGGAAAGTATGATGTTGGGTTAGAGAGAATTCAATCCTATGATGAAGGAAAAAACCTCTCAGTTGATGATGTAGAGATGAAGGGTGATGTAGATGAATATGATGGGCATGGTTTTGTTGGTCATGATGATGACAATGATAGTGGTGGTGACGGTTCTCATGACAAATCAGATATGCCTTCAGAATTTGCAGACAGCAAGAGCCGTGACTATGGTGTCCCCTGTAAGTTCTGGTTGAAGAAGCATATGTCTTGCTTGTATCACCAATCTAAGGAAACAAATGCTCTCTGGTCTGTGGTGGTTGCAGCTACCCTGGTCGGGCTTGTAATTTTGGGACGCTGGAACAGAGACAAGTTGCACCTTAACCAGCTTAAATGGTGCTCTGGCTCAGAAATAAGGTATATGTGACGGACTGTCTTTTCAGGGGCTCATCTAAATATCACAATAATTCCCAGGAAGATTAACCGTTGGATAACCAAGTGTACATTGCCAGACAAAGGTAGAATAACAAAAAAAAAATTTAACTTAGGGCCTAACGCCAGAGTTTTTACAAAAGAGAGGCGTCGCAAGCCTCGAATATAGTACAATACCAAAATACTCCACAGGCAAGGCCTGGCGAAGACAAAGACCTAGAACCAAACCAAATCGTCATCTACTGAATTCTTGGTAATCTCGACTTCTTGATTCTGATCTGAAAGGGGCAGATTTTTGCAAGGGTGAGTAAGACAGTACTCAACAAGTCGCACTAGGAATATCGAATACTATATGCACGGGATTTAATTAAGGAGGGTACAAGGCCAAGTATTTGGATGCAATTTTACTTTTAACAACATTTTACATTTGAAACACAAACCATAAAATAATAGTAACTTGGGGGTTTCACAAGTTCATTACCACTAAGCCATATTAACCAATTAACAAAGTTACTTGAGCTTGGTTAAGGGTATCACCCCAAATTAACTTAGCTTCATTTACCAGAAGCACAGCGTAATCAATTACCATTTCAGGGTTAATCTCTGCAGAGTTGTTTAGCTTTATCCACAAGATATCAACGACCATTAAAGCCAAGCGCTAACTTACATACAACTTAAATGCATACGGCCGGACCAAGATTATCACAGTTTTTAGTTGAACATTCCCGGTTTAGCCCTTAACCGATAGGCGTGAACACTCTACTTAGGACCCATCGCCTTAAGTAAGCACCTACCGTTGTGAGAATCAGCAAACGGCACTCCAGCCCATTTCCGTTCCACTCCCTTCAGTTACTTCCCTGCCAGGAAAGCTGATCTCCATTCTCCTCCGAGAATGGTACCACCAAATAAATTAAGTCTTTACCAGGGAATGATCAATGTACTGGGCTATGTCGAAGACGAGTCCATTGACTGGTCTGACTTGTGGTTGAACGAAAATCTAAGTTATTTACTTTGCTCAAGAGGGTTCAAACCTTATGATGCCAAAGACCAAGCCTTACACAACCGCAAACCCATCTGACACCAACACGTGCCAACCACCAACAAACCACGGCTTCAGTCATCGGTCGGGGATCGGACTCATATCCACCTCGTGGTTAGTCCGATACTGCCCCCCTGACCGTAGCAAAATTTTCCAACAAACCGAGCGACAGCTCAACAACATTTTCTTTTAAAGACATTTTAAGCGAGATAACAAGAATAATAACTAATTAATATTGCATAATTAATCACTAGGGTTAATCAAGGTTTTAACAGGTTCCAAAAGTATCAAGGAGGCTTAAGAGCAATTCAGCATTAACTAGGTACCATGTCATTCTAAATTACCCAATTTCAATATTCAACATACACTTAAAATAATGCATTAAGAAAGTAAATACTATAGTACAATGGATAATGGGCTTCAATATGATCAATGGCGTGCGGCTTGCCTTGCCTGGCAGCGGGATCATCCAAATTGTAGTGGAAGAAGTCGTTCTCAGCTTTTAAATGCTGGTCGGCTCTTGCTCGAGTCTTGCTCTGCTCCAACGGCAACTCAACAGTCGAATCTAGCGCAAAAGATGCGAACAACCAAAAGTAAACGAAAAACAACTACCGCAAACCAAAACGAAAACTGAAATGGAAACCGAAAAAAGGCTGGGAGAGAAACGGAGGGTATTTATGGCATTTCGAGAATTTAGGAACTTCTAATGGCGAAACGGAGAGCATTTCTGGACTCAGCGGATCAAAGCGGTTCGAATATGTATTTTGTGGATTTTGTGGATTTTTGGGATTTTTTTGGGATTTTCTAGAATTAAAACGGAATTTCGGATTAATAAATAAATCCGAAAAAGGAAAACCGGCCGGGCTGCACAGTAGTCGGCTTAAGGCCCACGGGGCGCGCGCGCGGCGAGGCAAGAGACGTGACTATGGTGTCCCCTGTAAGTTCTGGTTGAAGAAGCATATGTCTTGCTTGTATCACCAATCTAAGGAAACAAATGCTCTCTGGTTTGTGGTGGTTGCAGCTACCATGGTTGGGCTTGTAATTTTGGGACGCTGGCACAGAGACAAGTTGCACCTTAATAGCCTGTTTGGTTGGCTGCATCTAGAGAGAATTGGTCCTGTAGATGCAACGTTGCTCTGTTTGGTTCGCTTCCCAGTGACCTAGCCAGGCTCGGTTGATGCAAATTTCCTCCCGAAGCCAGGCCCTGCGGAAACGAAAAGTTTGGGCGTTTCCGGCGGGCCTAGCTCCACAGATGCGCTCTCTCGCACGGCTTGGAGCTCTCGGTCTCCTCCACGGCTCTCCCCCACGCACCGCCTGCACCCATCTCCCCCACGCCTCCTCGCTCTCCCCCACGCACCGCCGGCACCCATCTCCCCCACACACTCCTCTCGGACGGCTTCTTCGCCCGTCTCCGACCGCCGGCTCTTCTCCGCCCCTCTCCGACCGCCGGCTCTTCTTCGCCCGTCTCCGACCCCGACGCTTCTCCGCCCGTCTCCGACCCAACCCCCACCACGCCACCGCCCGTCTCCGAACCCCGGGACTTCGGCGCTTCTCTGCTTGATGGTATAGATCCGCCCGTCGCCTATTCCTTCAAGATCCACACCACCAGTATGAACAATTGAAGATCAGCGAAAAAGGTATAGATCCGCGCCTCCAGATCTGAGGTAGCACCTTTTGCATCGGTAGATCTATTTCTCCATGCGGTGGATGTCATGAATATTAGTTCTTTTTTTATACAAATTCATACTGGCGGTGGATCTATTGATTCTATTGTTCATACTGGTGGTGTGCAAATTTATAGTGCTCGTGTTTACTTGTGCTTGCTTTCATTGGTTGAGTTCACTGCCAATTTGTTGAGTTTACTTGTGCAAAAACAGAACCAATGAAATATATATGTCATTGGTTGAGGTCAATGGCAATTGGTTGAGTTCACTGGCAATTAGTTCACTAGCAGTTAGTTCCTTCTAGAGATGAATAATTTCAACGAGCTAAGCATTGGAGAGAGTCCAATCAAGACAAAGTATCTACTTCTCTTTCATTAAATCTGGTAGGTTTGTCTTCTAGAGCTGAATAATTTCAACGAGCTTTTGTACATATATTTATCATTAACATATTTAGTTGTGCAGTAGTTATTTGAATGTGGTGTAAGGAATATAATTTTAACATATAGTCATGTATTATTTGTTAGATGGATATGCGAGGCCGATGAAGGAAGCTTATTATCAAATTTCATGGTTTCGAGGACTTCCATTATGCAATTACTGTTTTTGAACAAACCTTAGATCTAGGGTTTGGTAAACCCTAATCTAATTCCCCCCTTACCTTCTTCTATGTGATACCGAGTCCTTCTTTCTCTTCTAATCTATGTGTGATGGTTGCGTTATAATGTTGATGATCTGGGAATGGTGGATTTGATGATGAATAATTGATACTGAGATCATCCTCTGATCTGTGATGTGGCTGAGGGGTTAATTGATTTGGTTGAGTTCAATTACCGAAGAGATATGTTTAGCAGATGATGATTTGATGCTAAACTACAATCTATGATGCTAAAAGCTTGTCTAGATCACATGGTAGATGATGGAAACTGATACTATGTTTTGAGGTGAGCTACTATCCTTTTGGTCTGTGAGGCAAAATCTATCTATGTTACATGCAAGTTGGATGGCATCGGTGTATCTCCTAACTATGATTGCGTCTGAGAAACATGTTTAATAGGGATTTCTCGATGCAACCCTTGCATTTTTTTTTCTAAAGTACTGAGACCATGAATTCTTTTTCTATTCTCATTTAGACCTTCTACTGTCACATTACATATTTAGTTTATTATGGTCTCTATTTTGGAAATGAGTCTGTGACTTACTTGATTGATGAAACTGAAAACGGATTGGAGGGAAGAGGAAGGGTGCTCTGCTGGTTCGATTTCCCTTTTTCCTTCCTGCTCCCAGGGTTCGGCTCCTGGTTCCCTTGCGCCTGGTTCTTGGACAGGGCTTTGGCTCTATCTTTTGCATTGAGGTCTTCCGCTATTCTATTGAGGTAAATTGATTTCTATGGTGTGCAAGGTTGGATACATGCGTCTACGATCCGAACAGGTTTGTATACTGTCGAATGATGCAAAATTAATCGCTAGAGGGGCCAGATTGGCCCTCGGACAATCTTGGGTACCTCAATTAGCGATAATTAATTAAAAGCTGATGGCAGTTCTAGCTCAATTTCCTATTTCAATTCATTTACTTATTTCTATTCTAATACATGGTTGTTTTCTTACAATGCAGGTTATGCAAATGAAGACGAAAGATTATTAGATTCGGGTTTTTATCCTTTCTGTATTCTTGTACAATTGAATTGTAATCGTTTGACAGTTTGTAATTTAACTTTTATTAATCACAGTTCAATACTTGTAATTTAACTAATGATTCAGATTGTAATGATTCAATTGTATTAATAAAGTATAATGATTAATTTTGTTTAATCTCTCTATTAATTGATTGTTAATTGTTTATTGATTGGACGGGATATTTCAACAACATTGTTGTCACAACAAAAGGGGAGGTATACTCATTTGGGGCTAATTTGTAAATACTACAATAAATTTAATTTAAATACGGTGATATACAAGATATACAGGAGATGATATATACAAAAATTCATGAAACCAACCAAACATGTTCTCTTGTCAGCCTGCACTAGCTCATACAATCAACCAAACAGCATCTCTTGCCGGCTGCACGGCTCATGCAATCAACCAAACAACATCTCATTGCATCCACTCAGCCTGGCTCCCACCAGCCTGGCTCCACTCATACAGCCTGGCTGAGTTGAGAAGGCAACCAAACAGGCCATAACCAGCTTAAATGGTGCTCTGGCTCAGCAGTCAGGTATATTAAGCTCCTAATGCTTTGCAAATATAATGTGTTGTTTCCTAGGCTTGAAGTAAACTAGGAAGATCGGTATGGCGCATGCCGCACCCGTGACCGCTTGACTGTGGCGAAAATCCGTGATTTTTTAGGTTTTTTGAAAGAAAGGACTTAGACGGGTTTTTTAATTTGAGGTTTATAAAAAAAATCATTTCATGAAGCTATTGTTGGTGTAGTGGGAGAGAAAATTTATGGTTATTGAACAAGATTGACCATCTAGGTAATTTTGGGTATTTTAGTTTTTTTCGGGAAAAGCGGGGAATTTGAGGGATATTGAAATTTTTGGACCTTTATGTAATTTTAGAGGGTATTGGAAAAAGTTTAGACCTCTATGTAATTTTTGTATTTAAAGCAGGGAATTTTAGAGGGATACCGAAAATTTTTCGACCTTTATGTAATTTTAGAGGGTATTAGAAATGTTTGGACCTCTATGTAATTTAGTATTGAGTTCCTTTTTGGAAAAGCAGGCGACCTGTGGCAAGCCAAGCGCTACCTCTCCACCCATCGCACGCATAAAAAGCACGCAGCGAGCGTGACGAAGACTCGAACCCGCGCCCCGGACGTAGGAGGAAGTGGCGTTGCCGCTGCGGCATGCGCCTCTTGCGGGCGATTGAAGAGGGGAAGAAATCTATTTAAGGCGATGGATGAGGATAGCTGATCTGAACCGTTGGAAGCCGCGATCGGACGGTCGGTATTGAAGGCCTATTAAACCTCATCCTCTTTGTGGTACCAAGCGAGGCCCACAGGAAAAGGCAGGTGTCATAGTCCTATAGAACTTCATTCCCCTTCGTCGCGCGGGGCAAAGCCCGCGAAGTAACGGGGCTGGGGAGGTAAACAAGAAGATATAGAGCTTGAAACTAGCAGGGGCAACCGTGCAGGCTTAGAAAGACGGAGCGGAGCAACTGAAAAAGTGGCGGGGGTACATGCCTTTGCGGTCCAATGCCCTCGCGACCCAGGTAAATGTGGCTGACAAGATGGACCACCGGGCCTGCCGCTCTGTCAGCTGCAAAAGAATGTCAGACAGTGTCAGATCAATCAGAACTAACAAGAATGCGAAATTCCGTTTGGGCCCCCTAAGAGCACAAAGGACAAAAAGGGTATAGAAATAAAAAAGAAACACAAATGTTACACGTATGAGACGCCTGGCCCCAAGAAGAGGACAGCTGGAGAGAAGGGCGAATTAAAAAATAAAAGCCGTCGCTTCCACGTAAGTGGCTGGTCGGAAAAAGACCAGCCACTGCATGCATGCATTCGACGACGATCCCACCATCTCCTCCCTATAAGGGCATGTCCAATGGTAGAGCCAACTACTGGCTATAAGAAAGCTCCATGTCACTTATAGCTAGCTTAAAGACAAGCTCTCCAATGGATTGGCTATAACATATTCTCCAACATTAAATGTGGGTCCACATGTAATTATCTTTTATTTTTCTTGGAAAACACTACAGCCTGGCTCTTAGTTAAGAGCCAGCTCTTGTCTCTCTCCTCTACTTCTCTCCTCCACATAAGCAAAAAGATGAGATGGACTCCTTATAGCCTGCTGATATGTCTCCATTGAGGATGCTCTAAAAAGAAAGAAAGCCGTCCCATAGGGGGGATCCTGGAGACGGATCTTTGAAGACCTCAATCCTGAGGGTTCAAGAGCGAGAGCCGAGAATCGGACTCGTCGGGGGGTAGTTCATTCCCCGACAGCCGGGAAGAGCGCATTGATGTGGCTCACTGAAATCGCCGGAAACCTCCGGACTTGAATATATAAACTATATTCAGAGATGTTGCGCCGCCTCCGAACCCACTTAAAAAATTCTCTAGTAAGATCATTTTTTAGTTCTTCTGAACTTAACTTTTGATTTATCGTCTTCATCCCGTGTTTTAGTGAATGTATGCATTGCTCCATGTTATTTGTGTGCCCTAGTAAAACACTCTTCATCTAGTATTATAACGATTAGTGTCTCAGAAAAGGAAAGCATTACAATTCTCATGTGAAGTTTTTTTTAAGAAAGAAAGCACAGGAAGAAGCTTTGATTCATGCAACTAGTTTGGTCCTAAGAAAAGCTAGAAAAAAAAAAGATAATATCAACTAATTTGCCACAGTGATGAATCATAACATCGAGGCAGGCAAGATCAAATAGCTCAAAAGTAAAAACAAAATCAACACGATAAGGTAACAGGGAAGAACAAATGGTAACCTCGTTTTACTTTACCTAATCCCAATGCTGCTTGTCAGTCCCATGGAAACAAGATCTTCCATAGAATGCCATGTTGTCTCCAATGAGACAGTGGTATCAATGTCTAGCACACCATCATCACCAATAGCACTAGCAGTCGCCAACTCCTGTAGAAATGCTCATTCTGAGTGTTGCCCAATGGAAATGAATAAGTTGTTCTTCCATGTTAGGCAAAATAAGGACAAGGATAATACCAGTATGCCTAGTAGCTACAGGGAAGTGAACAAGGTAGAGATTTAGATAATCTAGCCGCAGCTTCTTCAAGCTTTCCACAACTACAATCACAACAGATATGCAGTTTTCAATCACATAATAACTGTGGGAGAAAGAAAATTGCAATGAAAATGGAAACATCAGATGTTTGCCTGAGAAACACCCTACTTGAGTGAGAATCAGGTGTAAAACAACAAACTTGTAATTTTAATGAATAGCATCAGAGTACCAGTAAATGAAATCACATGTGGGCCATAACAATTCCAAAAGGTAGAAATGTAGTAATTGATGAATAAACCTGAAGTTCAAGGGGATTATGGCTCATATTTGAATGTCAGAATTAACAGACAAATATTAATTAGTAATGCTAACCATGGTTCGGAAAAAATCACTGATAAAAGGCAGTCTTGGTATTTTGTCAACCAGATAGTCTAGGGGATTTTAGGACTTCTTCTACTGAGTTAAACAATGGATGATACATAAGTTCCACATTATAATTGCAAGTCAGCTCATGACTTCCAAACATTTTCTGAAAACAATGGAGAAAATATCAAAGTACATCTGGGTGAGCGAATTTCACTTCAAAATCGACGGAAACCAACCGGTTTCCACCTTGTTCCAGCGAACCACAGGGTCACCCTCAAGCTCTTTTAGTGCTCCATCTAATATTAAAATAGGTTGTCACCAGTGACTGATTAGGAGATGGAACCCGATGTGCCAGTCACACCCCTTTTCCAAAATCCTAGACGTAACATATGATTTCATTTTTCACTCCATCTTGTTGTTTCAATCTGCTCGTAGGACAGAGTTTTTTCTAGCGACATAGGTCTTTGTCCGACGAGGCAGTAGACGAGCATTTTCCAACAAAAGAAAGCAGTCGTATTTTTTTACCCCAATAAGGCAATAACCTTGGTTGCGAGCCTGCGATCATGTTTCGAGAGAAAAAATAACAACCTTGGTTGTGATGAAAAGATCCTCCCTCTTGACAAGCCCAATTTGGAATGCCTCTGCAAGTGCACCACCGACTTCAGCTTCGTTCTGGTAGCCAGCTGCAGGAGCAGAAAGGCAGGAATCAAGCACAGTTAGGGTGTGTTTGGTTGCTTGCATGGTGCCTGAATCGCATGAGTGGATGCAACTGTATCTATTAGACGCATGTTTGGTTTCTGTTCATCACGGCCGGATGGGTGCAATTGCACCCACTCTGAGATGGAGAAAACACAGAAATTAGACTTCTCTCTAATGCAGGCCCGTGAGATGCACAAACAAGCAACCAAACAACTTAACTTGCATCCACTCAGTCAGGCCAAAGCTAGCCTGGATGGCTCATACGAAACAAGCTAGCCCGTGAGATGCACAAACAAGCAACCAAACAACTTAACTTGCATCCACTCAGTCAGGCCAAAGCTAGCCTGGATGGCTCATACGAAACAAGCTAGCTTGTTTCGTATGAGCCATCCAGGCTAGCTTTGGCCTGACTGAGTGGATGCAAGTTAAGTTGTTTGGTTGCTTGTTTGTGCATCTCACGGGCCTGCATTAGAGAGAAGTCTAATTTCTGTGTTTTCTCCATCCTGTATGAGTGGGTGCAATTGCATCCACCTGGCCAGGATGAACAGGAAACCAAACATGCGTCTAATAAATACAGTTGCATCCACTCATGCAATTCAGACACCATGCAGGCAACCAAACACACCCTTAGTAAATCATCGAGGCCAAATTTCCTCAAAGACGTGAGGGCGATTATCATTCATATTCGCTGTCAATTAGGAGCTAGAATTGCCAGATGGAAAATTCACACATCTCTAGCAAAGTATACCGTTTAAACCTGGCTCTATGATTTTTGTAATCTCTGCATCCGCTACCGTATCCAACACAAAGACACCCTCCCCGCAACTCGTAACAACCCGTACGGATTCGATTCGATTCGATCGGCATACGCGCGTACCGGCGTAATCCAAGTGGCGGCACCCGACGCGGAGAGCGGAGTGGATGAGGTCGCGGATGGCGGGAGGCTCCATCCGCCACACGCCGAGCCCCACCACCGGCATCCTGTGCCCGCTGTTCAGCGTCAGCGCCGGCCCCGCGCCCTCACCGCCATCCCTGCCCGCTCGCCGCAGCGTGCTGCTTCTTCCGTGTCGATGATTCGGTTGCTCGCCTGTCGGAGTCGGCGAGGAGGCCGGAATCGCGGTGGTCCGGGTGGTCGGACGCCGCCACGCGCGAGAAGATGCGCGTGAAATCCGCGCGACGGGATGGCCGGAGGGAGCGCGCGGGCGTGGGTCGGCGAGGAGGCCCTACTGCCGGATCTGAGAGCAAGCGGAGGATGCGAGGAGGCAGAGGCGCGCGCGAGGATGGAGACGCCACGTCGCGTGGAAGGTTTCGGAGCATTGGCCGAGCGCCGGCCAGAGTGGGAGCCGAGTGGCGAAGTGGAATTTATTGAGGGGTTAATGGCAGAAAGGGCGACGTGGGCGCGGTCGGAAATTTGTCTTCTTTCTTTTTTTTCTTTTTTTTTTTTCTTTTTTTTTTTTTGTAACTTCTACCGTAGGACAAATTTGATCATGAAATTTTATACATAGATAAGGTAAGTTGAGATGTATATCCATAATTTTTTTAGAATTTTTTAAAATATTTTTTAGTTGGATTGCACGGTAATTGTATCAAACCTTTGATTGCACTGGATATGCCCCCCTTAATAAAGGTAGTGTATATGTATATAAGTGTGTGTGTATATATATATGAAAAATAGTTTCTACTCCCGGGAGTAATTACTCCCATCTCTGAAATATCACCCAAACGTACTTAAAATACTCTTTTATCACTTTGGATACACTTATATACTAATAATAAGATATTCTAATGAGATCTATATGAAAAAATTGCAAGGAGTACATAGGTTTTAGCTTATTTTGCAAATACCTTCATATACGCACATAAAAAAGAGTATCTCTAAAAAGCGTACATACCACCTCCAAAAAAAATGTAAATATTACCTAAATGGTCTTATATACTTGTATACTACATGTACATACCCTCCGTTGCGCGAGATACTCCCTACGTTGTGAGATACGATATAGAGAGTAATTACTCCGGGAGTAAAAAAGAGGCTTCATTATATATATATATATATATATATATATATATATATATATATATATATATATATATAGGGAATATATCCAGTGCTAATGGCCTGGTGGGTGTTAAAATGCTAACTCTTGTCATTGACCATCAGATGGAGAATCAGTGGCTCTAATTAATCAAGGTGGAAATCCCCTTTACCACTTAATCAATTTTACGCAAAACCCCTCAACTTTATGCCCCTCTCTGTTCGGTTTCCTTGTATGTTCGTTTTCCTTGGATTGGAAACACCCACCAGCTCGTGGAGATACAGCAGCCGCCGATCGATCCGCCTCCCCATAGCCGGCGCCACCGATCGTTCCGCCTCCCCACGGCCGGCGCCGCTCCCCGCCTCCTCCCCACGGTCGGCGTCGCTCCTCGCCTCGTCCCCATCGCCAAGGCCTTGGCGCGCGCCTCCTCCCCACGGCCGTCGCGGCTCCTCGCCTCGTCCCCGCGTCCGGCTCGGCGCCGCCTCCCCCCCACGCCGCGCTCCTCGCTTCGCTGCCCCACATCCGGCTCGGCGCGCCTTCCTCCCCACGGCCGGCGCGGCTCAGGTTCGCGTCCCCACGGCCGGTGCGGCGCTGAGCCTCCTCCACGATCGGCACATGGCGCCGCCTCGCCCTACCGTTCAACCCTCCACGACATTGGTGCCGCTTGCTTTTGCCGGTTCACAGTGCACGACGTCAGCGCCCACTACTTCTATCGGTCCACTGCCCACGACGACGTTGCCGCCATGTTGTGCCGGTGTGCGGACCACGACTCCGGCGGCGCCTTCTTCTGCTAGTCCGATGTCCACGACGCTAGCACCGCCATGTCATGCTTGCCTACCTTGCCCTGGTGCAATGCCCACACCGACTAGCTGCCTTGCCCTAGTGCAACGCCTGCTGGTTTGTCTTGCCCTAGTGCAATGCCCACACCGCTCTGGATTACGGCTCCGATGGTGTGCTCAGAGATCGAACCAACAACAGGCAGTCCTCCTTTTGTAGTAAGTATCATTGTTGCATAGAATTGTTTCGTTGAATCTTCGAACATGTGGTTGACAAATTTTTGTTTTGTATTGCAGGGTGCTTCTTATACACCTAATGTTGATGAAGCTATAAAGCCATTTGTAGGAAAAAAATTTGATGACTTAGAGGAAGCAGAGGAATTCTATAAGGCATATGCGCATTCAGCCGGGTTTGGAGTTTGTGTTGGTCCACATACGGACGTGAATGGTGTCACAAGATGGAAGCGATGGATGTGTTCAAAGCAAGGCTTTCGGTCGGATAAAGGTAATGACAAGATGGATTTTAACAAAAGGAAATGTATTAGAAAGTTGACTAGATGTGGTTGTGAGGCAATTCTCGTTGTGAAACGCAATGAAGATAATAAGTTCAGGGTAGAGACATTTGTGGAATCCCATACACATGAATTTGTGTCACCTAGCAAACAACACCTCATAAGGTCCAATAGAAAAATAAATGAGAAGGCGAAGCGTGCATTAATCACATGTCACAAGGGAGGCATAGGCACAAGTGGCGCATATAGATATCTTCGTATCAGTGAGGGAGGATTTGAGAATGTAGGATGCACACGAAGGGATTTGCAAAACTATCATCAAGAGTTGAGAAGTTGTATTAATTCATCATATGCTCAGATGTTTGTTGACAACCTAAGTAAAAAAAGCGAAATAAATCCTGCTTTTTATTATGACTATGTTGTTGAAGAAAAGGGAAGGTTAGTTCATGTATTTTGGGCAGACCCTACATGTCGAAAGAATTATTCACATTTTAGAGACCTTCTTTCAGTTGATTCTACATATAACACCAACCAGTATGACATGATATTCACGCCTTTCACTGGAGTTAATCATCATAAGGCAAGTGTTTTGTTTGGTGCAGCATTGTTAAGTAATGAGACAACTGAGACATATACTTGGTTATTTCGTACATTCTTGAAAGCAATGGACGGAGTTGCACCAAGGCTCATAATTACCGATGAAGCTATTAGCATGAAGAATGCAATATCCAGTGTATACCCCGCTAGCATACATAGGTTATGCATGTGGCATATTTTGCAAAAGCTTCCATCAAAGGTACCACCACATATAAGGGAAAACCCTTTACTTTACCAACGTTTTAACTCATGTGTATGGGCCTCAGAAACTCTAGAAGAATTTGAGCATCAGTGGTTTTCTATTATTTCCGAGTTTGGTTTGGAAAGTAATGAATGGTTGATTACTCGGTATGAAATTCGTGCATCATGGGTACCAGCATTCTTTAAAGGTGTCTTCTTAGTAGGAATCCTTAGAACCACTTCGAGGTCAGAAAGTGCAAACTCTTTTTTCAACCGTTTCATTGGATATAAAAATGCTTTGGTGGAGTTTTGGATAAGGTTTGTTAATGCGGTGGAGGAACAACGCCATAATGAGTTAGAAGCAGACAATGCCACGTTGCATACAATGCCGGTGTTACAGACTAGTTGGGCAATGGAGAAACATGCAAGTGAAGTTTTCACATTCACTATCTTCTCTGAATTCCAGAAAGAAATTATAGCAGCAAGGGATATTTGCAATATGGAGAGCATTGCTACTGAGGGGGAGTGGAAGATCTCAACGGTTAATGATGGCTCCATGAAGGTTAGAGAGGTACGCTACAACATTTCAACAAAGAACGCTAATTGCTCTTGTATGTTCTTCGAGTCATTTGGTATTCCTTGTTGCCATATTATCCGCGTATTGCAAAATCCAATGCTCACGGAGGTCCCAAGCCAATTTGTGTTAAAGAGGTGGACCAAATTGGTAACTAAGAATGATGCCTTTGATGGAGAGGGCAATTTGTTGAAAGAAAAACCAAGGAATGTGGTACAAACAATTAATGAAAAGATGTCATCGCAAATACGCACGAAAATGGAAGAATTAATTCATCGAGCTGGAGGGACAAATGAAGGCTTGCATATTCTTCGAGATAAGTTTTTTGCATTTGGGGATGAGATAACTTCATTACTTTGTAAGAATGTGCTAAGTCGAACCGAAGAGATTGAAGCATTTGTAGTTTGTTCCATCCCAAATGATGTGAACATTCAACCACCTAATGAAGTAAAATCTGTGGGAAGGTGCAAGAGAATAAGGCCAGGACAAAAGGTAAAGAAGGATGAGAAGAAAGGTGAGAACATGGATAATAAAAAAAGAGGAGCGCGCATGTGCAGGTCATGCAAGGAGATCACCTACCATGACAGCTGCAATTGCCCTTTGAGAGTGACTACAACAAAATGATTAAGGTTAATAAATATTTTAATTGTATATTTTAATTTGTCAACTGGCTTTGTTCAGACAATAATTCTGTTTTTTAATGGCAGAGAGATGTTATGAGGGATGATGGGTCCTGAAGGAGGCACTTCTGTCTAGCTGCATTTTGTTGACAATTTCTATCGGGAATCCCATTTCTGTCAAGCTTTACTTCTTGTCTTGTTTTAGTTGGAACTTGTTAAGAACTTCAATGGAACATCGGCATTACAGTTTGTATTTAGTCATTTACCTGAAGTGATAGGTCTTAGGAGTAATTGTATGATTCTATATCCTCTGATGTCAGTTCATGTTATATCCCTAGTTTATGACTATTGCTACTTCTTTGAAGCGAAAGTTGAAAAGAGAAATACTCCTCACTTGTCTAATTTCTCTCTCTGAATCATTGATTTCATATATGCTTGCTTTGTGCATTACTGTATTTAACAGGTCAGAATTTCAACTTTAGTGCTGTAACTCTTGGTAGCGATCACGATTAATTGAGCCTGGAATGTGAACGAAACGTGTGTGCAATTACCTCATTTATTGAAAACAACAATGGAACAAAACTTTACAGGATGAAATTGAAATTTTAGAAGAATTTTTTGTACATACTGCTGCCCACTGACAAAGATTCTTGCACAAACTAAACCTTTTCTTGGTACGTCAACCAAAGGAAATGAATACATAAGTGTGTATATCATTTTAGATCAAAGCCAGCTTCACCCAAGTCTAACAGCCATTTTCCGGGCTGTGCCTCATGTTTGGGTAAATACTAGCTCCCAGGTGGTGCGCATGAGATTGGGTGAAAGATTACATCACATTTCGGATGATACATGCAACAAAGATTTCATTTTGGCCTAGCCACTATAATAGGAAAGTACAAGCTATCAAGTCTTCAGCCAGACCTGGACACTAAAGTAGTTGATCTCCTCACACAACAGAATCAAGTCAGTTTCATCGTTGACTTAGCCAACCAACCTGAAAGTTTAATTTTAATTTTAATTAAGCTATGACATTGTGAGTGTCTTGCATTTTGCTTCGAGGGAAAATGAAAACAGTCATCTTTAAGGACCAGATTCATAACAGCTTGGCCTAAATGAGAATATCCATCTACACAAGCCTCCCATAGTCTTGCAAAGTTACAAACGTGTATTGCTTGGTTGAGCAGGTATCTTTCTACCTACTTTGCAAAGTTACAAACTACTTTCTCCTACAGCTATGGTGCATTGCAGTAGAAGCAGGATCATCAGATTGCTGTTGTCCATGGTACTTGATGTGCCCATTGCTGCTCTAAAAGATCTTCATTCTCTTCTGTGCTTCTTGCAAACCAATCAAAGCAAAGTAGTTCTTTCCTGCATGGTCGTTCTCAATGCATTTCTTCCATCTACCCAAGACAAAGGTTGAAAATCTAGTGAGGAGCAGAAAGTATTGAAGCAATCCATTTGGATTCAAAATGGCATACAGCATTGTTACCTGCAGCATTTAAAGTCTCAGTGGAAAAGGAATTCTTCAGGCAGGTTGCAAGAGATGTTAGTCACCTAAAAATTCTTGTGTACCCATTTTTGCAGCACATCCAGATCATCAGAGATGAATTGGACTAATTTTGCAGCCCTTCCAAAACAATAGAGATGCATGCCATGCACATAGCTGAGAATGCATTATTGAATTATACTGGATAAATGCCGTGAGGTATGGAAATAAGCTGTGTTAATAAGGTTCACGTTACGATCTCATAATGCAATTGATGGATGCGATTACTCTTGTAAAACCACGAAATGCTTCATTAGCACCCAAAAGCGATAGCCCAAACTCGAACCTGCGTGGCCGTGGGACGCGAACTGAGCCGCCGGCCGTGGAACGAACGAGCAGCGCCGCGGCCGTGGGGAGGAGATGCGCGCCGAGCTGGGACGTGGGGACGAGAGAGGCGAGCCGCGCGGCCGTGGAGGAGGAAGCGCGCCGAGCCGGGACGTGGGGACGAGGCGGGAGCTGCGACGGCCATGGGGAGGAGGCGCCAGGCCGCGCCGGCGATGGGGACGAGGCGGGGAGCGACGCCGGCCGTGGGGAGGAGGCGGGGAGCGGCGCCGGCCTTGGGGAGGCGGAACGATCGGTGGCGCCGGCTGTGGAGAGGCGGATCGATCGGCGGCGGCTGCTGTCTCTCCACGAGCTGGTGGGTGTTTCCAATCTAAGGAAAACGAACAGACAAGGAAACCGAACAAAGAGGGGCATAAATGTCGGGACCCGAATCTGCAAACCCGGACCCTCTGTGTATCCAGCACTAGTCCAGGAACGCACTAGTGCACACAGTCTTAACATCGGTAAATATCACAATCATACCACACGATACTAATAAAGTACTTTAATTACTTATCAAACTGGTTGCTTGACCTTAGGGTCAAGTTACAAATATACGCCACGCAGGGCGAAACTTAATAAGAGAGAAATAATAGCAGCGGAAAAATAAGATAACTTCGTGGCGCCATCCAGTATACCACAGGCAACTGACTGGGACTCGATTCCTAGTTAGACGGTTCCTCTGGAAGCTCCTCCTCCAAAGCTGGTGTAGACTCCTCTTCAACTAGTGTTGTATTGTGGCAAGGGTGAGTACTTGGTACTCAGCAAGTCATGCACAGAATGCAAGCTAATATACTACATGCATGGCTTAATACAAAGGAATAGCTCAGGGTATATTTGCAGTAAACAGCATTTAACAAGTAGCATAAGTAGATTCGAAAGCAATAGAAACTAGTATAACATCAATAACTTTTCCAGGAGTTTAATCAACATCTTTCCCATTCCTAATCCACATTTCCATCAACATCATTGTTTAACCAAACCCAACCTTTCAAGTCTAAGTTATTTTCAAGAAAATCTAACCCTTGACTGTAATTCCCGAGCGATGTCCAATACCGCGGACACGGCTATTCGAATAGATTTTATACTCTGCAGAGGTTATGCACTTTACCCACAAGATACAGTCAAACACCACAAAGGCGAGTGTCCGTAACAAAGCCTTTCGGAAACCTTTAACAGCACAAGTGGTCCTCCCCGGTTGTTGCACACTAACCCTTCCCTTAGCTAAGGCGAAGTTTAGGCCAACCAACCGTTAGATGGGTACCTGGCCGCAGCCCCGGTACGCTCCCCCATACAACTTACACAAAGGGTGTAGTTGACCTCCTGAGGTCCCACAGGTACGTTATTAGCAACTAAATCAACTAGGTCCGCCCCATTACAGACATGTGGTTGCACGTTTGACCCAGTTCAAAGGCTTGCAAGGTTAAGTCCTTAGGGTGACCAGGGCAAGACTACTCGAAGAACCAAACCAACATTCCCGGTGCCATAACTGGCCCACCCGATCAATCTTGCCACATGCCCCGGTCAAAAGCTATTTATCAAACCCCCAGTTGATTACCATGCATCACGTGCCATCAACATCACATGATACCTTTCCAAAACAGGTTCAATATATCATTAAGTCAATATTCGCATTTGATTGTCCAAAAATCATGTCAAGAGCACGTAGCAGGTCTAAGCAGTATACTACAACGGTCTAAAACCCATGTTGGCAATTTAGTAATGTCCAACTAGTAAACCACAACTAGGGTGACAAGGGTCATGGCACATATATAATTAACCAAGGTGTCATACAGCAAATTGGCATTTATCTAATTACCCATAATTAAGTAAAGCATTTTCTAATTTGAACTAGCATGCAATAATTAAATCAAAATAGGTTTCAAAGTGGAATCAACATGGTCAAAGCACAACTTGCCTTCAAAAAGTACTTGCTCTTGGTCCTGAGCTGGCTCCTGTGTCAACACCTCTCCTTCGAATCCTTCCGTCACTTCAACGTCTACTCGTAACGCGTGCAAATAGCAACAGATGAATAAAACAGTAAACAAAAAGTGTCCAAACAACCAAATAAAGCTCATAAACAGAGAGAACATAATTTTATAAATTTTTAGAAACTGGAATTGTCAAATTCGGAGTTTAAATGCAAAAGATACAAGCATTTGAAGTTTAAATAATTAATTAAATAATATTACAGAGAAAAACTCTAGTCCAAAAATTAAATAAAATTCATCATTAGGTAGATCATAATTTTATACAAATTTAGAAATTTGAATCACTCAAATCGGAGTTAAAATGCAAAAGTTATAAGCGTTTGAAGTTTGAATCAAATTCTGAAATCAATATTTCGAATTAATAAATCATTTTCTTTTTCGGAAATTCTTTTATTGCGTCAGCAAGGACACGTGGACCAATCGGGTGACGACACGTGGCCTCGGGTCCACGGACCCGGCGCACGGCCTCGGCTCGGTCCACCGTGGGCTCGGCCCACGGCTCACGTGACTCTGACATGTGGGACCCCACGGGTGTGACGTCATTGCTGACGTCAGCGGGGACTCGGCCCACTGCTGACAGGTGGGACCCACTGGTGATGTCATCGCTGACATCGGCGCCGCGGCCGGTGGCGGCCGACATGCGGGCGGCGTGTCGGCGCGCGACACGCGTCGGTCTTGTTGGCCGGCCGCGGCCGATCGGCCTTCCTGGGCCAGCGTGTACGATCTCGGCCGTTGATTTGAAAATCAACGGCCCAGATTAGATCTGGCTTTCACGCGTTTGGGTTAACGCGTTTGATTCGGACCGTTGGATCTAGATCCAACGGTCGAGATTGGATCTGGGGTTTTGGATCGGAATCTCACCGGCGGTGACGTGGCGTGATCTGGAGCGTTGGATCTGGATCGGACGGTGGAGCGAGCTTCGGTCGGGCGGCAGCGACGGCAGCGTGGTCACCGAGAGGCGATGACGACAACCACGGCGACGGCGCCTCGGGGCTTCTCCGGCGGAGTGGCTAGTACCTCCCGACGTGTCTTGGCTTTGCGGTTCCGGATCCGACCTCAACGGCGGCGGAGAACGGCGGACGGCGGCGGGGTGAAGCAAAAACCGTGGCGGAGCGTCACGCAACTACGGCGAGCAATAGCGAGTCGACGGCGGCGGCTAGGGCTAGGGCACCTGGGGCAAACGACGCATGGGGCAAAGGCGAACCTCGGGCACGACCCCGGGCATTAAATACCGGCGCGGACGCCGAGATCCCCGCGGAATCCGTGGCGAAACCGGTACAGGCGGCGGAGTCCGACCCGGACACGGCGAGGGCGACGTGGCACGCGCACAGCCGTTGGATCAAGATCCAACGGTGCAAGGGTTTGGGCTTGGGTCTGACTCAGGCGAGCTGGCTGGCTCGGTCGGGCTCGGGCTCGGGCTCGGGCTCGGGTGACGTGGCTCAATCTCGGCCGTTCGATCTTGATCGGATGGTCGAGAGGGTTAGGCTCGGTTGGGTTCGAGTCGGACTCGAACTCGAGTCTGACTCGGGCTCGGTCGGTGGAACAGTACAAACCCACTCGCAATTACCAGCGATTAAATAATTCAAAATAATTTCCAGAAATTCAATTAAATCATTAAAAATAGCAAAAGACTCAGAAAAATTCCAGAAAAATTATGGAAAATATTTTGGAACATTTTGGACTCAAATAAAATATTTCCAACAAAATTTTATTTGCAAAGTTAAATTCTTTAATTATTTCAAAATAGAATAAATTCAAATAAACTCCAAATAAATCCAAATAAATTTCAGAAAATTCCAAAAATTCACCAAAGTGCCAAATCACACATGAATTTAAGAAAAGCAAAATTTTGGGGTGTTACAATAAAGTTGAGGGGTTTTGCGTAAAATTGATTAAGTGGTAAAGGGGATTTCCACCTTGATTAATTAGAGCCACTGATTCTCCATCTGATGGTCAATGACAAGAGTTAGCATTTTAACACCCACCAGGCCATTAGCACTGGATATGTTCCCATATATATATATATATATATATATATATATATAATATAGTACAATTACCTGGGATACCAAGGTGCCTGGGCACCATGATCCAAAACGGGTATTTTCCATATATATTTGTATGCGAATTTTTTTGAAATTTTTAGGATGTTGAGTTCAACTAGTTTACTAACTAGTTCAAACAAGTTTGAACTAAAATTCAAATTAAAGTTTCCTTTTTTGATGATAGTTTGATTGTAGGTATGTGTTGATCATATATATAAATCAGCAAAGTATGTAATCTAAATTCATTCAAATTTTCAAATTTGAGTATATTTTTTTAAAGGTATGTGTTTTATTTGAATTCTTATAGATGGGTTTATACCCTAAAACTGGAAGTTTTGAAAAATATATCCAAATTTAACTTGAATTAACGCATTTAAAATCATGGTGCCCAGGCACCATGGTGTCCCATTCCTTTTTCAGAAAGAACATGCAGGTTATCTTATTCCTTTTTCCTGGTGCACAATAGTTAAGTATGGTCACTAATTTGCATGTTAGTGCCTTTTGTGCAGTAACATGATTTGGTTTAACGGTTGAATTTTAATCATACTGTCCAAAATTTAGATGTTATTTAAGATAAAAACATGCGAGAAATGTTACACTCCCAATCCATTTTGTGCAGTAAGCAGCTCTTTTCATTTGTCGATTATGGGCCTGAGACTCTGATCGAGCTTCTTGACAAAGCGCTTGAGCAGTTCAATGCTTTATCATTGCACCGTACCTCCCCTAGTTAGAACTTAGAACGATACACACACACACACACACACATATATATATATATATATATATATATATATATAGGAATATCATATAATTAGTATATGAGTGTATCCAAACTGATAAAGGAGTATTTCAAGTACGTTTGGATGGTATTTCAGAGATGAGAGTAATTACTCCCGGGAGTACGAAGTATTTTTCATATATATATATATATATATATATATAATATCTTCGTATTTGCGTTCGGCTCCTGCCTGTACCGCCGCCGTCCGTCTCTTTCGTCCTCGAGGACCAGCCTGTCAAGTGCCACCAAAACCGGCGCCGCGGAGCCCTCCACGCGACCCTCCGCACCGGAATAACCTAAACGCCCAAATGCAAACCGAAGCTCTCTTCTCCTTCGCCGCCGTTCTAATCCACCCAACCATAGCCAACACCGTCGATGCCACCGGCACGGAAGCCCCATCCGCGGTGCCTCCTGCGGTAGTGTCCGCCGCCGAGGACACGCTCGCGGCCGCCGAATCCGTTGGGGACCACCTCGCCGAGCTGCTCGCAGCGGCGACCGAAGACCCCGACGCCGTCGCAGAGCTCCCTCCTCTGCGCCGCGTGCGCCTTCCTCGCTGTGGCGCAGGCCGCCACCTCCCTCTTTGCAGGCAGGAGTTCGCGTCTCCCCTTTTCGCTACATAACCTGCATGGCATCTGCCTTTCTTCTGATTAAATGTCTTCTTTTGGGGGTTCTTGCAGTGAGACTGAGGTGTTCGGGGATTGATCCGAACGAGCTGTCAGGACCCAGTAAGATCAGACTAGAAATCCCGATCACAGCACCAATAAAAAGATCAAACAGGACAGAAGATTGATAGAACAAGTAGCATATTCAGAGGAAGAACAGGAAAAACGAAAGGAGAGACATGAATACCAAAAACAATATTAGTGATTCGCCATATCCCATTCTGTTACAACCCTCCAGCTTTTGTACTCCCTCTGATCCTCCTAACAACCCAGTTGGCAAAACGACAGAAGTCTCTTACAGTGAATAGTAATTCTTGAAATTAACCATTACAGTAACTAATAGTAATTGCTATTAAAAGACTACAGCTCTTGGATTTAACTATAACACCATCAGCTCTCTGGAACCCTTGGATCTTCATAACATCTCCTCCATTCGATCTCCAGAAACGAACCGGTATCGCTTCATCCCAACTATCCACTTCTGAAATATTTCCCTTCCCAGCTGAATTCGGACTCCAAACTTCTTGTATCCTGACAATACTCCTCCCCTTAAGGATCCTTGACCTCAAGGATTGAAATTTGGAAAGACTCTTGTGATGAAATTAGCATCTTCCCAAGTAGCAGCTTCTGGAGGTAAATTCGCCCATTGAATTTTCCATTGAATTACTGGTATATTGTTTCTAGGAATCATCCTCCTTTCCAGTATTGATATTGGTTCTGACAGAATATGGCCTTCAACATCTACCAATGGTAAGTCTTTGTTGGGAATCACTTTTGGTCCAATGTGCTTCTTAAGTTGACTCACATGAAAAACTGGGTGGATATGACAACCTTCAGGCAATAGGAGCTTGTATGCTGCTTTTCCAATTTTCTCAATCACTCTGAAAGGGCCATAGAACTTAGTGTGTAACTTCAATACCTTGTGCAGCCCCAATGTATTGTGCCGATACGGTTGCATCTTAAGGTATAACATATCTCCAAGTTCAAATTCCCTCTCAGTCCTGTGCTTATCTGCGAAGAATTTCATTCTTGAGCTAGCTTTGCTTAGGTTATTCCGGATAGCTTCAATGGACACTTGCCTCTCCTGGATCACATCTCTAGTTTCATCTGTCAAAGAATCAAATAATGCCGATTCCATGACCAGGGGAGGTTTCATACCATATAATGCTTGAAATGGAGTCATATACAATGAAGTATGGAAAGATGTATTGTACCACCATTCTGCATGTGACAGCCAAGAATGCCATTTCTTAGGATTTGAAAATGCCATACATCTCAGATAGTTCTCGAGGCATTGGTTTACTCTCTCAGTTTGCCCATCCGTTTGTGGATGGTATGCACTACTTAGTCTGATTTTCACCCCCATAGCCTTGAAAAGTTCCTTCCACAAATTACTAGTAAATATTCGATCTCTATCGAATACAATCATCATGGGTAGTCCATGCAACTTGTAAATATTGTCAAAGAACAGAGCAGTCACCTGTTGGACATTGAATGGGTGACTTAAAGAAAGAAAATGAGCATATTTAGTAAACCGATCTACCACCACCATGATCACATCTTTCCCCTCAGATTTTGGCAACCCCTCAATAAAATCTAGAGTGATGTGTGTCCATGCCATCTCAGGAATTGGTAAAGGCTGAAGTAAACCAGGATAAGGCACATTTTCATGTTTACTCTTTTGGCATATGGCACAAGATCTGACAAAATCCTTAACATTTGCTTTCATTCCTGGCCAATAGAACAGTAATTTCAACCTCTGATAAGTTGCTCTCTCCCCCGAGTGACCTCCTAGTGCCGAATTGTGAAAAGAGTTTAATAATTTTTCCTTCAACTCAGTGCTGTTACCAATATAAATTTTCCCTTTGTACCTTAAGACACCATTCGTGAGATTGAATGAAGGGACACTTGTAGCATTTATCCTTAACTGAGTTTCTAGTTCTCTGCACTTGTCGTCTTTTTCATAACTTTGAATGACTTCTGTAATCCACTCCGGAACGGCAGTTGTGATTGCTAATGCCTCTTCAACATGGTATACTCTCGATAATGCATCTGCAGCTTTGTTCTCTCTTCCTCTTTTGTACTCTACCCGATAATTGTAACCCAATAACTTGATAAGCGGTTTGTGCCGCACCCATCAATCAATTTACGATCGATATAAACACGAGACTCTGTGATCGATTCGGATTATCAATGTTGATCCAATAAGATAATGTTTCCACTTTTTCAGAGCTTCTAATATTGCTAGAGCCTCCTTGTCATATACTTGACAATGCACTTGCCTTAGGACCAATAGCTTTACTCATGTATGCAATGGGTGCCACCTTGCATTAGCACAAAGACCTAGGCCACTACCACTAGCATCCTCTCTAGGACAAAGCGGTGATCAAAATTTGGTAATACTAACACTTTGGAGCTTGAGTGAGAGCTCTCTTCACTGCTTCAAAAGCTTGTTGTTGCTCCTCATTCCACTCGAAATGCATTTTTCTTTAGTGACTGAAAGAGAGGTTTACAAATCAACCCAAAGCTCTTGACGAATCTTCTGTAATAGCCACCAACCCTAAAAATCCCCTCAACTGTGTTATATTCTTTGGAATCGGCCATTGTTGTACTTGCAATGATCTTATCCTAGTAGTAGCTACACCTTGCTCATTGATGATATGGCCTAAATACTCCACCCGAGTTTGGCCGAATACACATTTACTCAATTTGGCGAATAATTTGTTTTCCTTCGTGGCCTCGAACCTGTCCCAAATGTGACTTATGTTCTTCTATAGTAGAGCTGTATATTAATATATCATCAAAGAATACCAACACGAACTTTCTCATAAATTTAGCCAAGATTTTGTTCATTAGAGCTTGAAATGTGGCAGGGGCGTTAGTAAGTCCAAACGGCATCACCAAGTACTCATAATGACCAAAATGAGTACTAAAAGCAGTTTTAAAAATGTCCTCGGATTTCATACGTATCTGGTGATAACCGGACCTTAAATCAACCTTGGAAAAAATTTTAGCCCCATGCAATTCATCCAAAAGGTCTTCAATCACGGGAATTGGGTATTTGTTCTTGATGGTGTTGACATTAAGCTATCTATAATCAATGCACAATCTCCATGTCCCATCTTTTTTCTTGATTAAAATGGCAGGTGATGAGTAAGGGCTCACACTAGGCCTGATTATTTTGGAGTTCAATAAGTTCTCAATTTGCTCTTCCATAGCATCTTTTTTATGATGTGGGAGTCGATATGGCCTGATGTTTACTGGTTTTGCATCTGACACAAGTGGAATGTTGTGATCACACTCTCTAATTGGTGGTAATTCTGTTGGTTCTTCAAAAACCTTTGCATATTGTTTCAAAACATCATTCAGCTCCGCTGACCATACAGGTTCTATATTTTTGCTGCTTAGAGTAGTTTTGGCGTATAATAACGCCCCGATGACTCCTTTCTCCATGAATTTCTCCAACTTTGTTTCATTGATCACACAATCTTTCCTTGGAGCTGTTTCATCCAGGAGTACTAATCTTTCCTGACCGTTTTTAAAGATAGTGAGTTGTCTTTCTTTTAAGTCCAAACTGATCGGACCATGTTGATACATCCAGTCAGCACCCAGAATCACATCATATCCTTTGATTTGGATCACTCTAAAGTCTGAACAAAATTGTTCCCCCTGAATACTGTAATTGCAGTCTATGCATCTAGAGTTACACTCAATCTTCATACCATTAGCAACAGCCACTTGTTCTGAGAACTGATTATTAATCTTGCATTGGGATTTAACTGCCATCTCAGGTGTGATAAACGTTGAAGTGCTTCCACTGTCCACTAATGCAATGGCACAATTCCTTCCAATATATACCTTCAATGTGAAAGTCATTATGCCTGAACTAGTTCCATTCACTGCACACATTGATAATTGCAATACCTCTTCTTCTTTCTTCTTATGCATGGGACTACCCGGAGGAGTGCTAAATTCACCTTCAGGATTCACCTCGGCTTCATCTTCCTCATCTTCGACAGTAATAAGATGTAACTGTTTCTGCAGTTTGCATACTTTACTATGGCCTGGGACCCAAGGTTCATGACATTTGAAACATTTTCCTCCAGTCCATTTAACTTTTCCCCCATGATCTGCCTCTTCAAAGTTCTCCTTTTTGCTTCCACTTTTGTCTCCTTTTTGATTTGCACTTCTTTGCTGATTCATCTTGAAGTTATCTCCAACATTCCAAGCATTAGATCTCTTGTATAAGTTACTATTTTCATAATTTCTCGCATGAGCATAAGCTTCCACTAGGGTTTTGGGGTTGATTGACTTCAAGGGTACCTTAATATAGTTCTTGAGGCCTGAAATGAAGTAATCCAAAAAATACTCCTCAGAAAGTGTAGGGTGTTCTCTCTTTACCAGATTCATTGTTTCTTCAAACTTGTCAACATAATTTTCCACCGTTCCCATTTGTGATAATCCTCTAAAGTTTTCAGTTATCTCAATTCTTGTTTCAGAAGCAAATCTTTGATTTATCATTGTGCAAAACTCTGGCCAGCTTATAACATTGGTATTGATCCGATTGCTGCTGATCCATTGATCAGCTCGGCCAGTCAAATATACTTCTGCTATTGTCACTTTTTGCCCTTCAGGTGTCTTACTCAACTCAAAACATCTCTCCGCTTCCCTAATCCAAGCTTCAGGATTGCTTCCATCAAATCTAGGGAATTCGATCTTAGGGCCTTTACAGAAACTATTGGAATAATGATTTCTCCCTTCATTTGGATATTGGAACCCCTCCTGTCCTCTTGATACTGAATAGTCAGCTTGGTTATCAATTCTTGGCATAGAGGTAAAAATTGGCTGTTGCTGCTGTTGTTGTTGACATCCATAAGGCATTCTATATTGGGGAATATATGGAGGATTTGAATGAGTAAACTGGGGAGCAAATGAACTGTTGGTCATGGCAGGAGGATATACACTTACCCCAAAAGTTCCCATTATTGTACTGTCCATTCCCCTGACCTGGCCCAAAGAAGGAATTGAACTATTTATCACCCCATAAGGACTGCTATAAGGGTTAAAATGCATACCATTGAAACCCCCACTGCCTGGAAGTCTTGGGGCATTCGATTGACCACTGCCTGGAGTTTTGATAAAATTTCCGCCTGAGACTGACATCCTTGCCTCTATTTCTGCCATGGGGTCCCCCTCATTTTCCTTCATCGCCAGAGTGCTAGATACTTCTCCTTGACCAGATTTGTCTACCAGTATTTTCAACATCTCTGTAATTTGATCGATCTTGGTTGTGTTCCCTTCCAACTGCTTTTGAAATTGTTCCATCTGCTCCTTGGTGGCAACAGAGTTTTCTTCCATATGTAAGTGCAGATTTGCCATATTTTTCTTCAACTCTTCCACGTCTTCTACCAAAGCCAAACCAACATCATCATCCAAACTTCTTCCTCCTTTAGGCATAACTGAGTATACTCAATCAGCAACTTAGGGATTTTACAGGAAGGGTTTCGAGCACCTCCCAAACCTTGGTTGCTTCCAGACTTTCGATTTCCAAGGACTAAACCAGCTCTGATACCATCTGTCAGGACCCAGTAAGATCAGACTAGAAATCCCGATCACAGCACCAATAAAAAGATCAAACAGGACAGAAGATTGATAGAACAAGTAGCATATTCAGAGGAAGAACAGGAAAAACGAAAGGAGAGACATGAATACCAAAAACAATATTAGTGATTCGCCATATCCCATTCTGTTACAACCCTCCAGCTTTTGTACTCCCTCTGATCCTCCTAACAACCCAGTTGGCAAAGCAGCGAAGTCTCTTACAGTGAATAGTAATTCTTGAAATTAACCATTACAGTAACTAATAGTAATTGCTATTAAAAGACTACAGCTCTTGGATTTAACTATAACACCATCAGCTCTCTGGAACCCTTGGATCTTCATAACATCTCCTCCATTCGATCTCCAGAAACGAACCGGTATCGCTTCATCCCAACTATCCACTTCTGAAATATTTCCCTTCCCAGCTGAATTTGGACTCCAAACTTCTTGTATCCTGACACGAGCATCCTATCAGGAAGGAGTTCGTAAGCACTCTTATCTCTGAAACCCCTATCTCGTTATTTACTCCTTTTTTTGTGCCGCCCTTGGAGTAGAAGTTAGATTGCAGAGATGTAATTGCAACATAGATAGGATGTCCCCCTCTATTATTGTTCATGCGCAAAAATGTCCAACTGGGCGCATAGATTTTGGGGATCAGAACAGAACTTGTAGGTTTGTAATTTCACCTTTGACATGGTTACATTGTTAGAGCGAGAGTTCTTGTTTGGCGAGAGATTTGGACATGATAAAATTTTTGTACTTGCGATTCTTTGATGAAGAGTTTCTATGTTGGCCTATCTTGGATGGAAATTCCGATTAATATATATTTTTTGTCAATTTTTGTGCTACTTAAATTGGAAGTTTCATTTCTATGTTCTGTTTCTTTTCTTTTGCAGGAAAGGTTAGCCTGTGGCAGGAGAAGTTAAATCGATTTGAGGACTGGGACAACGGTACTCGACTGCTTATTCACTATTCTTGCATGCCTAACTTGTGCATACATATGTACGAACTGCTTGAATGTTGAAGTACATAACCACTGTGCATACATATGTAATAACAGTTTGAATTCTGAATTGCAGCACCACTGCGCCCTACTACTACTGTCAATACACAAGCAGCGGGTAGGTTTATTGGTCACTCATTGCCCCATTTGACAGCTGGTACATAATTGCCTCTTGAATTTGTATGTGCTTGGTTTTTTCTTTCTTTATGGTACAGAGTTGAGGTTTTATTCTTGTTATTTCAGATCAGAAGAGAAGCATGCGCCATGTTCTTCCTTTCTCCCACCCTGTTTCTATCCACCTTCGCTAGTATAAAGACTCTATCCGCCACATTTTAAAAGATTATGGTAATCCAATTCATGACTCTATCCGTCATGCTCAAAACAGGTTCCATCTACCTGGTTGGCTCAATCCGCCGATTAAACATTCGAGAGTTCTAACTACTACCGAACCCCAAAACAAAACCTTATTTATTTTCCAAATCAAAACCAAAGTCTACCAGTATGAAAGCATTCTTTGATTTGCCCTTGATCGCAGGCACGGCTATTCGAATAGTTTTAACTCTGCAGAGGTGTACAACTTTAGCCACAAGACATGATCATCTCTTTAATGCCATGCAATTAACACATTTCCTTTGGTGTGTCGGCAGAGAGATCATGACAAGGCCTTTACAATGTATACGCCTAACCCGACCCACCCGCTGAGGTTTCACCACTGTTAGGATTCTATCTACCCAGTACAGAAGACCCCTCTTGCGCCGTGTGAGAAAACAGTCTTGCCTCTATCCGGCACTCACATTCCACCAATTGGTGAGTCTAAGTTAAGTTTTTACAAATTATTTAGCCAAGTTGTGCCCACTTTGATATGTGGTTGTACGGTAATGCTTAGAATGGACAGTCATAAGCGTCGGTCCTTATTTGACTTGAGGCGGTACTTGCACCATGAAACTAGTGCTCTATCCGCACCCACCCGACATTCCACTCCGCCCAAGTCCAAATCCTTTTCCATTTTATTTTTATTTCATGAAAACAGTACCAAATTTTTTGCAATACTTCTTAAATCACATTTTAAATTACATCTTTGATATAATCCCACCCATGGGTCATTTTAATCAATTTATGCCCTAAGCATTTCTACCGTTCTATTCAACGAATGTCACAATATAAAATAGGTATGACATAACAAAGAGCCCTAGGGTTACAAAGAAACATGAGTATCAATAATCAAGGGGGTGATCACAATTCAGAATAACTAGTAATCTATATTTGACATACGATGATAAAGATAGCAATGCATGTTCTAAAACATTGTAAAAACATTTGCAATCATGGGATCAAAATGCGTCAAGTGACTTGCCTTTAGTCGCAGCAGGGATGTCGAAGTCTTGAAGTCCGGCGGCAGGGTCGACGGACTCGGCAAAATCCTCGGCTACGCGCAAAACGGTACAACAAAATAAATACAAGAAAATAAATACAAGAAAATAAATAAAATCTAAAAATTACAAAACTTATACTGGCAGGTAGATCTTGATTGTAGATGAATTTAGGAATTTGAACGAATCGATTTGGAGTTCGGACGGAAAAGATATAAACGTTCAAAGTTTGAAAATCCTCAAAAAAGAGAAACGAGGGAATATTCCTCGAAATCTTTATTTTGGCTGATTTTCCAAATGTATGAGTCTATGGCAGGTGGGACCGGCCTGTCATTGACTTGGGGTCTTCTTCCCCAATGAACAAGAACAGGGGAGCTTGGAGCTCCCCATGCGCCGGCGCGGTGGGGCCATGGCGGCGAAGAACCAGCGGGGGCGCGGGGAGTCGGCGTGCTCGCCGGAGGGGCGGCGGCGGCGGCAAGCCGACTAGAGGCCATGTGGCCGGACCGAGCAAGAACACAAAATTTCCAAGGAAATATTGAATGAAATTGAAAATTGAAGAAGGCAATAGCTAGAGCATCTCTAGAGGATCCTAGGATTTCAAGGAATTGCAAAATAGATTACCGGAGACGATGAATTTCGCCGACGAATGACGGTGAAGAAAAACGGTGTTCAACGTCGATTCCTTCGTGTTCCCGGACAAATGGCGTGGGGAGGCAAAGGGAGAGTGTGCACGGGATAGGGGACTCCACCACGAAGATTTGAGAGGTGGAACCGTGTGGTTTGGAGGTGAAACGGTCAAGTTATTGCCATAAAAGCCATTTTCGGTTTTTGGTTAATGGAGCTGTTTCCGGCGTGATTGAAGGCACATGATTATGGGGAACGGGATCTTCTCGTCGTTGCCATTTCAACGCAACCGGTCGTCCGCGATTTGGAGAAGAAACGGAGAAGTTAAGAGCATTCAAAGAATGGAGACACCATGAATGAGCTCCAAGCTCCTCTCTGTAACTTGCTTGCACGATAGAAAGAAGATGATGAACAGTGCATGCCACGTGGCGACTTCCTATTGGTCGGAGTTAAGTGAGAGAGAACCGCGAGCGGGAAAATTAGCAAAAATAGTCTAAAAATCCCAAAAAAAATTCCTAAAAATACTTAGGGAATATTTGGAACCCAATAAAATTGATTACATGGAATTTGGATGAATTTTGGAATTTAGAAAATTCCGGGACAAATAAAGGACATTTAGCGAAAGGCGGCGAGCGAAAAAATACCAGCGGGTTTCCAAAAATCTTGGAAAAATTTCCAAAATATTTTTGAAATATTTGGAACCTAATTCAATAAGTTTCAGGATTTTTAGGACATTTTGGAACATGGGTGAAATTTCGGGTAAGGACCGTGATTTGGAAATTCAACTTTTGCAGACGGCGATGGAACGAGCTCCGATTTCGAAAGGATAAGGATGCCAGGTTAATTTGAACACCGAGAAATAACCAAATTTTGAATTTAATTATTTTGAATTAATTTTTGACAAGCGACCGAAATTTAGGATGCTACAATCCACCAAGCTGGTGTGTTTGAAACTATGTTCATTTGTGTGTGCCTCTTAGGAGACTAACTACCATGTATTTGGTTTTTGGTTTGGATTGTGGTTATATGTGTCCTTGAAATAAGAGGGTCGGCTGTGCCTGTGGTGTCTCGATCCACCAGAGGGCTGGGCAAATAAACCGAAAACTGAAAAAACCGACACCGAATTATTCAGTTGTTGATTCGGTTAGCTGTAGAAAATAACCGATTTTTTTTGGTTAATTCGGTTTTAACTCTCGGTTAACCAAACTAACCGAATTATTCGCGTGATGTCAATTTGAATCTCGGTCAGCGAGAGGGCGGTCCGCGCGGAGATCACCACCATCGGCGGGAGGACGCGGAGCGTCCTGGAGCTGGACGTCGGCGGGCAGACCGCCGAGGGCGCCTCCCGACCGGCAGTGATGTAGCATAGCGTGCCCGTCTGGTACTGCTGGATAATCTGAATGATACAGAGTGTAAGACAAGTGGAAACTAACCATAACCTCACCTTCTACTGCATTCAAATTGAAAGTTGATCTATTCAATTTCTGTCACTAAACCAAGTTCGGTTAATTCGGTTAAAACCGAAACCGAATTATCGGTTACCGAAATTTTCATACACAATTCGGTTTCAGTTTTGGAATAACCGAATTTCCAAATAAACCGAAAACCGAAACCAAAATTTTCGGTTAAACCGAACGCCCACCCCTACTGCCACAGAACATAACCCCATGGTGTGAGAGTGTTGCTTGCAAAAGATTAAACACAGAGTTTGTGTGTGATTGATGCAGCAGCATGCTAATGCTGCCTGGATATGTGTTTGGTTCATGTACGTGTATTATTATCTCTTAATTATCTTTTTCTACTCTGATACGATCAGAAGACGGATGAACTCGCTCGTATGCACGAGTTTCGGGACGCCGCCCAGCACGCGAGCTCCGCGATGGAGAACTCGACAATTCCGCCAGCGTCGAAGGTAAATCGGCGGTTATCGTCGCCACCGCCTAGGACTCAATATTGCGGCAATACAAGTCTGCCTTTTCTTTATTTCTCACCTTTATTTATAACGTTCTATTACAAGCCGCTCTGGGCAGGCTTAACCGAAACCTATTACGTTACGGCCTGTTCAATACGTAATGTAATCGGAGTCTTCAATTAATTTGGCAAAGCGTCCGGCCGTCCGAACTCCCTTGCCGCTCGCTGGTTTGCCTGCTGCGGATCCGCCTGTTCTGCGTCCCTGGCCGGCGTGGTCTCACGGCGTCGTACGTATACTCGATCATATACCGGCGTCGTATCATTACTCCCTCCCTGGAAAACCAGCTTGTCCTCAAGCTGACAATCAGGAAACGAACGCCGCAAAGTGATAGCGTCCATCCATGTGGCTTCGTCGGCGGACTCGCCTGCCCAATGCACCAGAAACTGTCGAGCGCCATTGACGAACCGCTGAGCCAGGAGTTGATGAGGTTCGGGTTGCGAGGGAGCTGCTGTGACTAGGACGTCGTCCGGAAGAACGCCTGGCTGGGTGGGCGGCTCCCCTTTGAAGGCCTTCAGGAGGGAGACGTGGAAGACGTTATGCAGGCGTGCGGACTGCGGAAGGTTAAGTCTGTAGGCCACCGCCCCAATCCTTTGCTCCACTTGGAAGGGACCGAAGAACCGGGGTCCCAATTTGGCTGGAGCGTGTGACCGTAATGATTTTTGGCGGTGACGCTGGAGTTTGAGCCAAACCCACTCGCCAATGGAGAATTCCACGTCTCGATGCTTACTATCATAACGTTGCTTCATACGGTTCTGAGCGTGTAGCAGATGTTCCCGTGCTTGCGCTAACAGCATATCCCGCTCCACTAGGGTGCAGTCCACTAGGTTGATGACCGTTGAGCCTTGTTGGTAGGGCGTGAGAGCTGGAGGAGGACGCCCGTAGACTAATTCAAAAGGGGTCATTCGGAGAGCAGAATGAAAGGAAGTGTTGTAACAAAATTCTGCCCATGGTACCCACTGCGCCCAATTTGCCGGGTTGGATCCTGTAAGGCAGCGGAGATACATCTCGATAGTACGATTCACGACCTCCGTCTGTCCATCCGTCTGAGGGTGGTAGGCCGTGGAAAGCAATAAGGTGGTGCCGCTTCGTTTTAATAAATCTTGCCAGAAAGCACTGAGAAAAATAGGGTCGCGATCCGAGACGATCGACTCCGGTATGCCATGCAAACGTACCACCTGGTCGAAGAAGAGTTTGGCGACTGTCGGTGCCGTGGCTGGTCGGGACATCGGGATGAAGTGGGCATATTTGGACAGACGGTCCACGACAACCAAGAGGGCTGATTTACCATGTGATTTTGGCAAGTCAGTGATGAAATCCATCGAGATGTCTGCCCAAATTTGTTGTGGTACTGGAAGAGGTTGGAGCAGTCCTGCGGGAGAAGTCGTGCTTGACTTATTCTGCTGACAGATGGTGCAGCGACCCACATAGGATTCAACCGTTGCGCGTTGATGCTCCCAATAATATGTGTGCTGCAAACGTAACAGAGTCTTTTGGACTCCTTCATGTGTGAGATCATCCACGGAGGCAATAATAAGATCTACCAAGGGGGAGGTATGTGGCACGAACAGGCATTTGTTACGGTAGACTAACCCTTCCGAAATGAGCCATGACTCCTGCTGCTTGTTGGCTGGTGCCTTGTCGTGATGAGATGCAGAGCCCGGCGTGTTGCTGGAGGAAAGCGGAGGAGTCGCCTTCTGTGTGCAGGCGTGCTGTTTGGCAAGTTGCTGGACGATAGGGTCGCACCGGAGAAGCTCATGCCACTCTGTTCGGGTCACCTCCTGGAGCTGTGAGATGGGCGCACAAAAAGTCCCGTTGCCTTGTTCCTGTGGAATGCGTGAGAGTGCGTCGGCTGCCGCATTGTGTCGTCCTGGTTTGTATTCGACCGTAAAGTCAAAACCCATGAGTTTGCTGAGCCAGTGTTGTTGGGGAGGGGTGATGAGTGCTTGGTCGAGGAGAAATTTGAGGCTGCCGTGATCGGTGCGTACCACGAAGGAATGTCCCCATAGATACGGGCGCCAATGGCGGACTGCTTTTGATAACCCAATGAGCTCCCGCTCGTAAGCGGCCAATTTGCGGTGTCTCTCGGCCAATTTGCGACTGAAATAAGCGATGGGGTGGCCGCCTTGCTGTAATACGGCTCCAATGCCCATCCCCGATGCGTCACACTCCACAATAAATGGGGTCGTGAAGTCTGGCATTTGGAGTACCGGGGCTGACATTAGGACTTCCTTCAGTTGTATGAAAGTAGTTTCTGCTGAGTCGGACCATACAAAGCAGTTGCGACGAAGCAGCGTCGTGAGGGGTTCTGCAATACTGGCGTAGTCCCGAATGAATCGGCGGTAATAGCCTGTGAGTCCAAGAAATCCTCGCAATGCTGATACTGAAGATGGTCGAGGCCACTGTGATACTGCTTGGAGCTTCGCTGGATCTGCTGATATTCCATTTGGGGAAATGATGTGGCCTAGGTACTGCACACGACCTTGGGCGAAGGTGCATTTGGACTGCTTTAAGTAAAGGTGGTGGTGTCGCAGGCGGCCTAGTATCAGACGAAGATGCGCAAGGTGCTCCTCTTCCGTGCGACTGTAAATCAAAATATCATAAAAAAAAAACAAGGACAAATTTGCGGAGGAAGTCCTGCAAAACCTCATTCATGAGTGCTTGAAAGGTCGACGGTGCGTTGGTGAGGCCAAAAGGCATGACAAGAAACTCATAATGTCCATGGTGTGTCCGGAAGGCGGTTTTCTCAATGTCCTCGGTCCACATCCGCACTTGATGATATCCCGATCGGAGATCTAGTTTGGTGAAGAAGTGTGCGCCCCCCAACTCATCAAAGAGTTCTTCTGCCGCCGGGATCGGAAATTTATCTTTGATCGTTCGAGTGTTGAGCTCGCGGTAGTCGACACAGAATCGCCAAGTTCCATCGCTCTTTTTGACCAAGAGAATGGGTGACGAGAAGGGTGATCGACTGGGACGAATAATCCCTTGCTGTAGCATGGCCTCACATTGTTTTTCAATTTCGTCTTTCTGATGGTAGGGATACCTATAGGGTCTGACGACCACGGGGTCCGTTCCTCCTCTCAGTGTAATGCGGTGATCGCAATGACGGGCCGGGGGCAACGCCTGGGGCTCGGAGAAGACGTCCTGGAATTCGTCCAGAAGACTTGGCACGACTGCTTGGTTGGTAACTGTAAGACCCTCATTTTTATGTCAGTAAATAACATAAATATGAGGCTCTTTAAGTGCATCCTGTGCCATTCCCATGATCAGTGGCTGGCACGCACAAACACAATTTGGATATTACAGCCACACAGATACACATTTTTATTACATCACAAGTTTTATAGTGATATTACAATACCAAAAGTAGCAGGAAATTAAAACCATATCTCATAGTATGCCAACTATTCCATAACTCCACAGGCAACTGCTGAGATGAACCTAGAAAGATCAGTCGTCGCTAAAATTCGCAGGTTCCTCATATTCATTTCCGTCATTGTCATAATCCTTATCTTCACCTAAAAACATTATTGAAGCAAGTTGAGTACATTGGTACTCGCAAGACTTTGTAGTGTATGCAATTCCTGGAATATATGCAGGCTGAAATAGAAAGTGGGTCTCTACGGTTATTTTGCATAAAGCGAAAGTTTTGAATGAAATAATACTGAATAGTAATGGAAAGCGTAAATAAAACTTCAAAGACAGTTTGATAAGTAATTGAGATAACAAGTAAAAAAAATAATAACATTTTACTCACGGCCCTTTGCGAGTAAAATAATGAACAAGACCCTCCATGGTCTTACAAAAGAAAATACAACGACAAGTGATATTTATCAGTCGTGAAACATTTTCCAAAGTCTTTTACCAAAGTTTTCAAAAATAGAAAACAACTAACTTAGTGTGGGTTTACCAAGTCATCCATGACCGTGGATACGGCTATTCGAATAGTTTTATCTCTGCAGAGTTATACAGCTTTACCCACAAATAATGACTTCCCTTTTTGCAAAGCTTAATAACACACTTCCTTTGGTGTGTCGCCAGGGAAACCCATATATAACCTTTACATTACTAAAACTTGACATTGCACCAGTCGATGACAGACTTACTAATGGCGGCCGAAGAACATCGTATGCACGGATCATTCCTCCCCATTAGAAAATGGCGGTAGAAGCACATCGTGTATACGGATCATTTCTCCCCATTAGTAAGGCGTATACTGTTGCATCGACAAGTGTCAACACCTCGGTGATGGCACTTACCTCGAGCAAACCTATATTCGGAATGCCCGTACTACTACTACCTTCCATAATGCAAGATCAGTTTTTAGTAACTTAATTGGTTATAGCCGTCACCATACCGGCATTGTGGTTGTACGGGTAATCTTGGATCACGGGACACTTCGTTCGGTCCTTAAAGTGACATGGGCGATAACTCCACCCTATCTACGTACACGTTAAAACATGTACAACCGGCTATTGCCAATAATCACCCACGTCGAAGCAATAGTTTTATTTTCATTTTTATTAAACTACCAGTATCCTTTACTGCTTAAATAAACTATAAAAGATTTCATAAAGAATGATGTGTGGGTGTAAATGTTTCTGACATTAATCTAAAGCAGTGCTAAGCATATGCAGATTAATAAGCGATTATACCCAATGAACTAAACCATTCCTAGGGTTTTTATGGATCGTATGTCCATGCGATTAAGGGAATCCATCAATTTGGGTTAATATCTACCAAGTAACAAAATGATAGTTTATCAAATTATGAGCATGCAGGAAGATTCTTAATCACATTTTAGTGGATTATGAAATCTGGGATCAAAATGATCAAGGGGGTGCTTGCCTTGCTCCTCGACGGTGTAAGCTGGATCTGTGTCGTCGATAGCGTAGTCGGTAGCCTCAGCGTCTATACGTCGATTAAGAATATGGCAAAAGAATATTTCAATATTGATGAAGAAGCAAATACACAAATAATAAAGATAACAGTTGAAAGATTCAAATAAAACCAATTCAAATCAACCAATGATAGCAATCATTTCATCACTTCATGTATTAGCTAAGTTGTTAAGTTATAGTCCTAAGGATTAAAGTTTTAGGGCATACAACACGGCTATCTTCTTTGTGTATTATTTCATTCTAATTTACGAATTCAGGAAGCTAAGATTGTAGATTTATTTTTAACAAAGTTCATTTGTAGGGTGTATGACTAATTGTACTAATGCAAATTAGTATATAAAGCAACCCTAATCATATTTAATGAAAGTACATGGTAAATCCTAACTTTTATCTTACTAAATGGTCCTAGTTAGTGTAATGAGCACAAAGAAACAACTTTTATTCATTTTGGATTATTTTTGATCAAGTTATTGCAATCATATTAAATTTATACATTAAATAAAGTCTTAATATGAAATTTTCACCAACTAGTTCCAAATCCAAATCTAATTACATATTTGGACAGTACTTGACCTAAGGATTCCAACAAAGTTGGTTTCATTCAATTTGGAATTGATTTGCAAAATTTCTATATGCAACATATTCAAATTTCAAGATTCAAATTTAAATTCAAAGTTAATTTACTAAACAAGTATCAAATATTTTTGCATATTATGAAACTAGATGATTTATGATGAATTTAGAAATTTGTTTCATTCAATTTGGAGTTCTAGTTCAAAAGTTATAAGCATTTGAATCAAATCGGGTTCCTAAAATCAGAAAAAAGGCAAAAATGCGCTTTCCTTAAAGGAAAGCGTATTCTTTAGTTTTCACGCGGGCTGGTTTTTAAATTGTCCTCCGGTCACTGACGGCTGGGCCCGCATAGTCAGCGACTCGGGCGTGACGCACGCGCGGCAACTGCAGCTGGCAGGTGGGGCCAGCCTGGCAGCGGTTCAATTTGCGCGTAGTGGCTGACGGAGTTGGCCCGCAGGGCAGTGACTCAGAGCAGGGGACATGGCCGACGGCCTCACCGGCGGCAAACCGGCGACGTCGATCGACTTTGGTCAACGGCTACAGCTTCACTGGATCATGGCGAACCTAGGGGACTACTTGGATGTGGGTGGTGTTCGGAGCAATCGTGCTCACGGCGGTGCATGGCGGAGGTTCGGGGTGAGGTTTGGCTCGGCAGCATTACAGGGTGTCTAGGGCTTGATGATCACCCGTGTGGGTTACGGGAGGTCCTAAGGACTCTAACCATTCATTCAAATCCGAAAACAAACAGCCGGGTTGAGCTCTCACCGAGCGTCGGTAATGGCGGAGGGAGACGGCCGGCGCGGGAGCTCGTCGGAGCGTTTTGGGCTGCAAGAAGGTGCGCAAAAGCTTCATAAGTACCCGTGAATGCTCAAGGATCAATCAATTTGGAATCCCCTTTACCGTGTTGCCGTAATTCGGGATTTGCCCCAAATCGGGTCTCGCCGGAAACGAAGAAGAAGAGCTCGGCTTGGCCGGTTTTGGGTGAGAGAGAGGGAATGGGTGAGTGCTCTAAGTTTGGCGATGCTTAGAGGCTCTATCCCTTCCTTTAAATAGGCAGGGAAGGCGGTAAGGAGGGGTGGAGTCACGGCGGCTTCTCTCGAATTTTCTCTGAGCTTTTCCTCCGGCTCAGTCAAAGGCTGAAGGGGCACGGTACGGGTTGTTGCAGCGTTGGCAGAGACGACTCGGGGTCCAAGGAGTTGCGGCGCAAATGAGACAAGAGTGGAGGCGGTGCAGATCGGCTCCGCTGAGGAAACAGAGAGGGCGAGAGAGGAACGAGAGAAAGGAGAAGGATCTGGCAGCTGGGATCCACGCGGCAGAGAAAGGAGATGGTGAGAGGGAGAAGGGAGAAGGCTGACGCGTGGGCCAGGAAGTTTCTGGGTCCCGTCGACAGGCTGCTTGTCCCTTGGACCGGCTGAGGAGACGCTGGGTACGTGGCCCCACACGTAAGGGAAGGGGGAAAACTCTAGGGCTCTCCCTACTAACAGCACATCATACCAATTAATACTGGGGTCATTTCATGTCCAGCTTTTTCGTAACTTTTTTACTAAGTTGATAGGTAAGTTCCCAAGCCTCAGTAAAAATTTGAGGTTAAAATATTTAACCAATTAATTATAAAAATTCTGACAGTGCCGACTGTACAGAAAAAGTATTCCGATTTTTGATTTGGTTAAGGGACTGAATCAACATATTTAATTTTGAAATTTTTACTGAAGGTGTGTTTCTATACAATGGACCTACCATAAAAATTTCAACATTAAATTCCCATTATTTAATTCTCCATAAATCTTTTATTGATTTCTGCAGAATTTCAAATTTGTCTAAAGTAAATGCTAAATCATAGCAAAATTGCTTATTAATTTTTGAAACTTTTTGTGAGTGAAGATGATATGTATGAGGTCTTATGGTAAAAATTCCAAGGTCTAGATTGCTCCACAACTCTCTCTAAAAATCTGACATTGGACTGGCCAGAGAAAAGATTTATCATTTTTAATTGTTTTCTTCACTAATAAAAGCATTCACATGGTCTTTTGACCATCTAGGGGTATCTTCTAGGGTTGGGACAGGTTATACAAAATTTTTACCATGGTAATTTCATTTCTTACCATTTTACTATTTTCTCTTTTCTTTTCTTTTCTTTCTTAAATTCCAATATTCATTTCAACAATTAATTCAACCAATAGATCAAATATCAATAAATGCAACACAATATTGATTTCACATTTTTAATATTTGATTTTTATTACTCTGTAAATTTGAGGATGTTACAGATCTACCCCCCTTACAAAAATCTCGTCCTCGAGATTTGCGAGGGCTAAAAGAAAACTAAAAGAAGTCTGGAAATTCTTTCATCAGATGATCCTCACGCTCCCACGTAGCTTCTTCTTCAGTATGATTACTCCACTGAACTTTCAACATTCTGTGGATCTTGTTTCTCGTGTGTCGCTCGGCTTCTTCAAGAATGCGAACAGGACGCTCTCGATAAGATAGATCAGGTTGTAAATCGAGATCGTCGAGATTTGCGAGGTCAGTCGGCACACGAAGACACTTCTTAAGTTGAGATACATGGAAGACATTATGAACTTCTGACAAACGAGATGGCAGCTCCAACTTATATGCCACCTCTCCCATCTTTGCGATAATTGGAAAGGGTCCAATATATCGAGGGGCTAGTTTCCCACGGATTTGGAAACGACGAACTCCGCGAAGAGGAGAAACTTTCAGATAGACATGATCTCCGACTTCAAAGCTTAATTCACGTCGACGATTGTCGGCGTAACTCTTCTGACGAGATTGGGCCTCTTTAAGTCGGCTCCTAATCATGTCCACTTGCTCTTGAGCTTCTTGGATAATGTCTGGGCCAAAGAAATTTCTTTCTCCAGTTTCAGACCAAAAGAGAGGGGTTTGGCACTTTCTTCCGTAAAGTGCTTCAAAAGGAGACATCTGGAGACTAGCTTGAAAACTATTATTATAGGAGAATTCAGCAAAGGGTAAGCTTTTCTCCCAATCCATGCCATAAGATAGCACACAAGCTCTTAGCATGTCCTTCAGGGTCTGATTAGTCCGCTCAGTCTGTCCATCTGTTTGGGGATGATAAGCCGTACTGAAATTCAGCTTTGTCCCTAACAGAGTGTGCAAACTTTCCCAGAAACGAGATGTGAACTGGGATCCACGATCGGACACAATAGTCTTAGGGATTCCATGAAGACGAACAATATTCTCTAGATATAGTTCAGCAAGCTTGGGACTTGAATATCTGGTTTTGACCGGAATAAAGTGAGCAATTTTAGTCAGTCGGTCAACAATAACCCATATGGAATCATGCCCTTTTCTGGTTCTCGGCAAGCCGGTAATGAAATCCATACAGATATCGTCCCACTTCCATTCTGGAATTTCAAGGGGTCGAAGAAGACCAGCTGGGCGTTGATGCTCGGCTTTTACTCGTTGACATACATCACATTTCGCGATATACTCGGCGATTTCCTTTTTCATGCCGGGCCACCAATATTCCCGCTTCAGATCTTGATACATTTTTGTGCTACCAGGATGAATAGATAGAGGTGATTCATGAGCTTCACTCAGGATCAACTTCTTGATTTCTAGATCATCAGGAATATAGATTCGGTTTTTGAATAAAAGTATACCATCCGAGTCTTCTGAAAACTCTGATTCTTCTTTAAATGGCATATCTTCTCGGATTTTAGATATAGCTCCATCTTTAAATTGAGCTGTCTTAATTTGGGTTTTCAGATTTGGTTGCATTTGAAGATTAGCAACAAATCCTTTTTCAACAATTCCCAAATTAAGTTTCTGAAACTCTTTTACTAATTCAGATTGATCAGTGTATGCTGACACCGTCATACAATGGAGTTCTGACGCTTAGAGCATCTGCTACGACATTAGCTTTACCAGGATGGTAGTGAATACTAAGGTCGTAATCCTTTATTAGTTCTAACCATCTCCTTTGCCGCAGATTAAGATCTGGCTGAGTAAAGAAGTACTTTAAGCTCTTATGATCTGTGTAGATGTCGCACTTGTTTCCAATAAGATAGTGACGCCAAATTTTGAGGGCATGCACTACTGCAGCTAACTCCAAATCATGAGTTGGATAATTAAGTTCATGAGGTCGAAGCTGACGAGAAGCATAAGCTACGACTTTCATCTCTTGCATCAACACGCAACCAAGACCATTGCGTGAAGCATCGCAATAGACATCGAAGCTCTTATGGATGTCGGGTAACACCAGCACTGGGGCTGTGGTTAACCGTTTCTTCAATTCCAGAAAACTTGCTTCGCATTCTGGAGTCCATTCATATTTCTTTTCCTTCTTCAAGAGCTGAGTCAAAGGTTTAGCGATTTTGGAGAAGTTTTCGATAAAGCGGCGATAATATCCCGCTAAACCGAGGAAACTTGGTTGAGAGCAATTTTGGTTGCTCCCGCTTTGGACTGCTTGAACTTTCTTTGGGATCAACAGAAATTCCACCTTTGGAAAGGATATGCCCGAGGAATGCAACTTCCTTCAACCAAAATTCACATTTCTCGAACTTGGCATATAATTTATGTTCTCGGAGTTTCTCCATAACCAAGTGTAGATGTTGGGTATGATCTTCTTCATTTTTGGAATAGATGAGGATATCATCTATGAATACCACTACGAACTTATCGAGATACTCCATAAAGACTTTATTCATTAAACTCATAAAGCTAAATTTGGAGCATTTGTAAGTCCGAAGGACATTCGACATATTCATATAAGCCGTAACGAGTGGTAAAGGCTGTTTTAGGAATATCCTCCGGTCGGATTTTCAATTGATAATAGCCATGTCTAAGATCAATTTTGGAGAAGATTTGGGCGCCGGTTAATTGATCGAACAAATCATCGATACGGGGTAGAGGATATTTGTTTTTGATGGTAACATCATTGAGAGCACGATAATCTACACACATGCGTAGACTACCATCCTTTTTACTAACAAAGAGGACAGGGCTTCCCCATGGAGAAGTACTTGGTCGAATGAACTTTTATCTAATTGTTCTTGAATTTGCTTTTTGAGTTCTACTAACTCATTTGGTGGCATACGATAAGGTCTTTTGGAAATTGGGGCCGTACCAGGTATAAGATCAATGACGAACTCTAAGTCACGATCTGGTGGCAAACCTGGCAATTCTTCTGGAAATACATCGGGAAAGTTGGAAACTACAGGAACAGCTTTAATCTTTTCCATTACCAATGTATTTAAGTATGACCTTGATTTGGAAAGATTTTGGGTGGAACTAAAATTCACTTCAATTCCATCAGGATTAATAAGAGATATGGATCTATTAGCACAATCTATCTGTCCTTTATTCTTAGCTAACCAATCCATACCAAGAATGATGTCTAATCCTGGGGTTTCTATAAGAATAAGATCAGCATAAAATAAAATTTCATTTATTTCAATGCTAACCTTAGGACACATTTTAGTTGTTCTCATTTTTGCTCCAGGAGAATAGATTATCATGGACATGGATAAAGATTCAGTTTGGATTTGATGTGATTCTACGAACTTCTTGGATATAAAGGAATGAGATGCACCGGAATCGAATAACACCAAAGTGGGAATAGATTGGACGGGAAACATACCCAGAACCACATCTGGTGCTTCCGTTGCTTCTTCTGCCGTCACATGATGTAAACGTCCTTGATTGGTGGCTTGGCGGTGCGGAGTTTTCGGCTTGTTGTCCTCCGGCTCCTTGAGGGCGACCAGGGGGTTCTTTGAGGAACTCCCTTGCTTGGGCAATTATTGGCATAATGTCCAAGCTGCTTGCACTGAAACAAGTAACATTTGGAGTTTGAGATTGAGTCCCAATCGGGCGTGCTCAATATTACCCGGCTGGGCGAGATGGAGGCGGCCCAGAGGTCTAGAGGCGGAGACCTTGGCGCCTTTGCTTCGTGGCGGGGCGGTGGTCGCACATTACCCTGAGGTGCGAGGCGAGGCCTGGATGGACTTACCGGCATTCTTCTGTGCCATCCATTTCCTTTTCAGCGACTCCATGGCAGCTCGAGTGCTATGCTCCACTCGAATAGACTTGTCCACCGAGTTTGGAAGTCATTGATATCAATGGCGGCTAATGCACACTTGATTTCTTCATTCAGGTTATCCCGGCGTTCGGCTTGCGCGCTCAGGTAACTTCTAATGGTGCATAGCGGGAAAGGTAATTGAAGCGATTAAGATACTCCATTACCGTCGATTCCCTTGACGGAGATCAAGGAATTCCGTCTTTTGATATCCATCAGACTGGAAGGAATATGGATTCGGCGAAAAGTATCCTTGAAAGCCTCCCATGAAATCTGATCCACTGGAAGTATAGCTTGGTAGTTCTCCCACCATAAAGCAGCAGCTCCTCCCAATTGATAAGATGCATAAAGAACTTTCTCTCGATCATTGCACTGTGCAATGTTCAACTTGCTCTCCATTGTTCGCAGCCAGTCATCTGCGTCCAATGGGTCAGTAGCAGTAGAGAATGTAGGAGGCCGAGTTTTCAGAAACTCAGACAACCTTGATGGTGGAGCACCACCACCACTTCCTCCAACAGGGACTCCTTGGTGGGAAGTATTCTGAACTAACTGTTGCAGAAGAAGTGTGTGGGTTTGACGGTTTTGCTCAATCATTGCCAGAACTTGCGCCATTGTGGGCGGACCTGGCAATTGCTCCTCCGGAATTCCACCTTGCCGATTAGGATTTGAATCTGGATTAGGTGGATCTGGCACTTGATGAGAAGATGAAGCCCTTGCGGAAGGGTGCATCGGATTAGGTTGCGCTGGAGTGGGCAATGTTTCGCGAGGAGGAAAAGGCTCCTGCGATGCCTCACTCTCCAAGATCCATGAAGAGATCTGGTTACAGGCATCCTGAAATTTCAATTCAGATGAGAAAATAATGTATTGTAATTAAATGATTTAAACTGACAGATTGAAAATTTAAACTCAATCTCATTGGTTAATAGGCAACATTTCATTCCCTAAAATTTTATTATTCTTAAAGAAATTCATTAACAAGGGAGGTGTGTTGTTATGTTATGTTATATTGTGAAAGATAAACACAAGGGATCACATCATCGTGAAATTGTAATAAAACATTAGAAAGTCACGAGAAGGAACCAAAACAAATGAAATAAACGATATGACACTTTATTTAATCGCATATTAACAACATGTACAACAAAAGTATGACAACCTCACATCTCAACTCTATATGACCACATGTCTTTGCTACAACTCAAGGTAAACCTACTCCAAACACAGCGCTACAACGTCCTCGCCCGGCGAGACTCAACGAGGATCCGCGAGGTAGAGTCGATCATCGTGGCGGGAAAGGTACCCACGGCGCTGTAAACTGCGTCACACGGGACGCAGTACACTGCAGCCGACCTGTCCAAGTCTAACTCGCGACAGGCGTGGGCGACTAACTCCTGTGGACATCCTAGCCCGTCGGGAACGTCTAGTGGCTCTAGCGCACCTAGGTGTCGAGTACTGTGCACCTCCTGGATCGGCAACAAAGTAGCATCGTCACCAAGAGCTGACCTAGAGAACAAACCCATAGCCACGAAAGGAGCTATGGCGTTCTCTAAAAAGGCTACTCTCCTACGTGCTACATAGTACTCTAATACTGCCTGACGGTGGTAACGGTCAGCAGCACTAAGGAACTCAACTATGATCCTATAGTGCTCATTAGGCCTTTGGCCCAGGATCTATGTAACTAGTGTCTCCTCGGCAACAAAGCGGGTATCTCCGTGCTTGATCGCCATCTCTGGAAGAGCGTGGCGCAGTCGAACGATGGCCATATAAGCAACATCGCTCAATGCGGAAGACACCGAAGCTCCACGACCATCGAAAGTACGATCTGCCTCTCCGAACTGTGTCCTAGCTGGGATCTCAATCCTAGCTATGTACTCTATCGAGACTGGACTCGCCATCGCCTGGAAGACGGTGTATCGAGGTGTCTCAAACTGTGCAAAGTCTAACATCTGTGCTAAGACTCCCATCAATCCCGCTCCCAGGCCTTTCGGAAGTGTGAAAGCACGGCGAATACCCTTCCATCTGCACATTTAATAAGGAATTAGTATTCCAGATTAAATGCAAGATGCAATGATAACGCACAAAAGTAAAGAGTAGAAGACAAAACAGTAAAGAATTAATAATAGATATAACAAGTTTTATTTTCCTAAATGTAATGTGTCTATTCAAATTTTAATTTCCCTCTTAACGACCATTCTAACTAAGGTTCTCCTACAGGCAGCGTGGCTCTGATACCAAACTGTAAGACCCTCATTTTTATGTCAGTAAATAACATAAATATGAGGCTCTTTAAGTGCATCCTGTGCCATTCCCATGATCAGTGGCTGGCACGCACAAACACAATTTGGATATTACAGCCACACAGATACACATTTTTATTACATCACAAGTTTTATAGTGATATTACAATACCAAAAGTAGCAGGAAATTAAAACCATATCTCATAGTATGCCAACTATTCCATAACTCCACAGGCAACTGCTGAGATGAACCTAGAAAGATCAGTCGTCGCTAAAATTCGCGAGGTTCCTCATATTCATTTCCGTCATTGTCATAATCCTTATCTTCACCTAAAAACATTATTGAAGCAAGTTGAGTACATTGGTACTGCAAGACTTTGTAGTGTATGCAATTCTGGAATATATGCAGCTGAAATAGAAAGTGGGTCTCTACGGTTATTTTGCATAAAGCGAAAGTTTTGAATGAAATAATATCTTGAATAGTAATGGAAAGCGTAAATAAAACTTCAAAGACAGTTTGATAAGTAATTGAGATAACAAGTAAAAAAATAATAACATTTTACTCCACGGCCCTTTGCGAGTAAAATAATGAACAAGACCCTCCATGGTCTTACAAAAGAAAATACAACGACAAGTGATATTTATCAGTCGTGAAACATTTTCCAAAGTCTTTTACCAAAGTTTTCAAAAATAGAAAACAACTAACTTAGTGTGGGTTTACCAAGTCATCCATGACCGTGGATACGGCTCTTCGAATAGTTTTATCTCTGCGAGTTATACGACTTTACCCACAAATAATGACTTCCCTTTTTGCAAAGCTTAATAACACACTTCCTTTGGTGTGTCGCCAGTGAAACCCATATATAACCTTTACATTACTAAAACGACATTGCACCAGTCGATTATGTGAGACTTACTAATGGCGGCGAAGAACATCGTATGCACGGATCATTCCTCCCCATTAGAAAATGGCGGTAGAAGCACATCGTGTATACGGATCATTTCTCCCCATTAGTAAGGCGTATACTGTTGCATCGACAAGTGTCAACACCTCGGTGATGGCACTTACCTCGAGCAAACCTATATTCGGAATGCCCGTACTACTACTACCTTCCATAATGCAAGATCAGTTTTTAGTAACTTAATTGGTTATAGCCGTCACCATACCGGCATTGTGGTTGTACGGGTAATCTTGGATCACGGGACACTTCGTTCGGTCCTTAAAGTGACATGGGCGATAACTCCACCCTATCTACGTACACGTTAAAACATGTACAACCGGCTATTGCCAATAATCACCCACGTCGAAGCAATAGTTTTATTTTCATTTTTATTAAACTACCAGTATCCTTTACTGCTTAAATAAACTATAAAAGATTTCATAAAGAATGATGTGTGGGTGTAAATGTTTCTGACATTAATCTAAGCGATTGCTAAGCATATGCAGATTAATAGCGATTATACCCAATGAACTAAACCATTCCTAGGGTTTTTATGGATCGTATGTCCATGCGATTAAGGGAATCCATCAATTTGGGTTAATATCTACCAAGTAACAAAATGATAGTTTATCAAATTATGAGCATGCAGGAAGATTCTTAATCACATTTTAGTGGATTATGAAATGCAGGATCAAAATGATCAAGGGGTGCTTGCCTTGCTCCTCGACGGTGTAAGCTGGATATGTGTCGTCGATAGCGTAGTCGGTAGCATCAGCGTCTATACGTCGATTAAGAATATGGCAAAAGAATATTTCAATATTGATGAAGAAGCAAATACACAAATAATAAAGATAACAGTTGAAAGATTCAAATAAAACCAATTCAAATCAACCAATGATAGCAATCATTTCATCACTTCATGTATTAGCTAAGTTGTTAAGTTATAGTCCTAAGGATTAAAGTTTTAGGGCATACAACACGGCTATCTTCTTTGTGTATTATTTCATTCTAATTTACGAATTCAGGAAGCTAAGATTGTAGATTTATTTTTAACAAAGTTCATTTTGTAGGGTGTATGACTAATTGTACTAATGCAAATTAGTATATAAAGCAACCCTAATCATATTTAATGAAAGTACATGGTAAATCCTAACTTTTATCTTACTAAATGGTCCTAGTTAGTGTAATGAGCACAAAGAAACAACTTTTATTCATTTTGGATTATTTTTGATCAAGTTATTGCAATCATATTAAATTTATACATTAAATAAAGTCTTAATATGAAATTTTCACCAACTAGTTCCAAATCCAAATCTAATTACATATTTGGACAGTACTTGACCTAAGGATTCCAACAAAGTTGGTTTCATTCAATTTGGAATTGATTTGCAAAATTTCTATATGCAACATATTCAAATTTCAAGATTCAAATTTAAATTCAAAGTTAATTTACTAAACAAGTATCAAATATTTTTGCATATTATGAAACTAGATGATTTATGATGAATTTAGAAATTTGTTTCATTCAATTTGGAGTTCTAGTTCAAAAGTTATAAGCATTTGAATCAAATCGGGTTCCTAAAATCAGAAAAAAGGCAAAAATGCGCTTTCCTTAAAGGAAAGCGTATTCTTTAGTTTTCACGCGGGCTGGTTTTTAAATCGTCCTCCGGTCACTGACGGCTGGGCCCGCATAGTCAGCGACTCGGGCGTGACGCACGCGCGGCAACTGCAGCTGGCAGGTGGGGCCGGCCTGGCAGCGGTTCATTTTGCGCGTAGTGGCTGACAGAGCTGGCCGCGAAGCGATGACTTCGAAGCGAGGGACATGGCCGACGGCCTCACCGGCGGCAAACCGGCGACGTCGATCGACTTTGGTCAACGGCTACAGCTTCACTGGATCATGGCGAACCTAGGGGACTACTTGGATGTGGGTGGTGTTCGGAGCAATCGTGCTCACGGCGGTGCATGGCGGAGGTTCGGGGTGAGGTTTGGCTCGGCAGCATTACAGGGTGTCTAGGGCTTGATGATCACCCGTGTGGGTTACGGGAGGTCCTAAGGACTCTAACCATTCATTCAAATCCGAAAACAAACAGCCGGGTTGAGCTCTCACCGAGCGTCGGTAATGGCGGAGGGAGACGGCCGGCGCGGGAGCTCGTCGGAGCGTTTTGGGCTGCAAGAAGGTGCGCAAAGCTTCATAAGTACCGTGAATGCTCAAGGATCAATCAATTTGGAATCCCCTTTACCGTGTTGCCGTAGTCGAGATTTGCCCCAAATCGGGTCTCGCCGGAAACGAAGAAGAAGAGCTCGGCTTGGCCGGTTTTGGGTGAGAGAGAGGGAATGGGTGAGTGCTCTAAGTTTGGCGATGCTTAGAGGCTCTATCCCTTCCTTTAAATAGGCAGGGAAGGCGGTAAGGAGGGGTGGAGTCACGGCGGCTTCTCTCGAATTTTCTCTGAGCTTTTCCTCAGAACTCGATCAAAGGTTTGAAGGGGACGCAGTACGGGTTGTTGCAGCGTTGGCAGAGACGACTCGGGGTCCAAGGAGTTGCGGCGCAAATGAGACAAGAGTGGAGGCGGTGCAGATCGGCTCCGCTGAGGAAACAGAGAGGGCGAGAGAGGAACGAGAGAAAGGAGAAGGATCTGGCAGCTGGGATCCACGCGGCAGAGAAAGGAGATGGTGAGAGGGAGAAGGGAGAAGGCTGACGCGTGGGCCAGGAAGTTTCTGGGTCCCGTCGACAGGCTGCTTGTCCCTTGGACCGGCTGAGGAGACGCTGGGTACGTGGCCCCACACGTAAGGGAAGGGGGAAAACTCTAGGGCTCTCCCTACTAACAGCACATCATACCAATTAATACTGGGGTCATTTCATGTCCAGCTTTTTCGTAACTTTTTTACTAAGTTGATAGGTAAGTTCCCAAGCCTCAGTAAAAATTTGAGGTTAAAATATTTAACCAATTAATTATAAAAATTCTGACAGTGCCGACTGTACAGAAAAAGTATTCCGATTTTTGATTTGGTTAAGGGACTGAATCAACATATTTAATTTTGAAATTTTTACTGAAGGTGTGTTTCTATACAATGGACCTACCATAAAAATTTCAACATTAAATTCCCATTATTTAATTCTCCATAAATCTTTTATTGATTTCTGCAGAATTTCAAATTTGTCTAAAGTAAATGCTAAATCATAGCAAAATTGCTTATTAATTTTTGAAACTTTTTGTGAGTGAATATGATATGTATGAGGTCTTATGGTAAAAATTCCAAGGTCTAGATTGCTCCACAACTCTCTCTAAAAATCTTACATTGGACTGGCCAGAGAAAAGATTTATCATTTTTAATTGTTTTCTTCACTAATAAAAGCATTCACATGGTCTTTTGACCATCTAGGGGTATCTTCTAGGGTTGGGACAGGTTATACAAAATTTTTACCATGGTAATTTCATTTCTTACCATTTTACTATTTTCTCTTTTCTTTTCTTTTCTTTCTTAAATTCCAATATTCATTTCAACAATTAATTCAACCAATAGATCAAATATCAATAAATGCAACACAATATTGATTTCACATTTTTAATATTTGATTTTTATTACTCTGTAAATTTGAGGATGTTACAGTAACACTTAGCTGCATGGTCGTACCTTTGGTCAGTCGCTGCATACCTTGAAGATGTACCAATGTCCCGTCCCGTTCAAACTCCATGGAGAGAGCTGCGAAATTCCAATGGATGTCGCCCAATGTGCTGAGCCACTGTACTCCCAAAATGATATCAAAAGTGACAATGGGCAATATGAGGAATTGAGCTGTGAAGCATTGCCCTTGTATGACGAAGTCGGCCTCCACCGTCCCCAAACATGGCAGGTAGGCCCCACCAGCCACGCGCACTTGTTGCCGTGCTCCTGTAATCGGCTTCCACCCTTTGTGTTGTGCGGCATATGTGCTAACGACGTTGTGGGTGCTGCCGCTATCTATGAGTCCCATCCATTTTTGATCCGCAACAAACACCTTGAGCTGCATGGTACTGCCGTGCTTTGGCCCTATGACTGCCAGCATGGATAGGGAAGCTTCACTGCCTGCTTCCGTGGACGGTTCGTCCTGCTCTCCCTCGGAATCTGCAACCTCCAAATGAAACAAGCGTTTGCAGCGATGGCCCCGAGTGTATGTCTCATCACAGTTGTAGCAGAGACCCTTCGCCCGGCGTTCTGCCAGCTGGTCCGCGGTCAGTCGGAGTCGAATTGGAGGTGATGCGGTGTTGCTCTGCATGCTTGTCGTTGGTGCCGCTGGCGTGCCCGAGTTCTGGCCGTTTCCTGCTATGGTTTTGGAGGCGCCATGCATTGTTGTGGTGACTCCAGTAGTTCGTCCTCCATTCCATGAGCCTCCGGCTGGTTTCCCGAGTGTCAGTGGCTGCTGCAGAGGGTTCCCATATGGCACGCTTGTCGCCTGGCTGCGTGAGGCTATGCCTCGGCTCCCGCTGATGTTCGTCGCGCCTTGAAGTGCCTCAGCGATCCATGCCGATTTGCGGGCTTCCGCTTCCCTCGCAAATCCTACGGCCTCCATCAAATCCCTCGGCCGCTCGCGGCGGACATCCGCACACAGCGCCATGGAAAGTCCTGCCATGAAGGTTTCCACCTGGTCTGATCTTTTCATTCCCGATGTGCGGGCCAACAGCCGCTGGAACTCCCGCGCATATTCGTCTACCCCACTATTCCCTTGTTTAAGGTTAACAAGGTCGCCGAGTGGGCCGACGCTTGAGTGGCGGGTGAATCGCTGGATGAATGCTTCAGAAAATTCTTCCCATGCGATCCACAGCTCCTCTCGTTGCCAGTTATCTAGGACCTCCTGTGCTTCTCCTGCGAGATGGAGACCAGCAATCTCGACGTATTCTTCCACGGGAATACGATGAACGCGAAAGAAACGCTCGCATCGGCGCAACCAACCGAGCGGGTCGCCTTGCCCGTCGTACTCAGGAAGGTCGAAACGTGGTGGTCGAGGAATCCACCGGTGGTTGTCCTCCACTTCCTCTCCGCGATTGTACCCTCGCCGTCCTCGGTGCGCCTGCTCCTCACGCTCGCGGTCTGTGCGTGCGTAGATAGCGGCTACCCCCTTCTGGGATCTATTCTGCAGGTGATTCCTAGCCAAGGTGTTGCTCGCTTCTGCTTTTGAGTCATGTGCCGGAGCTTCTCCTTTCCTTTCCACTTCCTTTGCTGTTAGTATCTTCATCACATCAGCTAGCATCGACTTGATCTCCTTCATGTCTGTTTCCAGGGTCGTAACACGGTCCTCCAATGGATTTGCCATGGTTCCAGAACCGTGTGGCTCTGATACCAAATTGATACGATCAGAAGACGGATGAACTCGCTCGTATGCACGAGTTTCGGGACGCCACCCAGCACGCGAGCTCCGCGATGGAGAACTCGACAATTCCGCCAGCGTCGAAGGTAAATCGGCGGTTATCGTCGCCACCGCCTAGGACTCAATATTGCGGCAATACAAGTCTGCCTTTTTTTTATTTCTCACCTTTATTTATAACGTTCTATTACAAGCCGCTCTGGGCAGGCTTAACCGAAACATATTACGTTACGGACTGTTCAATACGTAATGTAATCGGAGTCTTCAATTAATTTGGCAAAGCGTCCGGCCGTCCGAACTCCCTTGCCGCTCGCTGGTTTGCCTGCTGCGGATCCGCCTGTTCTGCGTCCCTGGCCGGCGTGGTTTCACGGCGTCGTACGTATACTCGATCATATACCGGCATCGTATCATACTCATTCTTCAGGTCATTTATTTGTCTATACCAGTTGGTATGTGTTGCCTTGTTAGTTACCAGCTGCTTCAGCAGGGTTATGCTTCTTTTGCACTGCCCAAATAGATAAGAATTTGGTGTTCGATTGTAGCTTCTGTTGAAAATTGAAACATAAGCTTGCAGTAAAATTTTTATGAAATTGTGTCATCCTGTTCTAAGGATGGCTCAGATATTTTCCAAGTTGTGACTTCAACATACAGCTGTGTTCATACTTTCTGTCGCTGAACACTGCTCTGACATCTTACTTTTCGTTCTAGTTCTATAGTTTTTAACATGTTGCTTGTCACTTGGGAATTGGAGCAACAGTAAGCATCTTACTTTTCGTTCTAGTTCTATTGTTTTTAACATGTTGCTTGTCACTTGGGAATTGGAGCAACAGTAAGCGAGCGTGGAGCACTAAAAGCAGTTCTCTCTATCATTCTCTGCGAGATGCTTGATCCTTTGGCAAAGAGGAAAATTGTAGCATTTCTGTGCTGTAAAATATCTATATGATCTTGTAATTCTTAATAAATAGATTGAACTCATATAATTTGATTCCCTTCTTAGCTATGAACTTAGTGAGTTTGATAACCGACTTTCTGCGGCACATCTGCGGCACGAGCCGAGAAGCACTCAGCTCACAAGTGTTCTATGTAGATGTGTTGGATTAACTGTTTCACACGGTCTGCCTTGAGTATATCGGCAGAAAGTAGAAGTTCAAATCTAATGCTATTATTAAGAGCATGTTGTGTTGAGAATAAGCGTCGCTTCTTCCTCGAAAACAAATTCTATGTAACGGTGTTGTATTTCACGGTCTGTACAGCACCGTGCGGATTGACGCCACGCGTCCCGCCGCTTCAATCTCCATACAAATTCATCAATCTCCAAGCACTTAAATGCACTTTAATCATTATCACTTAATTATTTTTTGTACGAAGATTAACGCAGCGGGACACGTGGCGCCAATCCGCACGGTGCTGCATGGGCCATGGTATGCAGCACCGTTGCATAGAATTTTTTTTGCTTCTTCCTCTCCCTCTCGTGCGCGCAGCCGAAGCTGCCGCCCCCTTCCTCCATTTCCATAATCTCTCCTGCGCGCCTCTTCTTTATCCCCTTTGGCCTAGCCTCATCGTATCGTGCTCGGCGATGGTTGTGATGGACCTTGCAAGGCCGCTCAACTACAACGCTGCGGCAAGATCAACATAGTACTCTTACCGTGTTACAGTACGTAAAGAAAACATAGTACAGCCGTGGAGCACATGGAGACTTGGAGAGGCGGCGGCGGCGGTGTACTGTGGGAAGGGCCATCTAGTCAGGTTGGGATGGAGTCATTCAAACTCATGTTTGGTTGGAGCAATAATAGATAGATGGGATGAGGCGATTTTTTGTTTGATTGGAGGGATAAAGTTGGATGGGTGAGAATTCAAATTTGGTCGGTGGGATGAAAGTTGGTTGGTGGATAGGATGAAAGTTAGATGGGATATGAATTGGATGACCTCATCCACCCATCTATCTAAGCAAACAATGAGATTAATGGAAAAAGATGGATGAAGCCATCCCATCACCCTGGACCCATGAACCAAACACTTCCTAAATAACGACGATGACCAACGACGATTATGAATCTGACTATCGCCATGCACACCCGGCCTGGAGAAGTACATGACGGCAGTGGAGGAGGTGGCGGAGCAAGACACGTCAGAGCACGTTGGCAAGAAAGAAGTACAGAGGTGGAACACGTTGGAGCAGAGAGGATGTGCACTAGTAAGGTAACCTGGTGGAGGAGACGGTGGAGCAGGTACACGTCAGCAAGGAAGAAGCACGGATGAGGTGCATGTCGGGGCAGAGAGAAGCTGCACCGGCGGGGTTACTTAATGGATGTTGGAAATTAATCAAGATTTGCTAAAACTATTGATTTATTATGTCCTGTAAGGCAAGTAAAGATCATGATGCAATCAGCAACCAGATCAAATCATTTATTTTGTTTCCTTAGTTAGGCTTTCCAAGTTTAATTGTTGTCTTGGTTGGCAAGTTGATTAGGTTGTTCGCCCACTATAAGAGGGCATGTATCCCGTGAGTTTGATAATAACACAAGAGAAAATTATCTCAAAAACTTCTGTGTTCTACTTTGTGTTCATGTGTGTTCTTTTGTAGGGCTAAACCCAAAAATTGGTATTAGAGCTTCACTACTCTCGACCCGTGAAGCATGGTAGGATCCGACGATGAGCCCGACCCGTGAAGCATGGTAGGATCCAATGATGAGCCACCTCGTAAGGATCCCAAGCTACTGACATCCAAAAACCATGTCGAGGAGTCTAGCTCTAGCGGTGGTAGCGAGTTGACGGTGCATCAGATGGTGAAGGACATTGGAGGGTCCATCGTGTATCAGATGTTTACACGGATGAACTACGGTGACTGGGCTCTCTTGATGAGAGTCAACATGTAGGTGCAAGGCTTGTGGGATGCGGTCGAGACGAGCAGCGCCAACATCGACTTCCGGGAAGATCGGATCGCATTGGTGGCCATCCTTTGACCCGTTTCTATCATAGATGCCCTCGACACCTGCCACGAAGAATACGATGAAAGAAGCGTGGGAGGCAATCAAGACCATACGCATAGGCGTTGACCGCATGCGCAAGGCGAAGGCACATGTGCTTCGGAAGGAGTTCAAAGGCATCTCTTTCAAGGATGGGGAGTCGGTGGACGACTTCACCATGCGCCTCACTGGCCTCATCAACAACCTCGTGACTCTTGGCGACAACATCGACGAGCAAAAAATCGTGGAGATTTTTGCTGGTGATGCCGCCAAGATACTCCCATATTGCAATCTCAACCGAAACCCTAGTCGAATTGAGCACACTATCTGTTGAGTTGACCGGGTGACTCAGAGTCATCGAGGACCAGTTTGATGCCGACGGCAGTGGCTGGTGACACCAATGGTCATTGACTTCTCACAGATGAAGAGTGGGTCGAGCGCATGGCACAACACGGGCAGCACTCGGCCGGCGGAGGTCGTGGCAGTGGCAGCAGTCCACATAACGACAACTGCGTCAGTGACTGCGACAGCAATGGCAGTGGCAGCCATGGTGGTGGCGGCGGCTGGCGCCATAACAACAAGGTCGGCAGAAGCGGCAAGGATGCTGCCACTGGCAGCAGCTCACCTTCAGGCGACGGTCGGGACATCTCTATGACAAATGTTGCTGTTGCGGCAAGCTCGGTCATTGGGCCATAGATTGTCGTAAGGCGAAACACGATGAGCAATCCAACCTCGCGCAAGTCGACGATGATCAACCAGCGTTGCTTATGCTGCAAATTTGATTGGTTAATGAAGCCAACACAAAGGAGAATGAAGAGTTCATCCTCAATGAGGAGAGAGCACAAGTGCATCTCGGGCGGGACGACGACAAGCACGATGACGCTTGGCACCTCGACTCCGAGGTGAGCAACCATATGGCAGGTTGCAAGGAGGTCTTCACCGAGCTAAGCACAGGAGTCACTAGATCTGTAAAGTTCATTAATGCGTTGATGTTCGACATTTGAGGACATGGCATTGTGCTGTTCACTTGTCAGAACGGCGAGCATCGTGTCCTCACTGACGACTACTACACCCCGCAGCTCCAGAACAACATCATTAGCCTCGGTCAACTCAACAAGAATGGTTGTCAAACCTTGATCGATCAGGGCATACTTTGGCTCCATGATCAACAGCAGTGACTCCCCACCAAGGTTGAGCGTGCCTAAAACTAGTTGTATGTCCTCGCCTTGGACATCACACAACCTATATGTTTGTCGGCACGACTCGACAACGAAGCATGGTGGTGGCACACGCGATTCGGCCACCTCAACTTTGATGCACTACGAAAATTAGTGCGTCGCATCATGGTATGCGGACTACCACAGATTGATTAGCTGAATCAAATCTATGGTAATTGTTTGGTCGGAAAGAAACACCGCAACTCCTTCCCGCAGGAGGCGAAGTACCACGCTAAGGTGCTTCTAGAGCTAATGCATGGAGACCTTTGCAGTCTGATCACTCCAGCAACATCGAGAGGGAATCACTACTTCCTCCTCATCATCAACGACTAGAACTGGTACATGTGGGTGAAGCTTCTTGCATTGAAGGATGAAGCACCGGAGGCCATAATTCGATTTCAATCCGAAATCGAGCTCGAAGACGGGTGCAAGCTTCGCACTGACCGAAGTGGAGAATTCACATCTGCGGCATTTGGCGAGTATTGCGTGGATCACCGGGTCAAGCGGCACCTTCGGTGCCCTATTCCCCACAACAAAATGGCGTTGTTGAATTCCATAATCAAACCATTGTTGGGATGGTGTGAAGCGTGCTCGAGGCAAAGGAGATGCCCAAAGAATTTTTGGGTGAAGCGATCACGATGGCTGTCGGTATTTTTGGCCGTCAGGATATCTCCCGGACGGAGAAATAGGTTCGGTAGGGGGTGTTTTCGCGGCCGGACACTCGATGGTACTCTCTCGCGGGATCCCGGCGGTCGACAGGCCAAGGAACACACAGCACCAGAGAGCAAGAAGAAGGAGTGCGCCGATGTACCCAAGTTCGGGCCCCATATGTGGGTAACAGTCCTACGTCCTGCAAGATCAGGGTTGAACTATATTGGAGTGGTTACAATGCTCCTCTTTCGGAAGGAAGAAGAACTCTCCCCTCTCTCCATGCACCCGAGCTCCCTTATATAGGCGGGGCTGGCTCGGGCAGGTGAGAGGATGACATCATGCTGAACTATGATTCATTTATTACACCCGTCACTTCAGTCTTGTCTCCCAGCCTCATTCTTCGTGTTGCCATACGACTTCGCCCGGTCCGCCCGGGTTAGGTGTGAGGCATCAGAGGGATGGGCAGTCGTCATAATCAATGGCTCTGACACAGCATGTCAGAGGGAGGAGGCTTCAGGGTGAAGCCTCCTTCTCATCCTTTTGGTCGCCCACATGGCCTGGCCGCCCGGCAAGTGGGGGCCTGATTGCCCGCCTGCTCGCTAGGCCGCCACGGGCTGACGCTCGGTGAGAGGGACCTGATCGCCCGCCTGCTCGCCAGGCCATCTTTACTCGTCCACGGCGGAGAGGGTACCCTGGCGTAAAGTACGCCAACAATGGCCATCTACATCCTCAGCCGTTTGTCGGTGAAGAGCATCGATGGCAAGACACCGTGCGATGTATGGCACTGATGCAAGCCGAACGTGCATTTTCTTCGCACTTTCAGTTACATCGTGCATGCCAAGGTGCCCAAGCCAAATGTGAAGAAGCTCAACGACTAAAGCAAGCCGATGGTCTTCATCGGCTATGAGCAATGCTCTAAAGTGTATTGTACATACGATCCCATTGGCAAACGCGTGCACATGACATGCAACGTCGTCTTCAACAAAGGCACCAAGTGGAGTTGGAGCGAGGATGATCATGGTTACATGCCAAGCACCGACGAGCAATTTATCATTCACTCTGACTCAGACAATGACTCGATGGTGGATACGGGGAGTGCAACCTCACCATCGGTTTCACCCATTTCGGCAGCCAGCGTGACGCACGTGGCAAGAGGCCACGGCTCACCCAACACCGATGATTCCATGCCCGACGTTAGGGCAAGCGTCGAGTTCGCCTCACCTCCATCCAATGTCTCGGCATTGCTCGACACCGATGACAATAGTCTGCGGAGGTTTCAAACCATGGCAAACATCTACAACACGGCCGTCGCGCAAGAACTCGATGTCGATGAGTTATATCTCTTGTTTGGGGATGAGCCGGCCACTTTCATGGAGTCCAAGGAGGATAAGAATTGGCGCGTGGTAATGCTCGAAGAAATAAGCTCCATCAACGATAATCGAACATTATTTCTTGTTGATTTTCCATTAGGTCATTGACCGATTGGGTTAAAGTGGGTGTTCAAGATAAAAAAATGCTCTTGGGGCCATCCTCAAGCATAAGGCGTGGCTCGTGGCAAAGGGGTATGTCCAACGTGAGGAAATCAATGATTGATTTCTAACATTTGGTGTTTGTGAGGAACACAAGGGAGGGTGTGATTCCCAAGTGAGAGATAGATAGAGGAATTCAGTGAGTGATTTTTAACATGTTCAGTGCAAGTTGAAGTTGAGTCCGCTTGTAACTCGACATCGTGCTGCAAAACAATAACGATGTCGAGTTACAAGCGGACTCAATGTTCAGTGCAACACGATGGGTTGTTGTAATCTGCATGAGTCGAAGAGTCTTGATTAGGAGGGAGATTGTTAGAAACTAATCAATACTTACCAAAACTGCTGACTTGCCATGTCGTGTAAGGCAAGTAAAGATCACGATGCAATAGGCAGTCAGATCAAATCATTTAGTTTTTTTCCTCAGTTAGACTTTCCAAGTTTAGTTGTTATTTTGGTTATCAAGTTGATTAGGTTGTTCGTCCACTATAAAAGGGCATGTATCTCATGAGTTTGAGAATAACACAAGAGAAAATTATCTTAAAAACTTCTGTGTTCTTCTTCGTATTCATGTGTTCACGATCTAGGGCTAAACCCAATAGTGGAGGAGGCAGCCGAGTAGGTTCACATCTGAGCATGTCCACAAAGAAGAAAATGGGCGATGCAGCACAACAGGTACATGTCGGAGGTGTACCTCGACGGAGCATAGAAAGAAAGAAGTCTAGATCAGGCAGTGATGACGATGAGAGGTGTACATCACCAGAGCTGAGGAAGAAGGCCGACACCGGTAGGATCGATGATGATGGCTCATGGAGCTTGGGGACTACAAGCACACTTTAAAACAAAGGAGGACGGCTGCAGTGGACCTCGCGGATTGCAGCGCATGTGTGGTGGACCTAGGTGACAACTTGTGCAGGTCTAGATCTAGCTCCGGTGAGCCTAGATTTGGAATATCATTAGCGGCGGCCTCGAGGACCCCAGGCAAATGCCCTCCAAGTTAGGTAACAAAGGATCCATCGTTGGTGGTAGGGACTTTCAAGATTTTTAGAATTTAAAAGGGTTTTGCTTTAAGCTTTTAAGCTGACTATGGACTTCCGAAATTTTTGAAGCTACTAAACTAGCTTCAAATTTTATGAAATTTTTTTAAGGTGACTCTGAGATGGTACTGATGTTTATGTAAAATTTCCAAAGTTTTTACGGATATGTATTTTTATAACAAATTCTTTTATGGCCTCAGCTTAACACAATATTCAATATTACATTTTTCAAAAGCATTAACTCAACCCCAAAATTCATAAAGATTTTTAGAGAGGAATATTAGATTATTTAGAACCTAAATATAATATTTTTGGACTTTTTGATGTTTTTAATTTGACTGTTAGAAATCAAAACAATAACTAGTTTTTCAAAAATTATTTTCTTTAAATGCTAAAATTCCGGACATTCCAGAAAATTTCTGAAAGTTCATAATAAACTCAAGAAATAACTTGGCATTATAATGTTTCATTTTAGGACTGTCCTTATAAAAGGCTGACTGACAAATTTCAATCAACTGGAAAATGGTGCAAATCATGTTAGAAACTTTTGTGGATAGTCTTAACATATCCATAATGTTTTTATAAAATTTTTATATGATTATCAAGTTTGAGGAATTTTCAAAAATTTGGATAGTGCTACTGAAAGCTGGTGGCAAAAGAAAAAAAAAACTTATGACCATTTTGTTTAGAAATATAAGCCCTGCATGTCGATTTAATGGTGTTTTTTGGATCAAGAATCTTTGATCCTCAAAGAGGAATATTTCCTTCATTTCAAGTCTAAAAATGACGAATTCGTGTTGAAAGACTCGACTACCGTGGATCCCAGTAAGCGACCAGTAACATCCATGATTAAAGTCGACCTGTCAAGCGTCAGTAAGGATGTAGGAAGGGAACTACTGATGCCCAAAACGAAAGTGCTATCTAATGTATACCAATTCCAGTATGCATGGTAGCGTGAGCACCCTTTCCTCTTAACAGAAACATAATAGTTTTGTTGTCTCTTATTCCCAATTGGCAAACAGTGACACATCACCAACAAGGCTGATACATCCTAGATCGTACGCGCATATATACCAATGGAAGTATTGCTTCCCATGATGTGTTTGTCTACCATCTGCATGTTTTGCTAAAGTGAGAAACAAATGCCAAATTGCAGCTCTGTCCTATCAAGTCACTTTGATTCAAGCGATCATCATATCTCCAGTCACTACATGGCACTACCTTATTGTGCACGAAACTAACATATATACTTGCTAGTTTTTTATTGCAAAAGGGGTTAAAATTCATGATTCAAACATAGCGTGTATTGGCATGTCTCTAGGATATTTTTGTGTGTTGATACCACGTGCATAGAATACGCATTTCCAGGACAATACGCATACATGCATTTTCAGGAGGCACAAAAAAGAATAGGCTAGAAGCAAACCCCATCCTGCTCGCGCAGCACAGCAATGCAAACCACTTCTTGTCCATCCATCGATGAATTAGTGTACATATATATACGCCTCTCGAAGTAGAAGGTGAAGGGGAGGATGGTGATGGCGCCGATGAGGTTGCGGTAGGCGATCGAGGAGGACGAAGGGCGCCATGCCGATGTTGAAGACGGCCTTAGAGATGAGGAGGAGATCGCCCATGCTGAAGACCGGCGGCCTCCATCGACAGTTCGACATGTTGATGTCCCACTGCAGCTTGGGTCAGTGCAAAGCTATATCACATATATGTGCGCGCGCAAAGCAAACTGATACAGAGAATGGAATGCGATATCGATCGAAGCAAAATGCGATGCTGCCCTTGCCGGTCAAAATCCGTTCAAAAAAACCGAAATTTCGTCAAAATTTTAGATTACTGTAGCACTTTGAATATTTTTTCCCAATTTTTTTTTAATTTCATCGGGATTATAAAACCCGGGGGTCCGAAATCCAAGATTTCGTGAAATTTTGCTGACATTTTGATCTTTGCGTGGACAAGTTAAAGATGTAGTTTTGGAATCCAAGGTACTTTGAAAGTAATCATAGTATGGTTAATTTTGCTCTTTTCTTTTACTCGCTTTATCATTTTAAAAATAGGTGTAGTCAAATATTTAAAACTTTAATAGTCAATATCTTTTTAAATATTTAAATTAAATACATGAAAATCATACATGTAAATTTGTTTCGAAAAGTACTACTATAATATTATAATTTTTTGAATTTTATAAATATATTATAATAAAATTTAGTAATTAAAGTTGTGCTTTGTACAACATGTTATGTCCAAAACAATAAATACTCCCTCCGTTACATTTCGGAGGTTTCAAGGCCTCCGGTGTGTCCAGGTATCATCTCGGTTTTTTTGCAAAAAGGCCTCTCTATTTCTTTAAATCGCGGATAGGTCCTTTCAAATTACGAAAAAGTCCTTCGCGATTTTTTGTGAGGGCAAGAAAATCTCTCCCGAATCGTGTTTAGGTCCCTCGTTCGTTACTTTACGGAAAAAGACTCCCGTTAAATACAAATCGTGAACGAGCCCTTTTCTACTTTTTCAGGATAGCGGTGATGTCCAAAAATTTAACAAACTGGTCCCTGGTTTTTACATCCAGGTCCTTTCTCCATTTTTCCCGAAAAAATACTTTCGTCAACAGAAATATGTGTACTATGTTTTCAACTCGATCTCTAATATTTCTCGAGCCTCCAAAAATTTTGAAAATACATCTAGGTCTATTTTTTCTCTGGAAAAAAGACACAACACTACAGGAATCCGATCTATTTAGCGTAAAAGCTGACGTAAATAGCCGTAAAGTAAATAAACCGAGCGACGTAAATAGCCCTTATTTAAGTCGGCCACGAGGCCGACGTAAATAGGAATAGTAGTCCACATCCGGCTCGAGGGGAGGTGACGTGGCACTTATTTACGTCGGCCAGAGGCCGACGTAAACAATGTCCACGTCACCGAACCATGTCACCGTCGACATGGCACCTATTTCGTCGGCCTGGGGTGGTGGCGTAAATAGCCCGATATTCGTCGGCCAAGCCCAGGCCGGCGTAAATCTTGGGCTATTCGTCGGCCACCAGCCGGCGTAAATCTTGAGGCTATTCGTCGGCCAGGCGGTAGGCGTAAATCTTGGGGCTATTCGTCGCACGCCAGGCCGGCGTAAATCTTTGGGGCTATTCGTCGACCAAGCCCAGGCCGACGTAAATACTGGGCTATTTACGTCGGCCAAGCTAAGTAGGCGTAAATCTTTGGAGCTACGAGCGGCCTAATATCGATTACAGTAAATTTGGATTTGGTCAGCAAAATATCAATTCAGATGACATACAATATCAATTCAAGCCACTCAATAATCCATTCATATAAACCAATATCAATCCATCCATTCAGATGACACAATTCAATTTGCAAACATGACATACAACACATAGAAACTTCAATTTGCATACATGTCATACAACACATAGAAACTTCAATTTGCAAACATGACATATGGCACAGTTGAACCATACTACTCATTGTTCATACAAACATCAATTTGGCAGAGTATCTTCAAAGCGATGCCCACTACCGGCGTCAGCTCCCGAGTTTAAGAAGCCACCAACCGATGGAGTCCTCAACCAACAAGCGCCGGTGCCTCCCACATGTGCATCCGGTGTGCGGGGTAAACAAGGGTGGAGGTTGGAACGGGGGGAGATTTAGTGGTCTTCTGAACTGCTGCGCCATATATTCCTACCAAAGAAATGTAATTGGCATGAATCATTGACATATCACTAAAATTAAAGCATGAATACATAACTAAAATTAAAGCATATAACCAAACAAATGTAATTGGCATGAATATATAACTAAAATTAAAGCATGCATACAATCATCGACATATAACTAAAATTAAAGCATGAATGCTAAAATACATAACTAAAATTAAATTTGTAGTTTGCTTCTAGTAAGTTTAATTTTTTTATGTATATAAAGCAAGAACAACTAGGAGGTTGCCTCCTAAGATTCAGAAAAATCACTTCCATCATTCTTGACGATGGCTGAGCAGAACATGCTGCATCATCTATATAGCACAACCAAATGCAAAAAATTATACCTAGAAAGTATAGTTCGACAAAATGTGTACTATAGCAAAAGCTAAGGTGAAAGCATGGTGATGATCTAGTAAAGGAGAAAAATATGGCTCCATTTAGCATTCTAAATATTAGGGTTCTTGAAACAGGATATCATGGAAAGAAATTGCTTTCAATATTTCATCTCAATGATTATCACTTATCAGGGGGAATTTCTATAAGGGAGTGAAGAGTTCAAACAAGCATAGAGTCAGAAAATATATGACTATGGTGGTAACACTTTATTTATGTTAAAAGATATATATATATATATATATATATATATATATTTGAACTATGGTGGTGCCACATCAAAGAGTTCAAACAAGCATAAAGTCAGAAAATATATGACTATGGTGGTGCCACATCAAAGAAAAGAGAGAAGCAGTCCTGCTGTTCCTGTGATGTGTCAAAAAGAAGCTAAAAGTAAATAAAGACAGACACACACTTGAAGAAAGAGAAGATAATGTAATGGTAGTATTACAGACACTTACAATTTTGAACCAACATTAGAAAGTAATGGGCAGAAGAAACAACAAGACAATATCAATTGATGACGTCAGCGTCAGCAGGCCACTCAAATCTCTCAGACAACCCATTCAGTATATCACAGATCTGATCATACTTTATAGGGGGCAATGTTTCAACTTCAAAACCAAACTTTTCATGTTCTATGCCAATTCTGTAAAATTAGAAATTTATTTATGGGATAAAGTAAATAATTAATCGAAATACTCTATACAAATAACACAGGAATAACTTAAACAAACACAATATTTGATTGTCAGTTCTCAAACAATTTGAAGTTTTGAACACAAGCAACAACACCACCTACATCTCCAAAAAATGGTACTAATAATAAGGAAGAGCTAAGCAGGGAAATTATGGCTGAAGTGCGAACTCAAAAAGTTGAGCATAACATTTGGGACAATCATTTCTAAGATATAAATCCACCATTTGGGGCAATCGTTTCTACGACATAGTTTATCTTTTTATGCATATAATGTCTGGAGAGTAAGCTCCAGAACTGCATAAAAGGAACTAGGCAAGGTACTAGTGTCGATATTTATTGTTATTTGTCCTAAAACGACTGCTAGATAGCTTGTAGTAGCGCATAAGCTGTGAATTTCTTTATTATGCAACAACACAGCACAAATTGCTTCCATTGACATCCCAGTACACATTCAAATCCACGTGATCCAGTATGACGGTGCTAACTAGCAATTGCGAAGGGGAGTGGCAAGCTGGCAGATTATTATTAAACACATTGTTACTATATATGCTTCTTATTATACGGCCTCCCTGTATAGAAAATTTTGTGGCTCCGCCCCTTCTAACCAGTGCCCTGGTGATTAATTTGTCCAATCCAATCCCACACACAGCTGTTACAGAGTTTCGTTCCCCAACCATGCATCAAATGGATGCATCCGCCCTCTCATCACTACAAAGTACAAAGTACAACCATGTAACCCAGTTCATCGCAGCAAGCACCCGTTCATCTTAAAACTTCACGATTCCATGAGCAATTCTTAAAAATAGAACCTCAATTGCAGAGTTAAGCAGCACACATGTTAATGCTACAAGAGTCTTATCATTTCCCTGGAACAACATGGGAATTACATCCCACGTGAACCATTCCACCGCTATACGAGTGTACCGAAGGGAAGCTGCTCACCTCCAGTTTTCCTTGGGTTTGCACCCGGAGATGAGGTAGGCGACGAGGTCCTCCTTGGTAAGCGGCTCGTTCATCTGCGCCGTCGTCTCCTCCGTCGGGGGGCTGGCCGCCACGGCCTCGCTGCAGGAACCCCAACCACCGCAAACCCAGGATGCCCACTCCTCCCCGCCGCGCCGTCCGATGAGACCTGAGCGACCGCGAGCCGCGACGCCACCGCCATCAAATCCAACCGCACAAAAACCTGGACAAAATCACACACACTAAAAGTAAGAAACAAATACATGTATCCCCGGAGGCCGCAGGTTGGCGTCAACAGGCCAGCGGGTCGGCGTCGGTGGCCGTGGGTTGCTCGGGCGAGGCCGGAGCCCGGAGGCGAGGGCAGCGAGGAGGAGCCGGAGCCCGGAGGCGAGGGCGACGAGGGCGGCACTCGGCTTCAGCTCGCCATGGGGGCTCGGGGGGCGCGTGCTCCTCTGGACTGGCCAGAGTTGGGGCCGGGGCGGCAACCGGCGGGAGCGCCGGAGCAGTGGCGGCCGGCGGCGGCGCCGACCTAGGCACCAGGCGGCGGCACCGGGGAGGTGAGGCAGGCGGCGTGATGGGGAAGGTAATTGGAATGAAGACTGGAGGCTTGGGGCTTGGCCCATGAGCAAATGAAATTAGGGCACTCCTATTTACTCGGCCTGGCCTAGCTGACGTAAATATTCCACGTGGCGAATATTTACGTCGGTCTGGCCAGGCCGACGTAAATAGTCGCCACGTGGCATATTTACGTCGGCTAGGCCGACGTAAATAGACTTTGGCCGACGTAAATGTGCCTGTGGGATTTTCGAATTTTTTGGCGCCCGGTTGGGTGCTATTTCCGTCGGCCTGGCCAACGTAAATATAATTATTTACGTCGGTTTAGCCTAGCCGACGTAAATAGAGACACATTTACGTCGGTTTTTTTAGGCTGACGTAAATATATTTGGCTGACGTAAATAGATCGGATTCTTGTAGTGCAAAATTATTTTTCGTTAACACGCGTGGCGTGCACCACGCTTATTGCCCTAGTATTTGTGATAGGTGGGAGTAGCCGGATCGTCGGGACTGGACAGATTCTCTTTCAAGTCACTTTATTAGGACGAGAATTCCATCTTTGTTCTTTAGCTCCAACACCAAACACAAGCCAAACGGCGAAAGCTGGTCAGTATGACCATACGGAAGAGCTCACTCGCAAAGTTAAATTGTTCACGATTTGGTTTTCAAAATAGTAAGTACTAGTTACATGCCTGTGCATTGCTACGAAAAACAAAATTGATAACGAAAAATAAAGATTAAAAAATAAAAAAATTATTTCACAAGATCAAATATCTATCTTTAACGCTTCGTTTCTTGCGAAAGTTGGCTAATTAAAGCAACGTTTTTTGCGTAGGGCAATTAAGCAGGGCAATTAAGTAGGGCAATTAAACAGGGCAATTAATGACGTGAGTAGAACTCACCACTGCCACCAACTGTTGCTTTATAGTAGAGATATGAAACAATCAAACAACAATGTTGATGTACAAACATAACTAGTACGCTTGTGTAGGTGCAGATGGGTTACATTTGTGTTTGCTGGGCCTTCATACTGAGGATTTCATCATGCCTCGAACGGTACTTTTCTACGTACTTATGCATGCCATTTTTACATATCAGAATTAATAGTATTCTTGTTAGTGAGTTTTTTTTGGTAATATGTATACGGTTTAGGTACAAGATACTATCATTACCGTATGAAAAATTAGACAGCCAACTTTAATCATCACTCCTCTGTAATCAGGGGCAGAGGTAGATAAGTATACCCGGTGTCACAGGACACCGGGTCAAAAAAAAAAATTTACACCGGGTCAAAAAAAAAAATTTACACAGGGTCAACAAAAAATTTATTGTATGTTAGTCTATATATAGTATGTGAACCCTCTTGATCTAAATCTTGTGATACGGAGAGGCAAATAACAAGCAAATGGTAAGAATAATAAGTTGTTATCACTTATATGATAAAGTGGTGAACCCCGATGATTTTGTCTCTAGTTTCGCCCCTGTCTGTAATAAAGGTCCTGAATCTTGGTACACATCATACTACAACTGGGCGAAATTTCAAGGATTGCGAACATGGTATCTCGTCCAGCACACGTCATAACTCGTACCAAATAATTAAGATCCAAAACCCATCGTGCTGCTATTAACTGACGACACACACGATCGTCTCACAATACAAGTCTCACAATACAATCCCTGTCAAAGATGGGTTGTACTGGATCTTGAAAACAAAAAAGGTCTCTCTGAAGAATTAAAAATAAGCCACTTCACCGAGTTATATATAGTGTTTACACACTGCAATATTACGCAAGAGGGCGACATTTCAGGAATTGCATATATATAATGATATCTAGTCTAGCGCCCGTCATCACCAAATCGTACCAACAATTAACATCCTAAACGGCTAAATCTACCACGGTGCTATTAAGTATTAGTTCACGACATGCGACAGCCTCCCAATCACAAGTCACAATACAAAGCATATGAAATTAAGATGCACTGTATAATTGTTGCGATCTAGTACTGTTAAACCGTTGCTATTCTTGTGTTGTTCAGTTGGTGGTAGACTAATTCTTGCGCATGCATGCTCCTGCGTGAGCCTCTGCATGGCGCTCCAGCGTCTTCCGCATCCAAGCACCTGTGCGTGCCTCTTCTTGCGCTACCCGTTACTTGCTACTACTCATGTATATATATCTAATCTAAACTAATAAAAGGAGGAGTTTACCCCTCCCTTAATGGATTGTCCACACCAATGAGGCCTAGGTCCGCGCCCCACGTTGCCTCTCGGCGCTTGCCCGCTCTGCCATAGTCGCCCCCATGTTGTTTCATCCAACAACGCTTCCCCACGATCCCCACAACCGCCGTCTCTCCTCGCCCCTCGTGGCGCCGCTCACGCGCCCGTCGCAAACCACCCCCAATCCCAACCCGACCACGCTCGTCCCCGTCGTCTCCTCTTCTTCTTCTTTCTTCGCCTCATCCTCTCCTCCTCCACCCTAGCCTAGGAGTCACCATCACCGTGCTTCCCTTGTGCTCGTGACGCTATTGCAGCATACGCACCTCATTCGAGTAGAGTTAGGGTTTGATCAATGCGGCGGTGGGCTCAGGAGGAATGGCGGGCACGCGTCTGCCGTCGGCCAGCGCCAATCGAGGGGCTGGCTGGTCGTGCTATTAAGTATTAGTTCACGACATCACGACCTCCCAATCACAAGTCATAATACAAAGCATGTGAATGTGGTAAATATCCTTGACATGATAGGATAGCAATCAATTAGAGAATGGATGATATGTTGCCTTATTTGTAGCGATCTGTACTGTTGAACCGTTGCTATTCTTGTGTTGTTCAGTTAGTACGTGGTAGACTAAATCTTGCGCATGCATGATCCTGCGTGAGCCTCTGCATGGCGCTCCAGCGCCCAGGTCTTCCGCATCCAAGCACCTGTGCGTGCCTCTTCTTGCGCTACCCCTTGCTCGCTACTACTCATGTATATATATGTAATCTAAACTAATAAAAGGAGGAGTTTACCACTCCCTTAATGGATCGTCCACACCAATGAGGCCTAGGTCCGCGCCCCACGCACGTTGCCCCTCGGCCCTTGCCCGCTCCGCCCTTGTCGCTCCCATGTTGTTTCATCCAACAACGCTTCCCCACGATCCCCACAACCGCCGTCTCTCCTCACCCCTCGTGGCGCCGCTCACGCGCCCGTCGCAAACCACCCCCAACCCTAACCCGACCACGCCCGTCCCCGTTGTCTCCTTTTCTTGTTCTTTCTTCGCCTCATCCTCTCCTACTCCACCCTAGCCTAGGAGTCGCCATCACCGTGCTTCCCCTGTGCTTGTGACGCCATTGCAGCATACGCACCTCATTCGAGTAGAGTTAGGGTTTGATGGTAACAATGCGGCAGCTGGCTCAGGAGGAATGGCGGGCGCGTCCTGCCGTCGACGCGCAATCGAGGGACTGGCTGCCGTGCTCCTCCTCTACGTGGTGCTCGTGTTCATCATCGAGTTGCCGCTCGTGTCCACCTCGCTACCAGGTGGTAATGGAGGCAGAGGGTGGGGAGGTGGCGTTCCGTGAGGCTCCTACACCTATCCGGCGCCGTGGAGTGCGCGGCCCCCGTGCGCCCCGCGAAGGAGCTCCTCCCGGCGTTCATCTCCTGTCCTTCCTCCCGCGGTGGCCAGCTCTTGCGCATGCTCTCCGGCCTCGACCACCGCCTACTAAAATCTTCCAGCTTCGCCGCCCTCCACCGACTGATAGCCGACGCTGTCGCAGTAGGCGCCCGCGTGTTGGAAAACGGTTTCTCTGCTTATTCCTTGGCCTTAGGCTGAAAGGAAGAAGGAAACACTCCATACCATACCAATACCACACAGAATGTCACGAGTTGCAAGTTTTTTCCAAAAAAACTTTTTTTATTTCCCTAGAAGACGAGGAGTTCTTCTTCAAATCGCTCGCTTTGGTGTGATTTGATTCCACCCAAGCTTCAATGGTGATTCCTCCAATAAACACCCTGATTCAATGGCGGCCAACGCTGGTAACAAGATCTGCAACGCCAAGCTGGTGAGGAACCTACATCCCGACTCTTCGATTTGGTTTATTGATTTCGTCGCCGATGACGCGCCACGTTGAGTTGTGCTGTTTGGATTATTGGTCCGTGTTTTTCGGCTAATATTGTTGCAAATCGCTCTGTTTTCATCCCAATCAGATGAGTCGATGCTAATATGTTCATTTATTTAGGACTGTTATGTCGTCTGTAACTCTATTTTATTAGATATGATGAATTAGTTTACATGTGTGGTATCACAGCTTAGCTCCGATGTATTATCGAGCTGCTACTGCTGCGATAGTTGTCTACGACATCATGAATGCTGTTAGTATAATCCGTTGACTTACTTGAACTAATTTTATAATAGATATTGATTGTAGAACAGCTGGAGCAATTAGATACAAAACCTTCATTGCATTCACTAAAACAGCTAGAGCAATCAGATGCAAGGTGTGGGGCTGTGGGCCCATGGGGTTTATAGCACCTCCTGTGGTGTTGGATCTGGTACCAAGAAATGCTGATAGATAGTAACCAATAAATATTGAAAAAATGGTTTGTTGGTTGTGTTCATGGTGTCCATGCCATATGCGATGGTTTGCAGTTGAAAATTCGCAAACTGTGGATATTAATGTTAAACAGACAGTAGTTTTAGTGTTAGCAATTCCAATACCTCTTTTGACTTGAATGACCTGGTGTTTGAGACACTTTTTTTGTTATTCTTTATATTGAAAAGCTGTTAGTCTCCAGAGTAATTACTGTATCATATGGTCCACCCAGATTTTCAATATTTAACATTTTGGGATATGTGCATTTCCTTTGCCAATCATCATGTTAAATGGTCAAGAGTTAGGACTCAACATATGACAACACCTTTTGTGGACGAGACGTATGATTTGCTCAAGAATACATTGACAGAGTATGAGGTTATCATTTCCTGATGGCCAGAATATATATTTGTTCTTGAGAATGTATGTATGGATTCACTTGCAGACCCTTTTATTGATTTATTTGCATTGGAAATAAATCCGACTTACCACGTTGTTTTTATTGTTTTGAAACAAAAAGGCTATTGCAGATGTTGAGAAAGCGATGTCGAGTCTCTAGAAAAAGCAGTATGTGGATGTTTTGGCTCCACTTAAGGATTGTATCACCCCAAAAATTTGGCCTCAAATATGCACGAAACTCACAAAGTGCATTTCGATGTGCCCTATCTGCACTGAAGATGTAAGTTTTGGTATTGATTCACATTTCTTGGTACTTGATGTTTAATATCGACCCCTATCTGCTTTCAGCTGGGCATTCTCTTGAATACGATGAAAAGACTACTTGATGTTTTGCTGCCAAGGATTGAGAGTCATCTGAAGTCATGGAGTTCTTGTATACCTAATCGAGGAAATACGTCAGCCATCGGGGAAAGACTCAATGAAGTTACTGTAACATTGAGGACCAAATTCTGAAACTACATGCAAGCTGTTGTGGAGAAGCTGTCGAAAAATGTGAGTGTTCTGCAAAATTTTGATGCTATTTACCTTTTCAAATTTTGGCATGTTTCAATCTTTTTAAAGATAGACACTTAAGGCTTTTGCATTTATTATCCCTAAAAATGCAGTCGATTTTGCTATACGACTCTTCCATATTTTGTTTTCCTTCTTTGCACAAATTTCTCATTCGGTGTATGCGTGAAGGAAAACAAAACATGGAAGAGTCACATAGCAAAAATGACTCAGATTTTTTGAGGATAATAAATGCAAAAGCCTTAAGCGCCTATCTTTAAAATGATTGAAACATGCCAACATCTGAAAAGGTAAACAACATCAAAATTTTGAGAACACTCACATTTTCCGGCGACAAATTCTCCACAACAGCTTGCATGTAGTTTCGAATTTGGTCTCAATGTTACGAGAACTTCAGCTGAGTCTTTCACGATGGTTGTCGATTTCACCGATTAGGTATACAAGAACTCCATGACTTCAGATGACTCTCAATCCTTGGCAAAGAAACATCGAAGTAGTCTTTTCATCAGATTTAAGAGAATGCCCGATTGAAAGCGATAGAAGTCGATATTAAGAATGAAGTCCCAAGAAATGTGAATCAATACCAAAACTTACATATTCAGTATTTGATATAGGCACATCGAATTGCACTTTGTGATTTTCTCAGGCATATATGAGGCCAAATTTCTTTGGGGTGATACAATCGCTTAAGTGGAGCCAAAACATCCACATCTTTATTTTCTAGAAACTCGACACGCCTTCTCAACATCTACGATATCATTTTTGTTTCAAAACAATAAAAACAACGTGGTAAGTCGGATTTATTTCCAATGCAAATAAATCAATAAAAGGGTCTGCAAGTGAATCCATACATACATTCTCAAGAACAAATATATATTCTGGCCATCGGGAAATGATAACCTCATACTCTTTCAATGTATTCAAGGTGTTGTCATATGTTGAGTCCTAACTCCTGACCATTTACCTGATGATTGGCAAAGGAAATGCAAAGATCCCAAAATGTTAAATATTGAAAATCTGGGTGGACCATATGATACAGTAATTACTCTGGAGACTAACAGCTTTTCAAAATAAAGAATAACCAAAAAAGTGTCTCAAACACCAGGTCATTCAAGTCAAAAGAGGCATTGGAATTACTAACACTAAAACTACTGTCTGTTTAACATTAATATCCACAGTTTGCGAATTTTCAACTGCAAACCATCGCATATGGCATGGACACCACGAACACAACCAACAAACCATTTTTTCAATATTTATTGGTTACTATCTATCAGCATTTCTAGGTACCAGATCCAACACCACAGGAGGTGCTATAAACCCCACTCGCCCACGATTTACACCTTGCATCCGATTGCTCTAAATTGTTTTAGTGAATGCAATGAAGGTTTTGTATCTGATTGATCCAGCTGTTCTACAATCAATATCTATTATAAAATTAGTTCAAGTAAGTCAACGGATTATACTAACAGCATTCATGATGTCGTAGACAACTATCACAGCAGTAGCAGCTCGATAATACATCGGAGCTAAGCTGTGATACCTCACATGTAAACTAATTCATCATATCTAACAAAATAGAGTTACAGACGACATAACAGTCCTAAAAAAATGAACATATTAGCATCGACTCATCTTGATTGGGATGAAAACAGAGCGATTTGCAACAATATTAGCCGAAAAACACGGACCAATAATCCAGACAGCACAACTCAACGTGGCACGTCATCAACAACGAAATCAATAAACCAAATCGAAGAGTCAGGATGTAGGTTCCTCACCAGCTTGGCGTTGCAGATCTTGTTGCCTACGTTGGCTGCCATTGAATCAGGGTGTGTATCGGAGGAATCACCAATGAAGCTTGGGTGGAGTCAAATCACACAAAAGCGAGAGATTTGGAGTAGAAATCCTCGTCTTCTATGGAAATAAAAAAAGTTTTTTTGGGGAAATCTTGCAACTCGTGATATTCTGTGTGGTATTGGTATGGTATGGAGTGTTTCCTTCTTCCTTTCGGCCTAAGGCCAAGGAATAAGCAGAGAAACCGTTTTCCAACACGCGGGTGCCTACTGTGACAGCGTCGGCTATCGTTCGGTGGAGGGCGGTGGAGTCGGAAGATTTGAGGAGGTGGAGGTCGAGGCCGGAGAGCATGCACGAGAGCTGGCCACTGCAGGAGGAAGAACCGGAGATGAACACCTGGAGGAGCTCCTTCGCGGGTCGCATGGGGACCGCGCACTCCCCGGCGCCGGATAGGTGTAGGAACTGCACGGAATGCCATCTCCCCACCCTCCGCCTCCATTACCACCTGGTAGCGAGGTGGACACGAGCGGTGATTCGAGGATCAACATGAGCACCACGTAGAGGAGGAGCACGGTAGTCGGCCCCTCGATCGTGCGTCATCCTCATGATGCGTCTGCCATTCCTCCTGAGCCCGCCATTACAGTGTTACCATCAAACCCTAACTCTACTCGAATGGGGTGCGTATGATGCAATGGCGTCACGAGCGCATGGGAAGCACGTTGATGGTGACTCCTAGGCTAGGGGGGAGGAGGAGAGGACGAGACGAAGAAAGAAGAAGAGGAGACGACGGGGATGGGCGCGGTCGGGTGGGGGTTGGGGGGGGGTTTGCGACGGGCGCATGAGCGGCTCCACGAGGGGCGTGGAGAGACGGCGATTGTGGGGATCGTGGGGAAGCGTTGTTGGACAAAACAACGTGGGGGCGACAAGGGCGGAGCGGGCAAGGGCCAAGGGGTAACGTGCGTGGGGCGCGGACCTGGGCCTCATTGGTGTGGACGATCCATTAAGGGAGGGGTAAACTCCTTCTTTTATTAATTTAGATGTGCTATTATGCACTTATGCTTGTTGAAAACTACAGGGTTCTTATACATTTGTTATTTTCGTATGCAGACCCGCATGCAAAATACCACAAAGCTCAAGAAGATCATTCAGGATTCAAAAGAATTGGTGATGGAGTCTAATATTCGCAGCTGGATGCAAGCATTAAAGGATCAGCTAATTGAGGCAATAAATCATGTGCACAAAGTCTATGAAGTTCATGTGTTCGTTGCCATATGCCGAGGTTTTTGGGACTGAATGGGACAGGTATATGAATTATAAGTAGCGCCATTCTTTTTTCCCTAATCAAATGTGCTACTAATTAACCTATTTTCAGGATGTCTTGAATTTCGTGGAGAATCGCAAATAAAACAGAGCACAGTACAAAGGCGCTCAAATTCTGATATCTGTATGTTCATGTTCCTATAGTCCCCTCGTGTTGTTCATGACCCATTTATTCAATGTTTGCTTGTTGATGCTTCTCATCTCTGCTACCGTTCAATAAACGTGTAATACTGCAGGTTAATTGGTTGGGCAACAACAGATAGTTAGTGATTTAGATGTAAAGCTCACCCATGTTATCATACTTACAGATATAATTTTCTTGTACATGTCCCTCTTATGCGGTATGAAGAAATAATGTTATGTTATTATTATTTTGAGCTAACATATATCATCTTCTGATTGTTTATGCTTTCAGCATGGCAGTAATTTCTGCTATTCATTCTGTTTCTTGTATATGATTTGTCAAGGTGCAAAGGTAGCTCTTTTATGTTGTACAGTAAGCTTAGTTGGTGACATCAGTAACACTGGGCTTGCGAAAGATGAAGGCCTCAAACTGGCAGCTCAATACGCTTTCATTCCGCTACGGCACAGGGATCTTCTGCATGACGTAGAGGCTGTCGTTGTCTTGTTCCGCGCTGGGGATGGAAAGGGAGATGGGCCACCACTTGGGCTTGTGGAGGCCGGGCAAGGTTACGATGTGGTGCTCATCGAAGTTGTAGAGGACGGCACGTTGAAAGAGATAAAAAGTGTTAGCAGTATATCTTACAATTTACCTTACAAAATATGTATTATCGTGATGTGTGTGTAATTTTTACTAGTTTTAAATCCTTGAGTAATATGTGCTTGTGTAATTGCTATTGGTTTTGATTCTTTTGATTGCTAAGCTTGCTTTGTGAGAGGGTGTTGATGTCATTCTTGGATGATTAATCCATGTTTCCCAGGTTTGATGCGAAACATCACCATTGTGACCGGCGCATAAGGGATGGGGGAGGACATCGTGCGGCTCTTTGTTAAGCATGCCTCAAGGGAGATGATTGCGAACATGGCGCATGGCCGAGAAACCAAGGTCTCAACCGTCAACGTATATAGATATATTCCTGTAAACAAATAAATGTCTTAGATGCCACATGCCTATTATACTCTTTCTTTTGTAACTTTCGATTGACTAATTTTTTAGGAATATTGGTTGGACAATTTTTGATGATGTCAACCAACATGCTTTTATGTAATTCACGTGATATGTGTAAGAAAAAAACTAATGTCCATTGTACGGCTTGGTATTATGTTTTGATGATATGTATCACCTTTTTTGAAATCCGTTGCAACGCACGGGCAACTTACTAGTCTGTTAATATGGATCAATACGAGGTGTGGTGAATTCTGTGATTCTTCTTGGTATTAGAGCCATGTTTTCCTCCTCTCGTCCATCATGAGCGACGGTCACTCCGACGTCGCCGATACTGGCCATGGCCGCGTCTTCGACATCAGCAATGGCAACAACCCCATGCCACTTCCTTTTGCATCGTTCCCATCTTCCACCTAGTCTTCCTCCATCTCCATACACCACATCAACATCTCTAGTTATCTCAACTTCAAACTCGATCTGGCTGCCCACAACTATAATAAGTGGAAGAATTTCATTCTCTACATTCTCACCAAGTTTGATCTTCGGGAGCACGTCGAGGAATTCTCCAACCCGAAGCATGAGAACGAAGAATGGCGGTCTTGGCAAGCGTCACCGTCGCTCTGTGGATCTACTCCACCATCTCTGATGAACTTCTGGACATTGTTATGTCCCCCAATGCGACGGCGTACGATGTGTGGAGTAAGCTCCATGCATTCTTCCACGATAACAAACCCAGCCGCACACTTCATCTCAGCGTCGAGTTCCGAGCGACAGTGCAGGGCGACATGACCATAGGCACCTACTGCCGCCGCCTCAAAGGTCTTGCCGACGCGTTGGAGGATGTCGACCAGCCCGTCTTCGACAACACACTAACCCTGTAGATGATCAATGTCCTCAACAAGAAATTTCAGGTGCTAGCCACTGTCCTTGGCATGCAGGATCCCATGCCTTCGTTCATCATGGCCAGATCACGTCTCCTTCTTGAGGAGATTGGCATCGACAATCACACTCGCGCGGAGGCTTCCTCAGCTCTTCTTGTAATATTGCGAAACTTGCTCTAAGTCTTGGGTTTTCATCGGGAGAGTGTAGGCCCCCGCTGGCGGGTAATTTCAGAGATGGTGGATCTATCTGCGTGGGTTAGGGATAAATTGGGTTGTGTGGGAGGGGTTTTTTTTTCTGAATTTTCCCTCCCCCACCTAATTTTCCCACCTAACCCTACTTTTCCTCTCCTTCCATTTTTCTTTTCCACCCGATTGCTCTTTCCTTCTTTCCTGGATCGCCCCCCTTGGTCTTTCCTTTCCCGCTGACTCCCCCAATGCCTCCCTGCAGATCCAGGCCAAGTAGCCCATCCTGCCCTAGGCGTCGCCCCTTGCACCCCTGGCCGACGCGCCTCCCTCGCCTTCCTCCTGGTCGAGCACCAGCCCCTACTGCCCTAGGCATCGCCCCATGTAGTCCCTGGCTGAGCTGCTCCCCTGCCTTCAGCCGAGCGCCACCCTTGTTGCCTCTGGCCAGTGAGCCCCTAGCCGGCGAGCCCCAAGCCGGCACTCCTCCCTCCTGTTCCAGCCACCGCTCCTCATCCTCCTCCATTACTCCATCTTCATGGTAAGTGAAGGTATTCCATGAGCTTTTCTGTTGTGTGCTTAGATTTGGAGGCTCTAGGTGGTTGTTTTGGGGTTTAGAGTCCTTAGATCTGAAATTTGTGGAGGGAACTAGCCCTAGGTTGGAGAGGATGTGTGCTGTTTTGTGGACTATTCCAACAGCCGGCTTCAGAGCTCAATTTGGGCAAGTTAGACTCGTCTCCCCGTTAGTTGGCTGTGGAGAAATTCGTAGATCATGTTCTTAAGTTTCGTTAGAGCTCAAGAAGTCATGATTTGGCCCAGCCGTTTGGAAGTTACAGCGTTTTCCGTGAGGTCTGTCCGAAGTGAGCTAGGTGGTCGGTACCCTCTGCTCTTCTGCGATCTGGGAACAGCGGGTGTGTTGGCTGAGTGATTGGCTATGCTACATGTAGTTTATCTCCTCGCGGTCATTTTGAGTACAAGAACATGAAAATCCGATAAGCCAATCAAAAGTTATGCTATTTAGAAGTCGCGGTGTTGAAATTGGAAAATTTCAGCACGCTCCATTTTCGGTTGGGGTTTAGTGTCCGATTTTGGAGGCCTTCGGGTATCTCCAGCATGATTGGCTTTGAGATAGCTGTAGGGCAACCTCTTATGATTAATTAGGAGCTGAGTTCACTCCATTTGCTTAAGCGAATTAAAAGATTTGCTCATTGGAAGGTTGTAGTCCCCGTTGGGTAGATTTATGTTTTTTCGGGGTTTCGGAGTGGGTTGTTGAATCGACCTCGCGCTAAGTCTTGCGGTTGTTTGGTTGGCATGTTTTTTGAGCAGATTGCATTTATTTGCAGGGGGTGTACCTTCAGGTGGGGTCTCGCGCTCGCGTCCCACCTCGTCGCGTGGTAAAGAGGCAAGTATATCATATCGATTAAACGCTAAAAGGAATGAGGCATGCTTTGCTTTGTGATTTTGACCATGTTGATAATTATGATGATGAAAATGCTAAGTTCATAGATATATAGGTATGTCGTATGTGTGTGAATTGATTAAATGGATATGAATGTTAAGTATTGGATGTAAGTATGGTTGATGATCATATATTTAAATTTGCCTGTGGAATGATAGAAATGATTGTACATGCAATTTAATTGTGTTAACTGCATTTGTGCATTCATAATGGAAGAGGTGACCCATTCTGATGTGGGCCTCTGTGTTCAGACGTAGTGAACATGAAAGTCCTACCTCGTTATCCGATTCATCGAGGTGAATGGGAGCGAGACAGTAAGAGTAGGCACCCTCCACAAGATGGAAGGGATGTGAGGGTGCACACCGATGGGTGTGCACTCGGTAGTACCGGTACGTGCATAGAAAATAGCATTCATGTGCATTGAATCGAGTTTATATGCAAGTAAATTCATGTTTATGGCATATGTGCATGCATAATGGAAAATGTGACTCATTCTTATGCGGGCCTCTGTGTTCACACGTAGTGAACACGAAAGACCTACCTCGTAGTCCCATCCATGATTGTGAATGGGAGCGAGTCAGTAAGAGTAGGCATCCTTTACGGGATGGAAGGGAAAGAGGGTGTACAACGACGGGTGTGCACTCAGCAATACCGGTATGTGCTAAGCAAAGAGACATGTTGCATTGCATTGCATAAATGAGAGCATAAAGGAAGAAGTTTATGAGTTGTTTCTCATGATGTGTGAATGGCATAAAGTATGTATGTGAATTGTTATTGTTTTGTATCATTGCAATACACTTTGCTGAGTGATGAACTCACGCTTGTTGCTTAATGTTTTTTTTAGGTACCTTGAGTTCGGCATTTGGGAAAGAGAACTAGACACATGCTTTCACTTCGCATCACCTGAACAGAAAATTTCATACTCATTTGATAGTTATGATGGATTACTTTATTGAACTAGACTTGGTTTATGACGTATCTTTTGCTGTGAATAATTAATTGTTCACCCCGTATTGGTTCATGAGATGTTAAATTATATGCTGGGCTTGAACTGTTGTTGAAATCCTTTTATTTAGGTGATCGAAGTCCTCTATTAAGCTATTGTGTTTTGATTATATTATTGATTCTTAAAAACCATGGAAAAATAGAGTTTATGCTGCTAAAATTTTGTTAAAAATCAATAGTGTAGTTGCTGTAATTTACTTCTAAATATGTTTATGGTTGTTGTCTTTAGTCGTTGTGGTGACATTCTCAGAACATCCTCAATTTCGATGCATTTGCAAAAATTTAATTGAAATTAATTAAATTCGAAAATTGGATTTCCGTTGGTGTTTAATTTAACCTGGCATCCTTATCCGTCCAAAATCGAAGTTCAATTCTCCCTCGAAATTTCATCCAAATTCCGCGAAACCAATTTTATTGGGTTCCAAATATTCCCTAATGGTTCTAGGAATTTGTTCGAATTTTTAGACCATTTTTGCTAATTTTTCTCTAGAGGCGTCGCTTTCGCGTAATTCTCGCCAATCGCGAGCGACATATGGCATGCTACAGCTTTCATCTTCAACCTCCGATGGGGTTCTTCCAGAGCAAGAACTTCATCTTTCCATTCATAGCTCCCTTCCTTCAATCACTCATAACTTTCCATTCAATGCACCAAATGCAAGCAGGCGAATCCGTTGGATTCATAGCGACTAAACCTTTCCATCCCCATGATCTTTAGTCTCAGCTCTCGCCGTAAACGGCTCTATCCTTCCAAAACTGAAATTCAATTAATTGCTCATTACTCGGCGTTTCAACTCCAAACAGCGTGCTTCCACCTCTCAAATCTTCTTGTTGGGGTGCTCTTCCCGGTGGTATCATCCTCCATTAGCCTCTCCTTGCCATTCATCCAGGAGATTGCAAAAACCGACGAGGAACGCTGTTTTTCGTGTTCTTCGGTTTCTTCATCAAATCTTCTTCTCCGATGAGCCGAATCCAATTCCGTTCATTCCCTTGGGTGCGTATGGATGTCTAGATTCTAACTCATCAATCAATTTTAGGTTTTATCAAGATTTGGATCCAAATTTTGAGTTTTTGTCGCTTCGGCCGAACCGTCGTTCGTCGTCAATTCATCTTCTCCGGTGAGCTATTATTCAATTCCTTGCAAGATTAAGCTCCTCTAGATGTCCTTTAGCTAGTACTCCATTTAATTTGCAAGTTCATCTATCAATTTCAATGGAATTTGCGAGTTTTTGGAAATTTTGGGGGAGCTTTGTTCTTGTCCTCCGGTCGCACGCGTCGCCGCTGGCTCGCCGCCGTCGGGGCCCCTCCGGCGTCACCGCCTCCACCAGCGCCCGCCGCGTGCCCGCCCACACGCCCGCTCTGCCATAGCCACCGCCTCGCCTCCTTGGGCATCTCGCGCCGGCCAGGGTGGTCGGTCGGCACCGCCCCTTGCCGCTTCGGACCTGGCCCGCCTCGCCGACCTCGCGCCCGCCCTAAGCGCCGCCGATCGCCGCTTTACGCCGCGCTGCCTCCACGCGCCACCTCCACGCCGCCCTCGGCTCCGGCCTCACAGATTGCCGGCGGGCCATCAGCCGGCCGATCGGCCCCATCTCGCCGGAGCCCAATGGAGCTTGGTTCCTCTGTTCTTTGAGCCTTTGGGGAAGAAGGTCCAACTCAATGACAGCCGGGCCCCACCATCCATTGACTCATTAATTGGAAATTCAGCCAAAATAAAGATGCTCTGGAATATTCCTCGATTTCGTATTTTCCAGGATTTTCCAACTTTTGAGGCTCATAGCTTTTCCGTCCGAACTCCGATTGACTCCGTTCAAATTTCTAAATTCAAGATCTACCTGCCAGTATAAGTTTTATAATTTTTTGATTTTATTTATTTTATTATTATTTATTCGTTGTACCGTTTTGCGCGTAGCCGAGGATCCCGCCGAGTCCGCCGACCCCACCGCCGGACTTCAAGAGTTCGACATCCACGCTGCGACTGAAGGCAAGTCCCTTGACGCATTTTGATCCCATGTTTGCAAATGTGTTTACAATGCTTTATAAACATGCATCGCTATCTTTATCATCGTATGTCAAATATAGATGATTAGTTAATCCAAATTGCGATTACCTCCTTGATTATTGATACCCATGCTTAATTGTAACCCTAGGACTCTTTGCTATGTCATGTATATTTTATATTGTGATTTTTGTTGGTTAGAACGGTAGATATGCTTAGTACCCGAATTGATGAAAATGACCCATGGGTGGGATTATACAAAAATTACGATTTAAAGTGTGATTTGGAAATTATTACAAAGTATTTGGTACTGTTTTTCTAAAATAAAAAGAAAAAAAAACGATTTGGACTTGGGCGGAATGGAATGTCGGATGGGTGCGGATTGAGCACTAGTTTCCAATGTGCAAGCACTGCCCCAAGTCAATTAAGGACCGACGCTTATGACTGTCCATTCTAAGCATTACCGTACTACCACATGTCTATAATGGTACGACCTAGCTAAATAATTTGTAGAAACCTAACTTAGACTCACCAAACAGTGGAATGTGAGTGCCGGATAGAGGCAAGACTGTTTTTCTCACACGGCGCAAGAGGGGGCTTCTGTACTGGGTGGATTGAACCCTAACAGCGGTGAAACCTCATCGGTTGGGTCGGGTTAGGCGTATATATTGTAATGGACTTGTCACGATCTCTCTGCCGACACACCAAAGGAAGTGTGTTAATTGCATCGCATTAAAAAGATGATCATGACTTGTGGGTAAAACTGTACACCTCTGCAGAGTTCAAACTATTCGAATAGCCGTGCCTACGGTCAACGGCAAAGCAAAGAATGCTTTCATACTGGTAAACTTTGGTTTTGGTTTTGAAAATAAATGATGTCTTGGGATTCGGGAGTGGTTAAAACTCTCGGATGTTTAATTGGCGGTTTCAGCCAACTAGGTAGATGGAACCTATTTGATGTCATGACGGATAGAGTCATGTGTGGATAATCTTGATCTTTTAAAAGATGGCGAATAGAGCCCTTATACTTGTGTTGGTGGCAAGAACCTTCACTGGACTATTAAATAATTCAATTATTAAAATAATTGTTAAAATGTGCTTTGTGAAAACTATTAATAAGTATGATTTGTTGAAACTCAGCTTTATGCAAATAAACCATATTAAGCCTTCATTGGAAAGCCCCACATGTGCATACTTTCCCAGACTTGCTGAGTACTTTTGTACTCACATACTACATAAACTGTTGTCATCAGAAAACTATCAGGACGCCGTTGAAGACTGTGAATACTACCCTGAAGAGTTCGAAAAGGATCGCCAAGACAACTAGCACGTGCCTAGTCATCGCTTGTGGTGTTATTTGGGTTTCACTTCTTTTCGTTTTTATTCCGCCGCCGTAACTCTGGTCAGGTGACCATTTGATGTAATAAGTAGCCATGTGGCTAATACTTTATATTTATGTTACAATTTCGTTATGTTCAGCAATGATACTTAACTATTGACTGTGTGTACTAGCTACTGATCTGGGACTAGTACAGAAATACACAGGAGATTTTGGATAGCCGATCCGGGGTCTCACACATTCTGGGCATATTAGGTGCCGGGGTGTTACAGTTGGTATCAGAGCGGGCTTTAAGTCCATGGAACATGTATTTAGTGTCATACCATAAGTTCAACTAAAATGTGATTTGGGATAACCTAGAAACATGGCTTAGGTTCATATTTAAAATTTTGCTATAGGATAGCAACAATAAAATTTGATATAGAATGGCTAATTAATTTAAAGCTTGACACACTCTGGTGCACAATAGGAAAAGGGTATGGGTATCATTGCTTTACGCTTAAATGTTGTATTTAAGCTTTGATGTTGAATGCAACATTTGATAATGTATGTTGCTATGTTCATGAAAGGAATGAATTGAGTTGTTCTTGTTATTGTGATTAAGTGAGGTTGTGGTACCGAAGGGTTTTGGTCACCTTTTTGTTCATAGTAAGGTTGTGGTTTGACGGTGTGGCCGGTTAGAGCCATCACCGAAGGACTAATAGCCTTCCGTGGGAGAGAGTGCTTGTCTTTTCTATCGTAGATCAGGAAGTTGGTTGGAGTTAAATAGAAGAGTTGGTGGTAGACCCTTTCGTATTTTCCTTACCATTCTAACGATCAGTTTTGGTTGGTTTTCTTGGTCTTAGTTGGTTGAAATCAAAGGAAAAGTGTTTGGTATTGGATTTTCATTGTTGTTCCTTCAATGTTCTTGGTTTTGTCTTCTTTGGTTGAAGACAAAGAAGAAGAGTTTAGTGTTGCGTCTCTTTTGGTCGCTATTTTGGCTTTCATGCCTAGTTTTGTTGGTTGCTTTACGGAGAAAGTTATCGATTTATTCTTGTGGTTGTCTTCCTCCCAGGTTAAAAAGAGTTTTTGTTCTGTTGTGCTAGACCTGGTTGTGAGGGCTAAGGTTTTGTGTCTTTGTAAGAGTAAGGGGTATTTGATCTCGTCATTTTACTTACTTGGAAAATCATCTTTGAAAAACCCCTCTTCTTTCGTGGAAGTTTGGAGTTTGGTGTTTAATTGGAAGATCTTTTGCTATCAGAATCTTGGAATTTGAGAGTTAATCTCTCTTGTAATTCTGTTTGGGTTTTGTTTTTTTCTTTCTTTTCTGAAAAGGAGAAACTGAATATCGATATTCGTTCTTGTTCAAGAGCTGTGGTTATCCTTAAGGATTGGGGTTGCATCCTGTTTGTCAAGGGTAGGTGACCCATGAGGGTGTTTAGAAATTTTATGTCTGTGTTGTGTAGTTAGAACATCGAGATGATGTGAACTACTAGTTTGGTTAGAGCGAGGTTGACGGTTGTTTGAAGACAACCTAAAATGATTATGTTGATAAAGGAGGATTAAAGGAAGTGTTAATTAATCTAAAGTGAAGGTTGATTAGTTTTGTATGCAAAGTGTTGTGAGTCATGGGAGTAATTGGAAATTCGAATTTTTGTAAGAATTGATCCCGCTTGAGAGGATCTAGAATTTTCTGCTTGACGAATTTATGATCGCAGGGTGGTGATGTAAAGCATCGTAGTATGATGGTGTAGAGACATGATGATTGTTGGCTTATATTGCTTAGGGGTCAATCAAATTGTAAATCAACAAAATGACTTAATTGATGTGTAATCAAAGAATGGGAGTATATGGAGTGATTGTACGAAAGGTTGAATTTGTCATTGACAAATGTTTGTCTATGGTCCGTGGTTGAAGTATGACTACTGGAGTTCGTATCGAATGATTAGAAGTGTTTATTGATGGAACGAACTGGGGGTATTGAACATGTGATTCAGGGATTGTACGAAAAGTAATTGTTGATTATATCGAATAAGTGCTGAAAAGGTATGTTAGGACTGGAATGCACAAATTGTATGGGTGATGGCTCGTATTATGCTGAATTAATAGATAAGTTATTTGTATTGAAGAAGTGAGAACGTGGTTCTCCTTGTTAGTTGTCATGAGATGGGCCTGGATTATGGCTTGATGATTATACGGCTAGTGATGGTTATGGTTATGTGAATAAGAAAAGGAAACTAAGAGAAGATCAGGTTTTGTAACTTATGTTCAAGGGTGTTGGGTTTTTTAGGATTTTGGTGAGTACAAGATCCTGAATGGTTAAGAGATTGGAATACTAGAAATGGTGGGATTCAAGTAGAACCTTCTTTGAGAGATTTGCGGATGCAATTGATTGTATGATTTGATTAAGTTGCATCATTGGTCAAGTTGCGGACTTGGCTTTAATGGTCAAAAATGAGGATGAAAGTGTAGTTTTGGAAGTAATTGGTTGATGGATTCTGGAATATTGTAGGTTATCGAACCATGCCAATATTTGGTTTTGGCAAATTTGTTTAGCTTATGTTGAGTAGGGATCTGCACCCAAAAGTTTTTGAGTGGGACGCTCTCTTTCGAGTTCAACTGAATTATCTTTGGAGGCCATATTTAAAGGAAGCAAATGGACATGGTGAGATGTGTTGTAAACCCTTGAGTTAAGCACTTAATTTGTAACTCTATTGTGACTAGAGTTGGATTTAATCGGAATTTGTGTGTGGTGTTTGCGAGTGCTTAAAAAGGTGGATCTTATGAATGTTTCATAAGTGATTTTGTTGGTGAAGTGTTCTCTTTTGGGAATGAGTTTTTCTTTCTCTTTGAGAGAATTTGTGTTGGTTGTGAATGTAGATGTTTGACTTGAGAATTGATGTTCTCTTCCAAAATGTTGGTTTTGATTGAAATGTGATGTTTTGCAAGTTCAGCTTTCAATTGATGTTGGGTTGTGATGCGACGTGGTGTTTCTTTATTAAGCTGTCTTTGCCGTCATAGTTAATATGTATTATCGCAATCATCGATGTTATTTGTATTTCAATCATGTGATAAAGAGAATGAAGTCTCTTTGTGAATGATTATTCGGTATTGTTGTTACATGATGAATTAATGGTGAAAAGAAAGCATGACATCGTTTATTTATATATAACCATAAAGGAGTTGCTGAGCCAGGTTGGTGAGAAAGTCATATATGGATATATGACTAATCCGGAGTGCTCTAGAAAATTTTGCATTCATGTCATGAGTCGAGATTTCCATTACTTTCTAGCATGAAAAGAAAGAATGAGTAATTTCTAGTATTTTTTTGGCTGTGGTGTAAGAGATTTGAGTTTCCTTTACATTCTGGCTTAGGAAAATAAAATGAGTGCTCTTTGGATGTTGTCAAATTCTTTCCAAGTGGTTTTTAGCGCTTTGGGGTTCGAGTTGTTGTATCTGGACTACTTGGGTTCAAAAGAATCGTACTTCTTTTACACTATAGATAGGAGTGAGAATATGAACATCCACGGGATTATTGTTGAGTATAATCAAGATTTATACTCTTGGGCTTGGTTGTTTGCGTGAAAAGATTGTGAGGGCGACACCCTCTTGGGAAAAGCACCAATTGTGATGTGGTAGTGAGTTACGGCCCTAGCTTGGGCCAGGTGTAAAACCTTTGTAGGATCGAAGTATACGAATATAGCAATCAGAGGGGGGGTGAATGATTGTGCGGAAGCTAAAACCAAATTCTTGTTCTATTAAAAGTTCACCCCAAAACAGAACCAAATAATTGCCTCGTTTTCGACAAAAACAGAATGACATAGGTTCGGTAAAATGCAAATTCTCGGAGATCCAACCGTCGGAACGATCTGAAATTTGGACACAAGAAACTAGATTCCAATACGAATCGAACCCAAAAAGAATCAGCTCGATCGGACTTACGGATCAAAAGTTATGATCTTCGCAATCTTACTGTTCCAGAACTTGACGAAAATCAATCTAATCAAAACTTTAAGATTAAACAAGAACGACAAAAGATTGATCAACTAGACTTTGAGAAACACTAGATCAATACCCTAGAGAGGTTTTTGATGGATCAAATCAAGATAAAACTTAAAGAACAAAAACCAATGTAGAACTAGAACAAGCATGCAAACAAGAACCAAAAAGAGAACGTTGAAGCAATGCGGGAACTAGAAGAATTGATCTTTATTTCTTTTGTCTAAAGTACTCCCATCAAAAGAGTACAAACCCTAAACTTTGAGCCCAAGGCTCTATGCGCCTAGCTCTCCTCAATTCGATGCTCTTCAACAGGAGACAACCCCTCCTATTTAAAGCACCAACCCACAAGGAGTTAGAATACGATTCCTATTCCCTAGAAGGAATCAGATTCAACACAACTCTACTTGGCCCAACCTGGCCGAAAGTACAACTCTTGCCAGCGTATGGCAACCCTACCATACTCACGTGACTAACACTTTGCACGCGTATGGCCACCTGCCATACTCACGTGACTAACACTTTGCACGCGAATGACCTCCTGCCATTCTCACGTGACTAACCATTCTTCATGTGCACCATTCTCTTAGCCCGAACGTCCCGCATGACATCCTTGACCACCAAGACCTCAGTTCCTCCTGAACCTAGTCCCGAACCTCGGTTCCTCCATGAACCTAGTTCCGGTCCCGTCATCGACCACATTCATCTTCGAGCAATACCTGCACATGAACAAACCACAAAACAAATCCGAGCACAAGTCCACGACTTGACTCAATGTCAATCCATGCAACTACTCACATGAGCATTGCATAAAGTCCACTTCAAAAGAAGCATCATGAAATTCTCACAAATTTCATAATCCCAAAAATGAATCAAACACAATTCCAATTTTGCTCAAAACCCTAATTCAGCAAAAACGCATTCACGACGGACAAACAAATATAGTCCGGCGTACACATGAAAATGTCACTCAAAAAACCATTCACAATGGACAGACAAAATCGGTCCGGTGTACACATGAAAGTCTCGGTTTCAAGAAGAAATCAAAACCGAGCAAAACACGTTCACAACGGACCAACAAAATCAGTCTGTTGTACAAGTGAAAATATCGGTTCCTTTGGAAAAGAGTTTGGCACATAAGCTCAAAAGCATGTCCACGACAGACCCAAAAACTTGGTCCGTCGTACATGCAAAACTTACTGGCTTCTTGGAGAATTGAGTTCGACTCATGAGCTCAAAGACACGTTCACGACAGACAAACAAAATCGGTCCGTCGTACATGGGAAAGTGACTGTTTTCTTTAAGTTTGGTCCGGCGCCAAAGCGAAACTTATTGTTTCTTGTCAAATTGATAAAACACATGAACAAACACATTTTGCAAATTCAATTCTAAGCCAATTTTTCAACACATGATTTCACAATCTCCCCCTTGATGAAAACATTGGCAACACCACTTTAGAATTGAACATTTGGCATTCACTTTACAAAAGATTTTGAAATCCAAAGGATCAAGGACCAAAAAGAGAAAACACAGAATTCCCCCTTTGACCAAAATGCAAAACAAAATCTCCCCCTGAGAAGGAAAATGTGTGTGAATGTGCAATGTGCCCAAGAATTTCAAAATTCTCCAAACTTCTCCCAAAATTCTCAAACAACTCCCCCTTTTTCTTCTCCCCCCTTTTTCCTTAAACTTTTCAACGATTCCCACATTTCTCCCCCTTTGACAATGGATTCATCAAGAGTACAAAAGAGAGAACAGGTTCAAAATTTTTCCTGTAGCAAAGATTTCACAAGGAGAAACAAGGGAGTGCCAAGATAGGAAAAGATGAGCTCATTCGATCATATAACCTTATATATCACATAATATGCAAAAGACATGATCTTGATGTAATTTTAACAAGTTAGGAATGACATGCATCTCAACCTCAATTCACCAACTATAGCCAAGTACTAAGCAAAACCTTTAGTAGAAAAACAAAGGCTCAAAGTTGAAGCAAATAACAAATCAGGGCGAGCAAGTAGTTTCAACTCCAATCTAGTGGACCAATTTAATCTTTAAACAGTAAACTGCATGTGGCATGCTTGAAGCATACTTCTTTTATTTCCTTGGAGTGGCATGCTTGAAGCATACATCTTGTCTTTTGAGGGAATGGCATGCTTGAAGCATACATCTTATCTTTTAGGGAAAGCATCCTGAAGCACATTACTTGAGGCATTTGCTTTTAACAACCCTTTTTATTGATTCCCTTTTCTCTTCATTTTTCTTTGATTATAAACATGCAAAAGTGATTAAAAGGTCTTATGAAAGAGTAAAGCTAAAACACACTTGCTTCATAGCCCAAATTTGTCAAGAAGATTCAATATCAAGCTTAGAAGAGTAAGATATCACAGAGTATTTAGCTATAGGTAATCAGTCCAGGGAATTCCACAATGTCATTTTTAGTTCAAGTGAGACAATTAGATTATCATATATTAGCTCAATTACATAACATATAAAGAAATATGATAAAGTGAGCTCATCAAGTGAAAGAACTTGGCAAAGAAACTCCCCCTCAAAACAATCCCATTGGATGAACAATTCCAAGTTCTCCCCGAATAAAAGCAAAACGAGAAGAAGACAAAGGTTTTGTGAAAATATCTGCCAATTGATGTTCAGTATCCAGATGATGAAGCACAATGTTGCCTTTTTCAACATGATCTCTAAGAAAGTGAAATCCAATATCAATATGCTCAAGAAAGGGATTACTCAAGAGGTGGCACGAACCAAATCAAATCAACATCCTCCAAAGTCAACATCGAAAAAGCTCTTAAACTAATCCATGAGGAAGCAGAAAGCCAAATGCCAAAATCTTGAGTTCTATGAAGATACCTCAAGATAGCTTGTCGATGTGAAGCACGTGGGAAGCTTGAAAACAAGCACACACAAGCACGTGGGAAGAGTCTCTCATGTAAACCTCCAATTATCTCATCCTCAACAAAGATCATCATCATCATCATCTTTATGAACAAAGACACTCTCCCCCTGAACATATGCACTGCATGCATCATTTGAACTAGTGCCTTTTGCGAAAACAAGTGGAAGAAACATCTCCAAAGGCAACACTTTCAAAGATGAGATGCACGAGTGAAGGAGAACCAAATCTTATCCTTGAACATATGAAGTGAGAATCCGAAATTCACTAGCCACATGTTCTCCCTCCTCGCGTGAGAAGCCTACATAGAAGCGAGAAAGTGTCGAGGTCTCGTCTTGGGGTTAGAAATAAGATGTTTAGGAATCCGATCTTTGAGACACACGGCCTTAATGCAATAGTAGGCACAACACGAGTATTCTTATGTACAAAATCAGATTTGCCTTTTCCGTGTTTTTAGCATCAAAAGGTGTTTGTTTCACCCTAGGCACATAATGAGAAGTAGAATGTGCCTTCTCAAATTAGACCTAGCATTAAACCTTTCTCTCTTTTGTTGTTTAGCTAGTCTAAAGCAAAAGTCTACTAAATGTCCATCTCTACCACAATGAGTGCAAGTGTACTTAACATTATGTTTAGCGTTGGAAGTAGAAGCAACATTTGCATTCATCATAGTAGAAGATAAAAGGCCAGCAGATTTGAAGACAATTTTCATAGGCTCATTTGAAATCTCAAGTTTGTCATTGCAAGGAGCATAAACAACAGAGCGAGGTTTAGTTTCATATGAAGCATGAAGATCAAAACCTAAACCTTTCTTGTTTGAGCTAACCTTAGATTGATCCAAAATCATGTTCAACTTTTTCTTGCCATTAGTGAATCGTTCCAAAGAATTTTGCAAGTAATCAACTTTCTTAGCAAGAGTTAAACAATTATTGCAGGGAACATCTACTTTTCCTTTTTGTTTGCGACAAGTTGAGCATGAGAGAATTCCATGTGAAAGCAAATTATCAGTTAATTGAGAAACCCTAGCATTTGCATCTTTCAATTTTAATTCAAGAGTTGAGCATTTAGAACAAGAAGTTAAACCATGCAAATCATCAGTGAAACAAATAGCATGTTTAACATGTTTCTCATTTTTCTCACTTTCAAGATTAATTTTCTCAATCAAGGAAGCATGTTCTTTCCTAAGCGAAGTAAGCTCATTCCAAATTAAGTCACATGATTTGCAAGCATCATCATCGAGGAATCAAAGTTTTAAGTCTAGCAATTTCAGCATTCAATGATTCAACAACAAAATCATGTTTCTTAATTTTCTTGTCACGCTTTATCAAGCAATTTACCAAGACGAGCAACAGCAATAGCTAATTCATCGTAAGAAGGATCTACCTCATTGAAGTCATTTGTCATGATCGCCTCTCAGTGAAAAGCGTCAGCCGCTTTTGGCCATGAGACACAACCCCGCCAACTCATGCTTGCTTGGAGTTGCATCATCCTCATTTGCTCTCCGAATCCACATCGCTCAAATTGACTTGTTCAAGAGCGGAAAGAACTTCGATGGACAACTTTGCGGTTGATGAAGTTCTTCTTCTTTCTATCACTTGGAGAGAACTTCTTCTTCTCTTTTCTTCTCGTCGTTGTCCTTCTCCTCCTTGATGCTTTACTTGCAAGTTTTGGGACAGTTTGGACGAATATGGTCGAGATTACCACACTCATAGCATCTTGGAGGATCACCACCACCTCTCTTTCTCTTTATCACATTTTGCAAAAGCTTTGTTAAAGCGAGAAGAGAGTAGTGACAAGTCTTCTTCGGGAATTGCTCAATCTGTTCATCGGTTAGTGAAGACAAGAAAGATAGAGCAAAACTTGAAGCAGCACCATTATGAGATATGCTAGATTGAGATGTCAAAGCAATTGATTTATGATCATTCTTTCTAGCAAAAACATCTAATTCATGAGTTTTCAACTTAGAATAAAGAACATCTAAAGTAAGTGTACTCATGGTAGTAGATTCTTGTATAGATGTTACTTTCATCTCCCACACCGACATGTCCAAAGCACTAAGCAATTGTCTAGCATTAGCGGCATCATCAAAGCTAACTCCAACAAAGACGCAAATTGCTAAGAATCTTATTAAAACGTGCAAAGAAGTCATCTACCGACTCACCGGTTTCATCTCAAATCGCATGTATTCTTTTTTGTAAAGATCTTGTGAACCTCTTTAATAGTGTTAGAACCCTCATGGTAATCACAAAGAGATTTCCATACCTCATATGCAGATCGAAGATGAATCACACGATCGAAGTCGCTACGTCCCAAGCCTTGGATGATCAAGTTGCGCGCTTTGCTATTTGCTTCAACGTGTGTGCGATTGGTGTCGTTGACGTTGTCGTTTGCAGGGACTTCATATGGCTTGTAGACCTTCTCCCAAATTGTGAAGCCCTGTGCTTGGATGAACGCCTCCATCTTGGCCTTCCAAAACTGAAAATCAACACCATCGAACACACATGGTTTTGTCGAATAACGATCCATTGATCTAATCACCGGTTAAGATAGATTAGAGAAACCTTGCTCTGATACCACTTGTAGGATCGAAGTATACGAATATAGCAATCAGAGGGGGGGTGAATGATTGTGCGGAAGCTAAAACCAAATTCTTGTTCTATTAAAAGTTCACCCCAAAACAGAACCAAATAATTGCCTCGTTTTCGACAAAAACAGAATGACATAGGTTCGGTAAAATGCAAATTCTCGGAGATCCAACCGTCGGAACGATCTGAAATTTGGACACAAGAAACTAGATTCCAATACGAATCGAACCCAAAAAGAATCAGCTCGATCGGACTTACGGATCAAAAGTTATGATCTTCGCAATCTTACTGTTCCAGAACTTGACGAAAATCAATCTAATCAAAACTTTAAGATTAAACAAGAACGACAAAAGATTGATCAACTAGACTTTGAGAAACACTAGATCAATACCCTAGAGAGGTTTTTGATGGATCAAATCAAGATAAAACTTAAAGAACAAAAACCAATGTAGAACTAGAACAAGCATGCAAACAAGAACCAAAAAGAGAACGTTGAAGCAATGCGGGAACTAGAAGAATTGATCTTTATTTCTTTTGTCTAAAGTACTCCCATCAAAAGAGTACAAACTCCTAAACTTTGAGCCCAAGGCTCTATGCGCCTAGCTCTCCTCAATTCGATGCTCTTCAACAGGAGACAACCCTCCTATTTAAAGCACCAACCCACAAGGAGTTACGAATACGATTCCTATTCCTAGAAGGAATCATATCCAACACAACTCTACTTGGCCCAACCTGGCCGAGTACAACTCTTACTGCACGCGTATGGCAACCCTACCATACTCACGTGACTAACACTTTGCACGCGTATGGCCACCGCCATACTCACGTGACTAACACTTTGCACGCGAATGACCTCCTGCCATTCTCACGTGACTAACCATTCTTCATGTGCACCATTCTCTTAGCCCGAACGTCCCGCATGACATCCTTGACCACCAAGACCTCAGTTCCTCCTGAACCTAGTCCCGAACCTCAGTTCCTCCATGAACCTAGTTCCGGTCCCGTCATCGACTACATTCATCTTCGAGCAATACCTGCACATGAACAAACCACAAAACAAATCCGAGCACAAGTCCACGACTTGACTCAATGTCAATCCATGCAACTACTCACATGAGCATTGCATAAAGTCCACTTCAAAAGAAGCATCATGAAATTCTCACAAATTTCATAATCCCAAAAATGAATCAAACACAATTCCAATTTTGCTCAAAACCCTAATTCAGCAAAAACGCATTCACGACGGACAAACAAATATAGTCCGGCGTACACATGAAAATGTCACTCAAAAAACCATTCACAATGGACAGACAAAATCGGTCCGGTGTACACATGAAAGTCTCGGTTTCAAGAAGAAATCAAAACCGAGCAAAACACGTTCACAACGGACCAACAAAATCAGTCTGTTGTACAAGTGAAAATATCGGTTCCTTTGGAAAGAGTTTGGCACATAAGCTCAAAAGCATGTCCACGACAGACCCAAAAACTTGGTCCGTCGTACATGCAAAACTTACTGGCTTCTTGGAGAATTGAGTTCGACTCATGAGCTCAAAGACACGTTCACGACAGACAAACAAAATCGGTCCGTCGTACATGGGAAAGTGACTGTTTTCTTTAAGTTTGGTCCGGCGCCAAAGCGAAACTTATTGTTTCTTGTCAAATTGATAAAACACATGAACAAACACATTTTGCAAATTCAATTCTAAGCCAATTTTTCAACACATGATTTCACAATCTCCCCCTTGATGAAAACATTGGCAACACCACTTTAGAATTGAACATTTGGCATTCACTTTACAAAAGATTTTGAAATCCAAAGGATCAAGGACCAAAAGAGAAAACAGAATTCCCCCTTTGACCAAAATGCAAAACAAAATCTCCCCCTGAGAAGGAAAATGTGTGTGAATGTGCAATGTGCCCAAGAATTTCAAAATTCTCCAAACTTCTCCCAAAATTCTCAAACAACTCCCCCTTTTTCTTCTCCCCCCTTTTTCCTTAAACTTTTCAACGATTCCCAAATTTCTCCCCCTTTGACAATGGATTCATCAAGAGTACAAAAGAGAGAACAGGTTCAAAATTTTTCCTGTAGCAAAGATTTCACAAGGAGAAACAAGGGAGTGCCAAGATAGGAAAAGATGAGCTCATTCGATCATATAACCTTATATATCACATAATATGCAAAAGACATGATCTTGATGTAATTTTAACAAGTTAGGGAATGACATGCATCTCAACCTCAATTCAGTCAACTATAGCCAAGTACTAAGCAAAACCTTTAGTAGAAAAACAAAGGCTCAAAGTTGAAGCAAATAACAAATCAGGGCGAGCAAGTAGTTTCAACTCCAATCTAGTGGACCAATTTAATCTTTAAACAAGAATCGCATGTGGCATGCTTGAAGCATACTTCTTTTATTTCCTTGGAGTGGCATGCTTGAAGCATACATCTTGTCTTTTGAGGGAATGGCATGCTTGAAGCATACATCTTATCTTTTAGGGAAAGCATCCTGAAGCACATTACTTGAGGCATTTGCTTTTAACAACCCTTTTTATTGATTCCCTTTTCTCTTCATTTTTCTTTGATTATAAACATGCAAAAGTGATTAAAAGGTCTTATGAAAGAGTAAAGCTAAAACACACTTGCTTCATAGCCCAAATTTGTCAAGAAGATTCAATATCAAGCTTAGAAGAGTAAGATATCACAGAGTATTTAGCTATAGGTAATCGATCCGAGGAATTCCACAATGTCATTTTTAGTTCAAGTGAGACAATTAGATTATCATATATTAGCTCAATTACATAACATATAAAGAAATATGATAAAGTGAGCTCATCAAGTGAAAGAACTTGGCAAAGAAACTCCCCCTCAAAACAATCCCATTGGATGAACAATTCCAAGTTCTCCCCGAATAAAAGCAAAACGAGAAGAAGACAAAGGTTTTGTGAAAATGTCTGCCAATTGATGTTCAGTATCCAGATGATGAAGCACAATGTTGCCTTTTTCAACATGATCTCTAAGAAAGTGAAATCCAATATCAATATGCTCAAGAAAGGGATTACTCAAGAGGTGGCACGAACCAAATCAAATCAACATCCTCCAAAGTCAACATCAGAAAAAGCTCTTAAACTAATCCATGAGGAAGCAGAAAGCCAAATGCCAAAATCTTGAGTTCTATGAAGATACCTAAAGATAGCTTGTCGATGTGAAGCACGTGGGAAGCTTGAAAACAAGCACACACAAGCACGTGGGAAGAGTCTCTCATGTAAACCTCCAATTATCTCATCCTCAACAGCATCATCATCATCATCATCTTTATGAACAAAGACACTCTCCCCCTGAACATATGCACTGCACTGCATCATTTGAACTAGTGCCTTTTGCGAAAACAGAAGTGGAAGAAACATCTCCAAAGGCAACACTTTCAGCATGAGATGCACGAGTGAAGGAGAACCAAATCTTATCACTGAACATATGAAGTGAGAATCCGAAATTCACTAGCCACATGTTCTCCCTCCTCGCGTGAGAAGCCTACATAGAAGCAGAAAGTGTCGAGGTCTCGGTACTGGGGTTAGAAATAAGATGTTTAGGAATCCAGTACTGAGACACACGACGCACAATAGTAGGCGTCCGGTCGTGAACATCTGTTTTAGCTCAAATGTCTCTGGGGATGAGATATGCTTGGGAGCGGATAGAATGAATTATAATGTGATTGCGAATTGGAAAGGCAGTTGTGCCTTAGTGAGTTATTTCTTTCGATGGCATTTCTCAGTAATGGTCCGTTCGATTTAAAGGGTGATCAATTGCAAGAGTTGAGAACCAGTGTCTTCTTTGTTCTTGTGGGGTCACGTTTAGAACCCCAGTTAGAAACAAGTTACCATTGGTGATTTGGTGGTAGAGAGGATGTTAAAAGAGATGTGACTCGCTTTGATTGTGTCATCTTAAGTTTAAAGAATTGTGGTAGATAGGTTAAGAAATGAGATTAAGGTTTTGGTGAATGAAGTTCGGATATTGGTCTTTTGTTCTTCGGAAGAAAATTACTGATTATACGAGTCGTACCTGTAGTGCCAAAAAGAAGGCTGATACGAGTTCACCCAGATTGTTTGCGATACTAGTATGAAGTGTTTGAAGTGAGGATTTGGGCGTATTAATTTGATGGAGCCCTTTAGTGGGTGAAATCGAGGATTGCGGTTGTCATTTGCAAATGTTATTGGGAATTGAAATGAAAGGTGGAATCGTGAGAGACTGCACTTAGTTGAGCTAAGTCAATTCTTTCTTGCCAGGTGTTAGTTTTGGGAGTTGGTTTGTCGTTTGGTTCGGTTTGAGTCTTTGTGTGGGTGTTTTTGTGTTGCGAAGAAGTCTTTAGTTCCTTGGGGACTTTGTTCCATTTTGGCGTTCTTCGGATTCGAGGTCGAATCGTGTTAAGGGGGAGAGAATGTGACATTATGGTAAGATTTTAGATCGTTTGGCTTTTCGGGGTGTTTGGGCTTGTCCGGGAGAGTTTGGGCCTTAGGGTTTTGAGTTGTGGGCTTCCAGTGGGAGGTTTTCGTCCCATGAGGGGGGAGAAAGACTGCCAACCCTAATCCCTCCCCACTCCATGCGCCCCCACCCCCCTTGCTGCCCCCTCTCCTCCAACCCTAACCGCCACCCCTCCCTTGGTGCGCCCCTCCCCCTCCCCTCCCCTAGCTGCACCACTCCCCACCCCTTGCGCCTCCCCTGTCCATCTCAAGCCGGCCCTAGTGCCCTCCCCTCGCAGCCCTCGCTCAGTTTGGGAACCTTCCACCCAAAGAGATCTGACGATTCTGTCGATTGGAGGGAGATCGGACCGGGAGAAGAAGAAATTCGGCGTTCGTTTGGTTCTTCAAGGAAGGTAAGTGATTTTAGATTATTTTGTAGGGTTATGGTGCTGGTTAGATGGGGGAGTTAATGCTTAAAATTGTTGTTTATGTGCTGTTGCTAATTGCGTTTGAGGAGCTTGTAGATATGTCCCTCGTTCTGTCCTCGGGCAGATTTGAACCCTGACTTAGGGCTTGAGTTTTGGGAATTTTAGATGTGTTTTATGGGGGACTAGTTGTTGAGAAAGTTGTAGGTAATCAAATTACCTTTAATTGGGCACTGAAAACGCTAAATTCTGTTTTGCCATTTAAATGTTATGATCGTTTTACCGAACACTGTCCAATCTGTGACGCGAATGGTACAGTCTGTGATCAACTGTAGATTAGAGGATTTTAGGGGCCAAATCAGTTTTCACGAATACTTATAAAAAGTTGGAAAATTTCCTAAGGTTCAAGAAAATGTACTCGTTTACCTGATTTGGAGTTGTAGAACTCAAGATATGCTTGTTGGAAGCCTGCTGTCCTATTGGACAAATTCTCTATTTTTTAGGTTTTAGAAGAGGGTTGCGAAGTCGATGTCATTGTTTGTTCTTGTGCTATTTTGTGGGCATTTTTTTGAGTGTATTGTACCTATGTGCAGGTGGTGTGACCCCGGGAGTGCCCTCAACATCCCGCCACTCCGTCTCACGAGGTTGAAGGCAAGTGTATTGTAGTGGTTGTGGTTTAGGGGGCCATTATGTTACGCAATGATATAGTTTTCTATGTGTTATGTTAATGTTGCCATGTTTGATCTTTGCTTGTGATATGATGAATGTGAATGGTTAAATGGTTATGCCATTGTTTAAATCGAGTTTATATGCAAGTAAATTCATGTTTATGGCATATGTGCATGCATAATGGAAGAGGCGACCCATTCTGATGCGGGCCTCTGTGTTCACACGTAGTGAACACAAAAGACCTACCTCGTAGTCCCATCCATGGTTGTGAATGGGAGCGAGTCAGTAAGAGTAGGCACCCTCCATGGGATGGAAGGGAAAGAGGGTGTACACCGACGGGTGTGCACTCGGCAATACCAGTATGTGCTAAGCAAAGAGACATGTTGCATTACATTGCATAAATGAGAGCATAAAGGAAGAAGTTTATGAGTTGTTTCTCATGATGTGTGAATGGCATAAAGTATGTATGTGAATTGTTATTGTTTTGTATCATTGCAATACACTTTGCTGAGTGATGAACTCACGCTTATTGCTTAATATTTTTTTAGGTACCTTGAGTTCGTCATTTGGGAAAGGGAGCTAGACACACGCCGTCGGGACCCGAATCTGCAAATCCGGACCCTCTGTGTATTCAGCACTAGTCTAGGAACGCGCTAGTGCACACAGTCTTAACATTGGTAAATATCACAATTATACCACTCGATACTAATAAAGTACTTTAATTAAATAGTCAAACTAGTTGCTCGACCTTATGGTCAAGTTACAAATAAACGCGCACGCAGGCTTGAAAACTTATTAAGAGATAAATAATAGCGGCGGAAAATAAGATAACCCGTGGCGCCATCCAAGATACCACAGTAACAGCGGCGGGACTCGATTCCTAGTTAGGCGTTCCTCGAGAAGCTCCTCCTCCAAAGTGGTGTAGTCTCCTCTTCAACTGGTGTTGTATTGTGGCAAGGGTGAGTACTTGGTACTCAAAGCAAGTCATGCATGAGAATGCAACTAATATACTACATGCATGGCTTGGTACAAAGGAGTAGCTCAAGGTATATTTGCGATAAACATCATTTAACAAGTATCATAAGTAGATTCAGCGGTAGAAACAAGTGTAACATCAATAACTTTTCGTGAGTTTAGTAAACATCTTTCCCATTCGTAATCCACATTTCCATCAACATCATTATTAAACCAAACCCAACCTTTCAAGTCCAAGTTATTTTCAAGAAAGTCTAACCCTTGAATGTAATTCCCGAGCGATGTCCAATACCGCGGACACGGCTCTTCGAATAGATTTTACACTCTGCAGAGGTTATGCACTTTTCCCACAAGATACAGCCAAACACCACAAAGGCGAGTTTCCGTAACAAAGTCTTTCGAAAACTTCTAACAGTACAAGTGGTCCTCTCCGGTTGTTGCACACTAACCCTTCCCTTAGCTAAAGGCGAAGTTTAGGCCAACCAACTGCTAGATGGAGTACTGGCGCAGCCCGATGCGCTCCCGCATAACATACACAAAGGGTGTAGTTGACACCTGCAGGTCCCACAGTGCACGTTATTAGCAACTTAATCAACTAGGTCCGTCCCATTACGGACATGTGGTTTGCAAGATTGACTCGGTTCAAAGGCTTGCAAGGTTAAGTCCTTAGAGTGACCAGGCAAGACTACCCAAGAACCAAACCAACATTCCCGATTGCTACAACCGCCCACCCGATCATTCTTGCCACATGCCCGGTCAAAGCTATTTATCAAACCCCGATTGATTACCATGCACCACGTGCCATCAACATCACATGATACCTTTTCAAAAGCAGGTTCAATATATCATTAAGTCAATATTAACATTTGATTGTCCAAAATCATGTCAAGAGCACGTAGCAGGTCTAAGCAATATACTACAACGATCTAAATTCCCATGTTGGCAATTTAATAATGTCCAACTAGTAAACCACAACTAGGGTGACAAGGGGTCATGGCACATATTTAATTAACCAAGGTGTCATACAAAGAATTAGGCATTTATCTAATTCCCCATACTTTAAACAAAGTATTTTCTAATTAAACTAGCATGCAATAAATTGAATCAAAATAGGTTTCAAAATGGGATCAACATGGTCAAAGCACAACTTGCCTTCAAAAGTACTTGTTCTTGGTCTGGTGGCTCTTGGATCAACACCTCTCCTTCGAATCCTTCCGCACTTCAACGTCTACTTAGCAGCGTGCAAATAGCAACGAATGAATAAAACAGTAGACAAAAAGTGTCCAAACATCCAAATAAAGTTCATAAACAGAGAGCATAATTTTATGAATTTTTAGAAAGCTGAATCGTCAATTTGAGTTTTAAATGCAAAAGATACAAGCGTTTAAAGTTTAAATAATAATACAGAGGAAAATTTTAGTCCAAAAATTAAATAAAATTTATCATTAGGTAGATCTCAATTTTATACAAATTTAGAAATTTGAATCACTCAAATCGGAGTTAAAACGCAAAAGTTATAAGCGTTTGAAGTTTGAATCAAAATCTGAAATCATTATTTCGAATTAATAAATTATTTTATTTTTTGAAATTAATTATTGCGTCGGCAATGACACGTGTCGGCTTTGTGATTGGCGGTGGCGTCGGCCGGTCCATGGGCGTGGTCCATGGTTTGGCTCGGGTCTCACCGTGGACCCTGGCCCACGGCTCCGCGTCGCGATCGGCGAGGTGGGACCATACGGGTGTGACGTCATCGGCCCGGCGTCAACGAGGACTCGACCATCGCGCTGATAGGTGGGACCAGGTGGCGTCATTGTTGGCGCCACCGCGCACCGGGTGGCGGCCCGACATGCGGGCCCGTCTTTGGCGTCCTTTATCAGGCGGTTGCGGCTAAGCCGCCACGCGAACTCGGCGTGTCGGGCCGACACGCGTGGAAATCTTGTTGGCGCGCTGGCCGCGCGGTCAGCCTTCCTGGATGCGTGTACGATCTCGGCCGTTGATTTGAAAATCAACGGCCCGGTCGATCTGGCTTTCACGCCGCGTTTGGGTTAACGCGTTTGATTGAACCGTTGGATCTAGATCCGCCAGTCGAGATTGAATCTGGGGTTTTGATTGGGATCTCACCGGCGGTGGCGTGGCGTGATCTGGACCCTTGGATCTTGATCGGACTGATCGAGGAGTTCGAGCGACGGCGATGGCGTCTTGTGCGGCGTGGCCGGCGGAGCTGGAGATGGCGACATCGAACGCTTGGCTGCCGAGGCTCCTCCGGCATGAAGACTTACACTCGAGCAGCGTCTTGACGCGAGGAACTGGATCTGGGCTCAGCAGGCTGCCGAGGGCGACAGACGGCAGCTGACGGCAATGTCGCGGCGGCAACCCAATCAACTCTGGCGAGCTCGCGAAGGGTAACGGCGGCTCGGTAGCGTGGTGAGCTAGGCTACTGGTCGCCAAGCAAGCGGGCTATCCGACACGGAGTGGCGGCGCGCATTAAATAGGACCTCGGACGTCAGTGATACAGCGTGAAAGCGAGGTCCCACGCGAGCGTGGCGGCGAGTCCGGGCCAGCGGAGAAGGGCGGCGTGGCGCAGCCGCGACACCGTTGGATCTTGATCCAACCCGGTCGCGTGGGTTTGGACTCGGGTCCGGTTCGGTGAATTTGGTGGCTCGGTCGGGCTCGGTCCGGCGACGTGGTTTCAATCGTGGCCGTTGGATCTTGATCCAACGGTCCGCCACGCCGTGGGTTTCCGAGTGGGTTCGGCTCAACCACTGGCGCGGTCGGGTTAGTCGGACTTCGGACTCGAGTCCGACTCGGGCTCGGTCGGTTGAACAGTAAAACCAACTCGATTTAATTAATCCAATTAAATTCTCAGAAATTCAATTAAATCATTAAAAATAGCAAAAGACTCAGAAAAATTCCAGAAAAATTCTGGAAAATATTTTGGGGCATTTTGGACTCAAATAAAATATTTCCAACAAAATTTTATTTGCAAAATTAAATTCTTTAATTATTTCAAAATGGAATAAATTCAAATAAATTTCAAATAAATCTAAATAAATTCCAAAAAATTCCAAAAATTCACCAAAGTGCCAAATCACACATGAATTTAAGAAAAGCAAAATTTTGGGGTGTTACAAACCTCCCCCCCTTAACAGAATCTCGTCCCCGAGATTCAGGGCTTTCTAAAGAAATAGGTTCGGAAACTCTTTCTTCAAATCCTCTTCGCGTTCCCAAGTCGCTTCACTTTCTGCGTGATTGCTCCACTGGACTCTACAGAAACGGGTTGACTTGTTTCTGGTTTCTCGATCCATCGTGTCCAAAATTTTCACAGGGTATTCCTTATAAGTCAGATCTTCCTGTAGATCTATGGATTCCAAGGGTGTTTTCTCATCAGGCACTCGGAGACACTTCTTCAGTTGTGACACGTGGAACACGTCATGCACACCTGCCAACGACTGCGGCAACTCCAACTGGTAAGCAACTTCGCCTCTGCGGCTCAAAATCTTGAAAGGCCCAACATATCGCGGCGCGAGTTTTCCTTTGGCATGGAATCTCTTAACTCCTCTGAGCGGTGTGACTCTGAGATACATGAAATCCTCTGGTTCAAAACTCGGAGTCTCGCGTGACGGTTGTCGACATAACTCTTACATCGTCGCGATTGGGCTATCTTTAATCTCTCTCGATCATGGCAATCGTCGCCCGGCTTCTTGAAGAATATCCGGCCCAAAGACACGGCGTTCACTGTCTCATTCCAGATTCAACGGTGTCAAGCCGGTCGACCATACAATGCCTCAAAGGTGACATTTGCAAACTTGCTTGATAAGCTGTTATTGTAGCCATTTGAACTTCAGTCTGGTAACTCTCTTATCCCAAGAGGTAGCATAAGCCAGTGCACAGGCTCGTAGCATGCCCTCTAGAATCTGATTGACTCTTTCGGTCTGTGTAACATCCCAAAATTTTGCTTTTCTTAAATTCATGTGTGATTTGGCACTTTGGTGAATTTTTGGAATTTTCTGGAATTTATTTGGATTTATTTGGAATTTATTTGAATTTATTCCATTTTGAAATAATTAAAGAATTTAATTTTGCAAATAAAATTTTGTTGGAAATATTTTATTTGAGTCCAAAATGTTCCAAAATATTTTCCGTAATTTTTCTGAATTTTTCTCAGTCTTTTGCTATTTTTAATGAATTAAATGAATTCTTGAATTATTTTAAATATTAATTCGCTGGAAAATCCAACTCGGGTCAAATCTTTTATTCATCGGCCGAAAAGTCGGACTCGAACCGACCGAAGGCCGGTTGACTTCGGCCAAGACCCACTCCTAACCCTAATCAATCCCAACCGTTGGATCAAGATCCAACGGTGAGATCCGCCCGTCACGGCTTCGTAATGCCGAATCGGCGGATCCGATCGCGCCCGTCGATCGTGGCCGTTAATCGCGCCACGTGGGCGGCCACGATTTAAATGCGTCTTCGCCGAGTCCGAGCCAGGACTTCGCCGCGCGCCAGCCGTAGCGAACTAGGTTTCCGCTCTAGGCACGACGCCGAGGCTATTTAAAGCGTGAGACGTCCCGAGGTTGCCCTCATCCTTGCGCACCGTTCCCGAGCCATCTGGCCGGGCCGCCACCGTTGAGCATAATCGCTCGCCGGAGTTATCTCTTCCCTCATTGCGGTTTCTTGGCAGTTCGCTGCCGTCCGTCGTCTTCTCGCCGAAGGAGCTCAGATCCGAGTCCCGCGACGAGAGCGCACGAAGGAGAGGTTCATCTCGCCGAAAGCACGCCCCAAACGCCGTCCGGGCTCGTCGTCGTCCGTCTCGGTCCCGGCGCCTTGCGTAAAGCTATCGCTGCCGTCATGAGCTCGGAGGACCGCTTCGGATCCAGATCGGACGGGCTGAGGTGAAGCTCACGTGTTCCCAAACCCGATTAGATGCGGATCGTTGGATCAAGATCCAGCGGTTCACAATTGCCACGTCTTTATGCGATGCGAATATAGGATTAGATCTGGACCGTCCGATCTAGATCGAGCGGCCCACGAGCAGCGGTAGTTTCAACGTGTTAACCACCTGGATCTAATCCGCGCCGTTGATTTTCAAACCAACGGTGAGATTGCGCCACGTGTCGGGAAGATGGACGCCGGCGGTCACGCTGGCCCACGCGTGCGTGTAAGGCGTGACGCCGACGTGCGAGGCTCGCGTGTCGAGGGGCCGCATGTCGCTGGCTGACCCCGCGCGAGCGTCACCCATGACGTCACAATGGGTCCCCACTGTCGACGCCGCGGTACGAGCCACCGGCTTGACGCCGATGACGCTACCCGAGAGGGCCCACATGTCGGCGACCGCGTGAGTCGTGGGCCGAGTCCGCATGATAGACCCAAGCCGAGCGTGGACCAAGTCCATGGACCGGTGGCGTCAAGCAGGCCAATCGAAGGCTGCCACGTGTCCATGCTTTGACGCAATAATTAATTTCCAAAAAGAAAATGATTTATTAATTCGAAATATTGATTCAAATTTAGATTCAAACTTCAAACGCTTATAACTTTTGCGTTTCAACTCCGATTTGAGCGATTCAAATTTCTAAATTTGTATAAAATTGAGATCTACCTAAATATGAATTTTATTTAATTTTGGACTAAAGTTTTTCTCTGTAAAATTATTTAATTGATTATTTAAACTTTAAATAATCATAACTTTATGCTTTAACTCCAAATTTGGCGATTCAGTTTCTAAAAATCCAGAAAATTATGTTCTCTCTGTTTATGGATTTTATTTGGAGTTTTAGGATCTTTTGCATAGTGTTCATTTGTGTATTTGCTATTTGCACGCTTTAACAGTAGACGTTGAAGTGCCTGGAGGGATTCGAAGGAGAAGTATTGACTCAGGATCCAACTCAAGACCAAGAGCAAGTGCTTTTTGAAGGCAAGTTGTGCTTTGACCATATTGATCCCATTTGAAATCTATTTTGATTTAAACTATTGCATGCTAGTTCAATTAGAAAGATACTTTGGTTTAAACACAGGGGTTAGATAAATACCAATTTGCTATATGACACCTTGATTACTTAAGTATGTGCCATGATCCCTTGTCACCCTAGTTGTGGTTTACTAGTTGGACATTATTAAATTGCCAACATGGGTTTAGATCGTTGTAGTATCTTTGCTTAGACACGCTTACGTGCTCATGACATGATTTTGGATAATCAAATGCTAATATTGACTTAATGATATATTGAACCTGTTTTGGAAAAGTATCATGTGATGTTGATGGCACGTGGTGCATGGTAATCAACTGGGGTTTGATAAGCGATTTTCGGCCAGGGCATGTGGCAAGAGTAATCAGGTGGGCCGGTGTGGCATTGGGAGTGTTGATTTGGTTTTGGGTAGTCTTGCCCTGGTCACTCTAAGGACTTAACCTTGCAAGCCTTTGAACTAGGTCATACTTGCAACCACATGGCTGGAATGGGACGGCCCTAGTTGACTAAGTCGCTAAGGACTCACTTGTGGAGCCTCAGGGTGTCGGATTACACCGTTTGTGTGATTGTGCGGGGAGCGTATCGTGGGTGTGGCCAGGTACCCATCTAACGGTGTGTTGGTCCCATACTTCGCCTTGGCTAAGGGAAGGGATGGTGTAGAGCACGTCAGGAGAGGACCACCTGTGTTGTTTGAGGCTTAGAAGGCTTTGTTATGATCGCTCATTCGCATACTCTTGTATGGCGATTCACGGCTGACGTGGTGAGTGGATTGTATCTTGTGGGTAAAGTGCATAACCTCTGCAGAGTGTAGAATCTATTTGAATAGCCGAGTCCACGGTACTGGACAATGCTCGGGAATTACAGTCAAGGGTTAGATTTTCTCAAAAATAACTTGGATTTGGAAAGTTGGGTTGGTTTAATGGAAATGATGAAAATGTGGTTTAGGATGGGGAAAATGTTTATTAAACTTTTTGAAAAATTATTTATGTTTTACTTGTTCCTACTGCTTTCGAATCTACTTATATTACTTGTCAAAAGCTGTTTACTGCAAATATACCCTGAGCTATTCCTTTGTACTAAGCCATGCATATAGTATATTAGCTTGCATTACATGCATGACTTCTTGAGTACCAAGTACTCACCCTTGCCTCAACACAATATCGATTGAAGAGGAGATTACGCCACTTTGGAGGAGGAACTCCAAGAAGACCCGTCTACTTAGGGATGCGAGCCCGATCGGTTACTGTGGTATCTTTGGATGGCGCCCACGAAGTTTATTTGATTTTCATTCTTTGCATATTTCTCTTTTAATAAGTTTCGCCTTGCAAGGCATATATTTGTAACTTGGCCATAAGGTCGAGTAACCCTTTGATTATTTAAATAAAGTACTTTGATAGTATCGTATGGTATGATTGTGATATATACCGATGTTAAGACTGTGTGCACTAGCGCGTTCCTGGACTAGTGCTGAATACACAGAGGGTCCGGATTTGCAAATTCGGGGTCCCGATGCAGGTGGTATCAGAGCCATACTTGATTTGTAAGGCTCAACCCTAAGCTAGAATGGTCGTAGTGAGGATAAAACCTATTTTCTAAAGCTAAAAATTTGTGAAGACAAGAAATGACATCTCGACTTATCCCCTTCTCTCTTTTCTCGTCTCTTGCTGAAATTTTCCCTTACCTTGTCACGATTTAAAAATTCCGAGTTCTTACGTAAAGCACTCTTGTGACAGATGGAGGTTTCCTCGATTAATGAGCATAGGTTCTATAGTGAGACTCCTTCGCCGAGTCGAGTCATAGAATAAAGAGTCACCCTTTAGGCGTTAGACTCCAGAGTTAGTTCGATTTGGATTTGCTTTGTTTGCTGAGTGTGCAGTATGTGTTGCAAGGCCCTTAGGCATTGTAAGCAGCCATACCAAGTTATTAATAATAAAGTTGGACCTTAAGGCTACACCTTTTTCGCCCGCATAAGTTCCATATTACTTGTCTATTCTCGTTTCCCTCTCATCTCTAAAACCTAGAGCAAATCGACAGATGGTGAACACCCGTGGGAACTTTGGAAGCAATGGGAGTGGATCTCGCCAATGTAAAACCCCAATGATGGAGCACCAAAGACCGCCAGCTGGATGTGCAGAATTTTGGAGCATTTCTTGCTGCTCAGACTCCGAGTTGATGCATGCTATGATGCAACAAATGCAGCACGTCCTTTGCTCAGGCCACGCTAATCAAGTTAATCGGGGACCACGCCGAATACAAGGCTGTCAGAGTTCATGAGGACTCACCCACCCACTTTCTCTGGAAATGCCAATCCGTTGGAGGCCGATGATTGGTTAAGATCAATCGAGAGGAAGTTACACATAGCTCAATGCATAGGGAATGAGAAGGTACTTTACGCTTTCTCATCGGTTGGAAGGAACAATGGCCGAATGGTGGGAGAACTTACGTGCCACGCAGAGAACCCTCAAGATATCACTTGGGAAGAGTTCACGGTGCATTCCGACAGATCACGTGCCTGAAGGAATTATGGACCTTAAGAAGGAGGAGTTCAGAGCATCGAGGCAAGGTAATCGGCCGGTGGCCGACTACCTGAACAAGTTCACACAGCCTAGCACGCTTACGCTTTGAGGATGTAGCGACAGATAAATCCAGGCATACCTCGCTTTATGAGCGGACTTAACTAACTCAGATTGCAAGTAGGGTTGATCACCCACACCTTTCCGGATTTCCAAGAGTTGGTGAATAAGGCACTTATTCTTGAGGACAAGCGCAAGGAATCGGATGAGAACAGGAAGCGCAGGATGCAACAAAGAAGGATCACGCGTCGGGGAACGCAATAAAATACCGAGAGTTGCACCAAATCAATTCTTGATTCCAACCCACAGAATGCAACGAGGACACCATCCCCGGCACCAAGACCTGCCAATCAGAACTACCAAACCCCACTCCCGGCTAGAAACGCTACCCTGTGCAACAAGAAGGAACAAGTGAGACGTTCATCATAATCGCACGCAGCCAGACACTTTGCCAACAGATTGCCCGAAGAAGACAGCAGGAAGCGACCCGATTCGCTTCAATCTAGGAACCACCCCAGCTAGGACGCCCGACACAGAGCCACACCCTGCATCGTGGTGAGAGGCCGAGTCAACCATGTCACCGCAGATGCACTGCGAGAATGCTACGGACGTCAGTCTTGGGTAAAGTTACTTGTTAACTCGGTACACCTGCAACAGTTTTGTTTGACTCGAGCTTAGCATTCGTTTGTTTCGCAAGGCTTTGCTGCCAGAAATGACTTGAGAATTGCAAGACTTAAGTGCATGCTTTTAGTTCAAACCCACAGTTCCAGAACTCGAACGGAAGTAGGATGTTCCGAGTGAGAATACTAATAGATGGAATAGAGTTCCTAGCAAACCTTATAATTTTGGAGACCTGCACCTTAGATGTTATATTGGGAATGGATTGGTTATCCAAGCACAAGGTCGTATTGGATTGTGGACGAAGGACTATCTCGATTGAGAGCCCGTGTGGGAAGAAAGTGGAATTTCAAGCCACTTTGCGATTAGAGATGGACAGTTGATGGTTACCAGCATACCAAGGCAATCAGCATAGAGGATGTCCCGGTAGTGAATGAGTACCCAGGCGTTTTTCCCGAGGATCTACCTGGTATGCCGCCAGACAGGGACATAGAGTTTGTGATAGAACTTGTACCGGGTACAGCACCGATAGCAAAGAGACCCTATCGGATGTCTACCGAGGAGTTGGTAGAGATGAAGAAACAGCTAGAAGAGTTAATGGAGAAAGGATTTATCAGGCCAAGTTCGTCGTAGTAGGAGCACCAGCTTTGTTTGTCAAGAAGAAGGACGGGAGTTTCAGGATGTGCATTGACTATCGTGCACTCAATGAAGTCACCGTGAAGAATAAGTATCCGCTACCCGGGATTGATGATTTGTTTGATCGCTTAAGAGGAGCCGGAGTTTTCTCCAAGATTGATCTGAGATCGGGATACCATCGATTGAAGATCCGATCGGAAGATATTCAAGACCGCATTCTCGTCAAGATATGGACATTACGAGTTCTGATTATGTCCTTTGGGCCGATTTAATGCGCCAAATTATTTCATGAATATGATGAATAAGGTGTTCATGGAATATTTGGACAAGTTTGTCGTCGTGTTCATAGACGATATCCTAATCTACTCCAAGGCAGAGGATGAACATGCCCGAACACTTAAGGCGAGTTTTGGAAAAGGCGAGGGAACAGCAACTTTTCGCCAAGTTCAGCAAGTGTGATTTTTGGAAGGACAAGGTGGAGTTTCTTGGACATGTGATGACCGCATGAAGGAGTCAGCCGTAGATCCAAGCAAAGTAGAAGGCTGTGTTACATTGGGAATGTACCAAGATCGTGACCCAGATTCGAGTTTCCTTGGAATGGCAGGATATTACCGCCGCTTTCATCGAGTTAAGGCTTTTCGACAATTGCGAAACCTCGTCGCAATTGCTGAAGAAGGAAAAGAAGTTTGCATGGGCCTTTAATGTGAGGAAGGATTTCAGGAGGTGAAGAAGCGATTGACATCAGCAGAGTGTTAGTTCTACCGGATGTTGCTCAAAGCTTCGATATTTATTGTGACGATCGCGCCAAGGACTTGGATGTGTCTTTGTCACGATGCGAATGGAAAGGTCGTCGCTTATGCATCAAGGCAGTTGAGGCCGCATGAGGAAAATTATCCGACACATGACCTAGAGTTAGCTGCCGTAGTGCATGCTTTGAAGATATGGCGTCACTATCTGATTGGAAACAGATGTGAGGTATATACGGATCATAAGAGCCTTAAGTACATATTCACCCAGTCAGATCTGAATATGAGGCAAAGGAGATGGCTAGAGTTAATCAAGGACTATAATGTTGGAATCCATTACCATCCCGGGAAGGCCAACGTAGTAGCCGATGCTCTGAGCCGGAAAAGCCATACCGTGAGTACGTTGCTAGCCACAAGTCAGGATGAGTTATGTGAGGATTTCCAGAAAATGAAGATTGAGGTTGTACCTAGCGGATTCTTGGCCGCCTTGGAAGTAAAGCCTACTTTAGAGGACCAGATCCGAGAAGGACAGAAGGATGATGACAAGATCCGTAGGATTAAGTCCAAAATGGAGGAAGGCAAGGCAAAGGATTTCAAGCTAGACGAGCAAGGCACGTTATGGATGAAGGATCGCATTTGTGTGCCTAACAAAAAGGAGTTAAAGCAACTGATCTGGAAGAAGCCCATGACTCTAAGTACTCGATTCATCCTGGAGCGCCAAGATGTATCGAGGATCTGAAGGAGAGATTCGTGGCCGAGTATGAAACGTGAAGTTGCCGAGCATGTTGCATTGTGCGGCGTATGCCGAGAAGTCAAGGCAATGCATCGAGACCAGCGAGGATTGCTCTGCTATTTGAAAATACCCGAGTGGAAGTGGGAGGAAATCGGAATGGATTTCATTACCGGTTTGCCGAAGACTCAAGGAGGTTATGACTCCATATGGGTTATAGTGGATCGCTTGACTAAAGTAGCCCATTTTATCCCCGTAAAGACCACTTACTCGGGGGATAAGTTAGCAGAGTTGTACATGATCGAGATTGTTTGTTTGCACGGAGTGCCAAAGAGGATTGTATCAGACAGAGGTACCCAATTTACCTCAAGGTTGGAATAAGTTGCATGAAGCCATGGGGACGCTTGAACTTCAAGATCTGACTTATCATCCACAGACGGATGGACAGACCGAAAAGAGTCAACCGTGATTCTGGAAGATATGCTAAGAGCTTGTGCATTGGCTTATGCTACCTCTTGGGATAAAAAGTTTGCCGTATGCCGAGTTTAGTTACAACAATAGTTATCGAGGCTAGTTTACAGATGTCACCTTTTGAGGCCTTTGTATGGTCGACCATGTCGGACGCCATTGAATTGGAATGAGACCGTGGCGCCGTGTCTTTGGGCCTGATATTCTTCAAGAGGTGAAGAAGCGGTCGCCATAATTAGGGAAAGGTTGAAGATAGCCCAATCTCGGCGATGTAAGAGTTATCTTGACAATCGTCGCCGAGATTTGAGTTTTGAACCGGAAGACTTTGTATACCTCAGAGTTACGCCTCTCAGGGGAGTTAAGAGGTTCCATGCCAAAGGGAAACTCGCACCCCGTTATGTTGGACCATTTAAGATTTTGAGCCGCAGAGGCGAAGTTGCTTATCAGCTGGAGTTGCCACAGTCGTTGGCAGGAGTACATGATGTATTCCATGTGTCCCAGTTAAAGAAGTGTCTCCGAGTTCCTGAGGAACAGACACCGCTAGAGTCAATTGAGTTGCAAGAGGATTTGACTTATAAGGAACATCCTGTGAGGATTCTAGACACAATGGACCGAGAAACTAGAAACAAGTCAACCCGTTTTTGTAGAGTTCAGTGGAGCAACCATGAAGAAAGCGAAGCGACTTGGGAGCGCGAAGAGGATTTGAAGGAAGAGTTTCCAAACCTATTCCTTTAGTAAGCCCTGAATCTCGGGGACGAGATTCTATTAAGGGGGGGAGGTTTGTAACATCCCAAAATTTTGCTTTTCTTAAATTCATGTGTGATTTGGCACTTTGGTGAATTTTTGGAATTTTCTGGAATTTATTTGGATTTATTTGGAATTTATTTGAATTTATTCCATTTTGAAATAATTAAAGAATTTAATTTTGCAAATAAAATTTTGTTGGAAATATTTTATTTGAGTCCAAAATGTTCCAAAATTTTTCTGGAATTTTTCTGAGTCTTTTGCTATTTTTAATGAATTAAATGAATTACTGGGAATTATTTTAAATATTAATTCGCTGGAAAATCCAACTCGGGTCAAGTACTGTTCATCCGACCGAGTCGGACTCGAACCCGACCGAGCCAGTTGACTCGACCGAACCCACTCCTAACCCTAATCAATCCCAACCGTTGGATCAAGATCCAACGGCTGAGATCCGCCCGCATTCTGCTCGGCCCGTGAATCGGGCCGGATCCGATCGCGCCTGCGTCGATCGTGGCCGTTGATCGCGCCACGTGGGACGGCCACGATTTTCGTCGTCTTCGCCGAGTCCGAAGCCGGACTTAGCCGCCGCGCCGCCAGAGCGAACTAGGTTTCCGTCTCAGGGACACGCAGGCCGGAGGCTATTTAAAGCGTGAGACGCCCCCGAGGTTGCCCTCATCCTTGCTTTGCACCGTTCCCGAGCCATCTCGCCGAGCCGCCACCGTTGAGCCGCAATCGCTCGCCGGAGTTGTCTCTTCCCTCCGCATTGCGGTTTCGCCGGTTTCCGCCGTCGTCCGTCGTCTTCCGCCGAGAAGGAGCCCGGATCCGAGTCCTCAGCGACGAGCGCTTTTACCGAAGGAGGCTTCATCTCGCCGGGACGCCCCAAGCGCGCCGTCGGGCTCGTACGTCCCGTCTCGGTCAAGCAGCGCCCGCCGTGAAGCCATCGCCTGCGTCATGAGCTCGGAGGACCGTCGGATCAGATCGGACGGTTGAGGTGAGCTCACGTGTTCCCAAACCCGATTAGATGCGGATCGTTGGATCAAGATCCAACGGTTCCACAATTGCCACGTCTTTGTAGCAATGCGCGTAATATAGGATTAGATGCGGGCCGTCGATCTAGATCGAGCGCCCACGAGCAACGAGTAGTTTCAACGTGTTAACCCTGGATCTAATCCGCGCCGTTGATTTTCAAACCAACGGTGAGATTGCGCCACGTGTGTCGGGAAGATGGACCGCCGCGGTCAGCGCCGCAGCCACGCTGCGCGTCGTGTGGCCAGACGTCACGAGGCACGCGTGTCGAGGGGCCGCATGTCGCTGGTCGACCGCCAGCGCCGACGTCACCCATGACGTCACAATGGGTCCCACTCACGACCGCTGGCCGAGCCCAGGCCGACGCCGGGCCGATGACGCCACCCGAGAGGCCTACATGTCGTGGCCGACATCGTGAAGTCGTGGGACCGAGTCCACGGTAGACCCAAGCCGAGCGTGGACCAAGTCCATGGACCGGTGGCGTCAGCGAGGCCAATCGAGAGGCTGCCACGTGTCCATGCCGACGCAATAATTAATTTCCGAAAAGAAAATGATTTATTAATTCGAAATATTGATTCAAATTTAGATTCAAACTTCAAACGCTTATAACTTTATGCGTTTCAACTCCGATTTGAGCGATTCAAATTTCTAAATTTGTATAAAATTGAGATCTACCTAAATATGAATTTTATTTAATTTTTGGACTAAAGTTTTTCTCTGTAAAATTATTTAATTGATTATTTAAACTTTAAATAATCATAACTTTTAACGTTTTAACTCCAAATTTGACGATTCCAGTTTCTAAAAATCCAGAAAATTATGTTCTCTCTGTTTATGGATTTTATTTGGAGTTTTGGGATCTTTGCATAGTGTTCATTTGTGTATTTGCTATTTGCACGCTTTACGAGTGAGACGTTGAAGTCTTGGGAGGGATTCGAAGGAGAAGTATTGACTCAGGATCCAACTCAAGACCAAGAGCAAGTGCTTTTTGAAGGCAAGTTGTGCTTTGACCATATTGATCCCATTTCAAATCTATTTTGATTTAAACTATTGCATGCTAGTTCAATTAGAAAGATACTTTGGTTTAAACACAGGGTTAGATAAATACCAATTTGCTATATGACACCTTGATTACTTAAGTATGTGCCATGATCCCTTGTCACCCTAGTTGTGGTTTACTAGTTGGACATTATTAAATTGCCAACATGGGTTTAGATCGTTGTAGTATCTTTGCTTGGACACACTTTCGTGCTCATGACATGATTTTGGATAATCAAATGCTAATATTGACTTAATGATATATTGAACCTGTTTTGGAAAAGTATCATGTGATGTTGATGGCACGTGGTGCATGGTAATCAAGCGGGGTTTGATAAGCGATTTCGGCCGGCATGTGGCAAGAGTAATGTCAGTGGGCAGTGTGGCATTGGGAGTGTTGATTTGCTTTTTCGGGTAGTCTTGCCCTGGTCACTCTAAGGACTTAACCTTGCACGCCTTAGAACTGGGTCATACTTGCAACCACATGGCTGGAAAGGGCCGGCCCTAGTTGACTAAATCGCTAAGGACTCACTTGTGGAGCCTCAGGGTGTCGATTACACCGTTTGTGTGATTGTACTGGGGGGCGTATCGTGGCGTGGCAGGTACCCATCTAACGGTGTGTTGGTCCCATACTTCGCCTTGGCTAAGGGAAGGGATGGTGTAGAGCACGTCTTAGGAGAGGACCACTGTGTTGTTTGAGGCTTCCGAAAGGCTTTGTTATGATCGCTCATTCGCATACTCTTGTATGGCGATTCACGGCTGACGTGGTGAGTGGATTGTATCTTGTGGGTAAAGTGCATAACCTCTGCAGAGTGTAGAATCTATTTGAATAGCCGAGTCCACTGTCTTTGGACAATGCTCGGGAATTACAAATCAAGGGTTAGATTTTCTCAAAAATAACTTGGATTTGGAAAGTTGGGTTGGTTTAATGGAAATGATGAAAATGTGGTTTAGGATGGGGAAAATGTTTATTAAACTTTTTGAAAAATTATTTATGTTTTACTTGTTCCTACTGCTTTCGAATCTACTTATATTACTTTTCAAAAGTCATTTCTTTACCAAATATACTGAGCTATTCCTTTGTACTAAGCCATGCATATAGTATATTAGCTTGCATTACAGGCATGACTTGTTTGAGTACCAAGTACTCACCCTTGCCTCAACACAATATCAGTTGAAGAGGAGATTACGCCACTTTGGAGGAGGAACTCCAAGAAGACCCGCTCTACTTAGGGATGCGAGCCCGATCAGGTTGCACTGTGGTATCTTGGATGGCGCCACTAAGTTTATTTGATTTTCATTTCTTTGCTATTTCTCTTTTAATAAGTTTCGCCTTGCAAGGCATATATTTGTAACTTGGCCATAAGGTCGAGTAACCCTTTGATTATTTAAATAAAGTACTTTGATAGTATCGTATGGTATGATTGTGATATATACCGATGTTAAGACTGTGTGCACTAGCGCGTTCCTGGACTAGTGCTGAATACACAGAGGGTCCGGATTTGCAAATTCGGGGTCCCGACAGTCTGACCATCCGTCTGTGGATGATATGCTGTACTGAAGTTCAAACGGGTTCCCATGGCTTCATGCAGTTTATTCCAGAACCTCAAGGTAAACTGGGTACCTCTGTCCGATACAATCTTCTTCGGCACTCCATGCAAACAAACAATCTTGGTCATATACAATTCTGCTAACTTATCTCCTGAGTAGGTGGTCTTTACGTGAATAAAGTGGGCTACCTTAGTCAAGCGATCCACTATAACCCATATAGAATCATATCCTCCTTGAGTTTTCGGCAAACCGGTAATGAAGTCCATTCCGATTTCCTCCCACTTCCACTCAGGTATCTTCAACGGTTGCAGCAATCCTGCTGGTCTCTGATGCATTGCCTTGACTCTCTGGCATATGTCGCACAACGCAACATGCTCGGCAACTTCACGCTTCATGCTCGGCCACCAGAATCTTTCCTTCAAATCCTGATACATCTTGGCGCTTCCAGGATGAATGGAATACTTTGAGTCATGAGCTTCTTCTAAAATCAACTGCTTCAGTTCCTTCTTGTTCGGTACACAAATGCGACCCTTCATCCATAACGTACCTTGCTCATCCAACTTGAAGTCCTCTGCCTTGCCTTCATCCATGTTGGACTTAATCTTGCGGATCTTGTCATCATCCCCTTGTCCTTCTCGGATCTGATCCTCCAGGGTAGGCTTTACTTCTAAAGCGGCCAAGAATCCTTCTGGTACGACTTCAATCTGCATTCTCTGGAAATCCTCACATAGTTCATCCTGACTTGTGGCTAGCAACATGTTCACGGTATGGCTTTTCCGACTCAGAGCATCGGCAACTACGTTAGCCTTTCCTGAATGGTAATGGATTCCAACATTGTAGTCCTTGATCAACTCTAACCATCTCCTTTGTCTCATGTTCAGGTCTGATTGGGTGAAGATGTACTTAAGACTCTTATGGTCCGTGTATACTTCACATCTGTTTCCAATCAAATAGTGACGCCATAACTTCAAAGCATGCACTACGGCAGCTAGCTCTAGGTCATGCATCGGGTAATTTTCCTCATGTGGCCTCAACTGCCTTGATGCATAAGCGACGACCTTTCCGTTCTGCATCAGCACACATCCAAGTCCTTGGCGCGATGCGTCACAATCAATATCGAAGTTCTGATTGACGTCCGGTAAAACCAACACCGGCGCTGATGTCAATCGCTCCTTCAGTTCTTGAAAACCTTTCTCGCACTCCGGCGTCCATGCAAACTTCTTCTCCTTTTTCAACAATTGCGTAAGAGGTTTCGCAATCGTCGAAAAGCCTTCAATGAAATGGCGGTAATAACCTGCCATCCCAAGGAAACTCCGGATCTGGGTCACGGTCTTCGGCTGCTCCCAATGTAACACAGCTTCTACCTTGCTTGGATCAACGACGACTCCTTCTGCGGTCATTACATGCCCGAGGAATTCCACCTTGTCCTTCCAAAAGTTGCTGTTCCCTTAGCTTTTCCAAAACTCGCCTCAAGTGCTCTGCATGTTCATCCTCTGTCTTGGAGTAGATTAGAATATCATCTATGAACACAACAACAAACTTGTCCAAATACTCCATGAACACCTTGTTCATCATATTCATGAAATATGCTGGCGCATTCGTCAGACCAAATGACATAACTGTAAACTCGTAATGTCCATATCTCGACGAGAATGCGGTCTTCGGAACATCCTCTGATCGGATCTTCAACTGGTGGTATCCCGATCTCAAATCAATCTTAGAGAAAACTCCGGCTCCTCTCAGCTGATCAAACAAATCATCGATCCTGGGTAGCGGATACTTATTCTTCACGGTGACTTCATTGAGTGCACGGTAATCAATGCACATCCTGAAACTTCCGTCCTTCTTCTTGACAAACAAAACTGGCGCTCCCCACGGCGATTTCCAACTCTGGCCTCGATAAATCCTTTCTCCATTAACTCTTCAAGTTGTTTCTTCATCTCTACCAATTCTTGGTGGACATCCGATAAGGTCTCTTTGCTCTCGGCGGTACCAGTACAAGCTCTATCACAAACTCTATGTCCTCGTCGCGGCATACCGGATAGATCTTCAGAAAGACATCCGGGGTACTCATTTACTAATGAGACATCTTCTATGCTGATTGCCTTGGTGCCGTTAACCATCAACCGCCCATCTCTAACGGCAGTAGCTTGAAATTCCACTTTCTTTCCACACGGGCTCTCAACTGAGATAGTCCTTCATCCACAATCCAATACGGCCTTGTGCTTGGATAACCAATCCATTCCCAAAATAACATCTAAGGTCTGGGTTTCCAAAATAATAAGGTTCGCTAGGAACTCTATCCCATCTATTAATATTCTCACCCCAGAACATCCTACCTTCTGCTCGAGTTCTAACCAGGGGTTTGAACTAAAAGTATGCACTTAAGTCTTTCAATCTCCAAATCATTTTTAGCAGCAAAGCCTTGAGAAACAAACGAATGCGAAGCTCCAGAATCAAACAAAATTGTTGCAGGTACTGAGTTAACAAGTAACTTACCCAGTACGACGTCTGTGGCATTCTGCAGTGCATCTGCGGTGACATGGTTGACTCGGCCTCTCACCACAGTCTGGGGTGCTGCTCCTGGTGCTGGCGTCCTAGCTGTTGTGGATCCCAGATTGAAGCGAACTGGGGTCACTCCTATTGTCTTCTTAGGACAGCTGTTGGCAAAGTGTCCTGGCTCGTTGCAGTTGTAGCAAATGGCCTCACCGTTTCCTTGTTGATTGCCTGGCGGCGTTTCGGGCCGGTGCCGGGTCCGATAGTTACGATTGACGGTCTTGAGCCGGTGACGGTGTCCTTGTAGCATTCTCGTGGCTGGAATCAAAACTGATTTGGCGCAACCTCAAGCGTTGTCGCGCTCCTTGACGCGATCCTCGCCGCATCCTCGCGCTTCTCGTTCTTATCCAGCCTTTGCGCTTGTCCTCAAGAATAAGCGCCTTATTCACCAACTCTTGGAAATCTGGAAAGGTGTGGGTGATCACCCCACTGTGAGTCCCGAGTTAAGTCCCTTCATGAAGCGAGACTGCCTGGCTTTATCTGTCGCTACATCCTCAAAGCGTAGCGTGCAAGCCGTGTGAACTTGTTCAGTATTCGGCCACCGGCCGATTACCTTGCTTCACTGTGAACTCCTCCTTCTTGAGGTCCATGATTCCTTCCCAAGACGTGATAATCGATTTAAATGCACCGTGAACTCCTCCCAAGTGATATCCTCGAGGGTTCTCTGCGTGGCATAGAAGTTCTCCCACCATTCAAGGCAATCCTTCCAACTGATGAGAAGCGTAGAGTACCTTCTCATTTTCCATGCATTGAGCAATGTGTAGCTTCCTCTCTATGACCTTAACCAGTCATCGGCTTCCAACGGGTTAGCATTCCCAGAGAAAGTGGGTGGATGAGTCCTCATGAACTCTGACAGTCTTGTATTCTGGCGTTGTCCCTGATTGACTTGATTAGCGGCGGCCTGAGCAAAGGACGTTTGCATCCGCTGCATCATAGCATGCATCAATCGAGTCTGAGCAGCAAGAAAAGCTCCAAAATTCTCGCATATCAATCAAGCGGTCTTTGGTGCTCCATCATTGGGGTTTCTCTTTGGCGAGAACCACTCCCAGTGCCTCCAAGGTTTCCGCGGGTGTTCACCATCTGTCGGTTGCTCTAAGGTTTAGAGATGAGAGAGAACAAGAATAGACAAGTAGTAGAGAAACTATGCGGGGGAAAAGTGTAACTCAAAATCCAACTTTATTACTAATAGTAATAACTTGGTATGGTTGCTTACAATGCCTAAGGGCCTGCAACACATACTGCACACTCAAAGAAACAATGAAAATCCAACGCTTAAAGGGTGACTCTTATTCTATAACGCGACTCGACGAAGGAGTCTCAACTTCAAAACCTACGCCACTCATCGAGAAAACCTCCATCGCTCGGGTGGGGTGCGACGGCATCGGGCGCCAATAATCGCCATGCTCCTGCAATCATGTCAACTGTGGTAGTTGAAGAAGCGGTGTCCTCCTCAAGCCTCGCTCTTCCGGATCGGCTCGTAGCTCGAGTAATCGACTCCGGTCCTGGTCCGTACAAAGCCATCTCCAACTCGTCAATCCTTCGCAGAAGATGAGACACATACTCTTGAGCCTCCCTCCATCGTTTCTTCTCCACCGTGGCCTCCTCTCGAGCTTTCTGTAGCTCCCGGTTCGTATCATCGAGCGCATCCTCCTGAGCTGTGTCAAGTCGTTCCAGCTGTGTGACCGTGGTATTCTCGTCCTGAATCAGCTTCGAGTCGAGAAGGTCGTTGTTGCGGGGATGGTAGCGATACTCTGCTCCCTCCAGCTCGCTGGCGTAGATGCGGGCGACGTGTCGCATTGCTCGTCGTGATACCTCCTGAATTCCCATCTGCATTGTCGACCTCCTGGCGGTGCAGTATATTGGACGATTGCCCTTGCCCTTCTTCCTGGCATGTACCGTGATCTTCACATCGAAAGACTTAATCAGTCCCGCTTGTCTGATGATGTTCACTTGGTATTGCGGCTTCTCAAATCCTTCGAGAAACTGCATCATACGCCAAAGTTCTGCGGCATGGCCAACCTCAAGATCGACGTAGTTGATCTCTCCCTCCATCTGTCACAAGATGCTTATGTAAGAACAGATTTCAAATTGTGATGAGGGTAAGGAGAAAATTCAGCAAGGGAATGAACAAGGAAGAAAAGGGTAAGTTGAGAATTCATTCATTATCTTGGCAAATTTTTATCTTTAGAAAATAGGTTTTATCCTCACTACGACCATTCTAACTATGGGTGAGCCTACAGTAAGTATGGCTCTGATACCACCTCTGTCGGGACCCGACCGCAAATCCGACACTCAGGTATTCAGCACTAGTCCAGGAACGCGCTAGTGCACACAGTCTTAACATTGGTAAATATCACAATCATACCACTCGATACTAATAAAGTACTTTAATTAAATAGTCAAACTGGTTGCTCGACCTTATGGTCAAGTTACAAATAAACGCCACGCAGGGCGAAACTTATTAAGAGATAAATAATAGCAGCGGAAAATAAGATAACTTCGTGGCGCCATCCAGTATACCACAGGCAACTGACTGGGACTCGATTCCTAGTTAGACGGTTCCTCAGGAAGCTCCTCCTCCAAAGCTGGTGTAGTCTCCTCTTCAACTGATGTTGTATTGTGGCAAGGGTGAGTACTTGGTACTCAGCAAGTCATGCACAGAATGCAACTAATATACTACATGCATGGCTTGGTACAAAGGAGTAGCTCAAGGTATATTTGCAGTAAACATCATTTAACAAGTATCATAAGTAGATTCGAAAGCAGTAGAAACAAGTGTAACATCAATAACTTTTCAGGAGTTTAGTAAACATCTTTCCCATTCGTAATCCACATTTCCATCAACATCATTATTAAACCAAACCCAACCTTTCAAGTCCAAGTTATTTTCAAGAAAGTCTAACCCTTGAATGTAATTCCCGAGCGATGTCCAATACCGCGGACACGGCTATTCGAATAGATTTTACACTCTGCAGAGGTTATGCACTTTTCCCACAAGATACAGCCAAACACCACAAAGGCGAGTTTCCGTAACAAAGTCTTTCGGAAACTTCTAACAGTACAAGTGGTCCTCTCCGGTTGTTGCACACTAACCCTTCCCTTAGCTAAGGCGAAGTTTAGGCCAACCAACCGTTAGATGGGTACCTGGCCGCAGCCCCGGTACGCTCCCCCGTACAACATACACAAAGGGTGTAGTTGACACCCGCAGGTCCCACAAAAGTGCACGTTATTAGCAACTTAATCAACTAGGTCCGTCCCATTACAGACATGTGGTTGCAAGATTGACTCGGTTCAAAGGCTTGCAAGGTTAAGTCCTTAGAGTGACCAGTGGCAAGACTACTCCAAGAACCAAACCAACATTCCCGGTGCCACAACTGGCCCACCCGATCATTCTTGCCACATGCCCCAGTCAAAAGCTATTTATCAAACCCCCAGTTGATTACCATGCACCACGTGCCATCAACATCACATGATACTTTTTCAAAACAGGTTCAATATATCATTAAGTCAATATTAACATTTGATTGTCCAAAATCATGTCAAGAGCACGTAGCAGGTCTAAGCAATATACTACAACGATCTAAATTCCCATGTTGGCAACTTAATAATGTCCAACTAGTAAACCACAACTAGGGTGACAAGGGGTCATGGCACATATTTAATTAACCAAGGTGTCATACAGCAATTAGGCATTTATCTAATTCCCCATACTTTAAACAAAGTATTTTCTAATTAAACTAGCATGCAATAAATTGAATCAAAATAGGTTTCAAAATGGGATCAACATGGTCAAAGCACAACTTGCCTTCAAAAAGTACTTGTTCTTGGTCCTGAGCTGGCTCTTGGATCAACACCTCTCCTTCGAATCCTTCCGGCACTTCAACGTCTACTCGTAACGCGTGCAAATAGCAACGAATGAATAAAACAGTTGACAAAAAGTGTCCAAACATCCAAATAAAGTTCATAAATAGAGAGAGCATAATTTTATGAATTTTTAGAAACTGGAATCGTCAAATTCGGAGTTTAAATGCAAAAGATACAAGCGTTTAAAGTTTAAATAATCATTTAAATAATAATACAGAGGAAAACTTTAGTCCAAAAATTAAATAAAATTCATCATTAGGTAGATCTCAATTTTATACAAATTTAGAAATTTGAATCACTCAAATCGGAGTTAAAACGCAAAAGTTATAAGCGTTTGAAGTTTGAATCAAAATCTGAAATCATTATTTCGAATTAATATCTCATTTTCTTTTTCGGAAATTAATTATTGCGTCAGCAATGACACGCGGTCGGCCGTGATTGGGCGGTGGCGTCGGCCGGTCCATGGATCGTGGTCCATGGTTTGGCTCGGGTCATCAGGACCCGGCCCACTACCACGGCGGCGATCGACAAGTGGGACCCTACGGTGTGACGTCATCGCCGACGTCGCCAGGACTCACCATCACGACCGGTGGGACTCCACCGTGACGCTATTGTTGACGCCACCGCCGACGGGCCGGGTGGCCGACATGCGCGCCCATGCCGACGCCACGGTGCGATTCGCTGAGGCCGAGCCGGGCCGACACTGGCCCGCTGCGTGTCGGCGACACGCCAGCGTGGAGTCGCGGCCACTTGGCCGACGCGGCGATCGGCTTCTTCCTGGACTCGTAGCACGATCTCGCCGCTGATTCGAAAATCAACGCCCCATTAGATCTGGCTTTCACGCCGCTTTGGGTTAACGCGTTTGATTCGGACCGCTGATCTAGATCCGACTTTGGCCGAGATTGGATCTGGGGTTTTGGATTGGGATCTCACCGGCGGTGACGTGGCGTGATCTGGACCCTTGGATCTTGATCGGACGGTCGAGGGAGTTCGAGCGACGGCGATGGCGTGCGGCGGCGCTGGCTGGCCGGAGCTGGAGACGGCGACACGGGCAACGTCGCTGCGGGGCTCCTCCGGCATGAAGACTTGCACTCGCGAACGCGTCTTGACGGGAGGAACTTGGATCTGGGCTCAACGGCGGCTGAGGGCGACGGACGACGGCAGAAAACGGCAATAATCGCGGCGGCAACCCAATCTAACTACGGAGAGCTCGCGCGGGCAACCGGCGGCGGCTCGGGCGGCATGAGCTAGGGCTACGGGTGCGCAAGCAAACGGGCTATCCGACACGGGTGGCGGCGCATTAAATAGGACCTCGACGTCTGCGGATACGCCGCGAAAACGAGGTCCCACGCGACAAAGCGGCTACGAGTCCGACTACGGCACGAGAGGGCGACGTGGCACGCGCACGCTGACCGCTGGATCTTGATCCAACGGCCGCGCTGGTTTGGACTCGGTCCGGCTCGTGAGCTGGTCGCTCTGCCGCTCGGTCCGGCGACGTGGTTCAATCGTGGCCGCTGGATCTTGATCCAATCTGCCACGCCGCTGTAGGGTTTCGCCTCGAGTGGGTTCGGCTCAACCACGGCGCGGTCGGGTTCAGTCGGACTTCGGACTCGAGTCCGACTCTGCCTCTGGCTTGAGCTGAACAAGAAACCAACTCGATTTAATTAATCCAATTAAATTCTCAAAAATTCAATTAAATCATTAAAAATAGCAAAAGACTTAAAATTCCAAAATTCGGAAAATATTTTGGGGGCATTTTGGACTCAAATAAAATATTTCCAACAAAATTTTATTTGCAAAGTTAAATTCTTTAATTATTTCAAAATGGAATAAATTCAAATAAATTCCAAATAAATTCCAGAAAATTCCAGAAAATTCCAAAAATTCACCAAAGTGCCAAATCACACATGAATTTAAGAAAAGCAAAATTTTGGGGTGTTACACACGCCTTCACTTGGCATCACCTGAACATAAAAATTTCATACTCAGTCGATAGTTGTGATGGGTTACTTTATTGAACTAGACTTGGTTTATGACGTATCTTTTGCTATGAATAATTGTTCACCCTGTATTGGTTCATGAGATGTTAGATTATATGCTGGGCTTGAACTGTTGTTGAAATCCTTTTATTTAGGTGATCGAAGTCCTCTATTATGCTATTGTGTTTTGATTATATTATTGATGCTTAAAAACCATGGAAAAAACAGAGTTCATGCTGCTGAAATTTTGTTAAAATCAATAGTGTAGTTGGTGTAATTTATAGTTGGTGTAATTTACTTCTAAATATGTTTATGGTTGTTGTCTTTAGCTTTTGTGGTGACATTCTGGGCATATTAGGTGTGGGGGTGTTACAGTAATGTAAGGAGCTGGGATAGAGTTGTGGACTCACCCAAAGGAGGTTGAATAAGGTATGTGTGTGATATATGCAATAATGTAAATGGTGGTGAAATAATTGTTTTATGATCTTGTTATTGAATTCTAAATGCTAATTTGGCTAATTCTGTTGATTTGATGCACTTCGCTGAGTTTTGAACTCACGCTTGCTTTATTCAATGTTTTAGGTACTTGAGAACGACACGCCGGGTCGGGAATTAGCGCCACATCACTCACATTCATGCCGTGCTCAAATAGTAGATTGGAGGAATATTCACTTGTTAACTAGTCGAATTAATTGTGTAATTGTGTTGTAGTTAAGTTTATTTGATGGCGATTGATAATTTGCTTAGTTGATTTTGCTCACATGTCATGATGGTTGATTGATTCCATGGCATGTTCATATTGTTGCTATCATGTTAATTGTGATCTCTTTGCCTGCTGAGTGATGTCCATTTAGTAGGGGAGGTCTTGCCAAATTTTTAACTTTTTGTCAAATAGTTAGTTAGGTTTTGGTAGCACTTCAGGCACGTGAGCTGCGAGGGTGTTACACTTCTTCTCACTGGATCGACATATGCATCGAACTCTGCCACCCATGGAGATGATCACGATGACAACGCCAACCACGGAAGGCGCAGCGGCAATTTTGGCCGTGGCGGCGGCGGCAATGACCGCGGACGAGGTTGCAGACGTGGACGCCATGATCATGGGACGCGCCACAACAATGGCAACAATGGCAATAATCAAGCGGTCGCGTGGTCAAGATAATCGAGTACTACCAAGCGAAGAAGTGATGGGCTACTTTGGAATTTTTTTTTAAATAATACTTTTTTTAAACCAAATTGCGTTTTTAATATACGGAATAAAAATTTTGCAAAAATAATATGTGGTCGCCAAACCGTACGGCGAATACCCTATTTTCGCCGAATCTGCGGCGAACACCCTATTTTCGCCACACGGTTCGGCGAAAATAGGTTAATTGCGCTTATTAACCTACCGCATGGGAATCAAGGGTATTTTCGCACACCAGACGGGCGACCACTCCATTTTTTCGCCAAACCGTGTGGCGACAGTATAGTTCGGCCAAACCGCACGGCGAAAATAGGTTGTCGCCGCACGGTGTGGCGAAAATAGCCCGGTAAAAATTGGCCCACGCCAGATCGATCGATCGATCGATCGTTCTCTCTGCCGCCGAAACCAGAGAAGAGAGGGAGGGCGCCACTTACCTAAGAGAGGGAGAGAGAGGAAGGGAAGGAGAGAGGGAGAGAGAGGAAGAGGAGAAGAAGAAGAGGAGAAGGAAAAGAAGAAGAAGAAGAGGAGGAGAAGAAGAAGAAGAAGAAGAAGAAGAAGAAGAAGAAGAAGAAGAGGAGGAGGAGGTAACCTCGCATCGCATTTTCGTTTAATTTCGTGTTTTTTAATTTAGAGTAGTGCAATTTAGAGTAGTGCAATCTAGAGTAGCGATATAGATCAGTGCAATCTAGAGTAGCGATATAGATCACAAGTAATCTATAGTAGCGATCTAGATCAAAGGCAATTTAGAGTAGTGATTCTAGTTCTTTAATTTAGAGTAGCAGCTTTAGTTATTTAATTTACAAAGGGTGAGATTAGTTTGCATATGTAAACGTTTTTAAATTCTACAAAGAATGAAATTTACTTATTAGCATTGTTGAAGAAATCATTAATTGGTAACTAATTGGTCGACCTAGATTAATCAAGTAATCGGTCAATCATTAGTCGGTATGTCCGCAAGGGCAATATATCGATGTAATTACAAAAATATTGAAAAAGTGATTAATCCTGTTTTATCGATTGGTCGGCCACGCTTTATCACCGTAAACATAAAAAATAGAATCTTCTTCGATCACGAGCCAATCGGACAGTTAATCGGCTAATTGGGCCATTTTTTCGAACATTTAGCAAATAGACATATTACACATGCGCTATAATATTATAAGAATATAGTATCGATAGCGGGGTAGTTAATTAGCGTGGTTGAAATTACGGTTCTGATATTCCATTTTAAGTAGGGAAGGAAAAATTAATTATGTCTATGTCTATGTCGTCGCAGTGATGTCGGAACCAGTGAAATTCAGGGTATATTATGGCGATGGTGAAGTAAAAAATGGGCAGAATGGAGTGGATTTATGCTGCTTTGCGGTCACCATGGCCGAGCACTTGTCCCCCGATACTGTTAGCATTCGTGATATAAAACTTTGGTTGACCCAATTTTTTTTCCCTGGATCCAAGTGTTTATTCTGTTAGCATCCAAATCGTATACACACGCCAGAGCAAGGGTGACCCTACTGTGTGGGAGTTGAAGACAAGAGATCGAACACGCTTGTGGCGTAAATGGTTAAGATGGTGCAAGGGATCTAGCCTCGATTGTGTGATGCTTGGTGCAAGCTTGCCCTAGGAAGAGGTGAGTACTACTGGTGTGAGCGAGAGCAAAGACATCGGCTACAAATGAACAAGTTCACCAATGTGTCGGTTGAGGCAGAGTTAGCCAGGGGATGATCACATGGATGCAAAGAAGCGCAGAAGGTCGGGCTGATGAAGGGGAGGAGATCGATCAACTTGTGGATCATTTGGATTGGGTGGACCGTATGGCGACGTAAGAGGAAGCCGAATGTTGGACCCGGCCGATACCATCGCGAAGATGATGACCGGAGGAAAATGATGAAATGCATGGTAGGACTCGCCAATGGAGGTATCCATCCCCGAGGCATGGAATCGGCAGATCAAAGCTGGTATGGACGCGTTGTGGGGCCATGCTTCGCATTGTGTGTATGGTACTGGTGCCATTCTGTTGTTTCAAATGTTCCCTAACAATTCTGAATTGAAGTTGGCAAAGTGAGCTTGTGGGCACTATCGCTGCAAAGAGAGTTTCGTTGTCCCGTTTAGCCTGTGATAAGTACACAAGTGAAGTGCGAATCGATGGTTGTGAATTTAAAGTACATGCATACAAGCCGGGTGTGAGACATATTGATTGCATCAAGAGTGGACGAGCACACATGCAGACTAGAAAATGTTCTTGTCAAACACCGTAACTTGAATGCGGCTGTAATAGCTAGCGTGATGTTTAATGAAATCATTGAGAAGCGGGATATCGAGTGTTCAGATATTCGTAAAGCAATGTTACGAACATTTAAGTATCGATAAGCTACTCCATGGCCTGGCGTATGCGGCGTAAAGCATTAGAGAAGAGGTTTGGCACATACGAGGCATCGTATTGCAACCTACCTCGTGTGCTTGAAGTATCAAGCAAACCAATCTGGCACATACACCGCTTTCAAAGAAAGCGAAGGTATGCAAATGGGATCTGTACATTTCGTCGTGCTTTCTTTTCATTGGGGCCTTGCATTGCGTCATTCGTATTGTCGCCCATTGCTTTGTGTTGATGGCACATTTTTGACTCGAAAATACAAGGGGCAGATTCTAATGTACCATTGCAATTGATGCTAACAACCACATACTTCCATTGGCCTTTGCTTTTGTTGAGGGTGAGAATCGATAGTCGGTTGTGGTTTTTCGCATATCCAAGGTGGGGTAGTTGGTGATCGGCCCAAGATGTGCATCATTCATGATCGCCACAAAGGTATCCTCTCGCAATCAAGACTCTACAGAGGACCGAGATGAACCATTTTCGTGGCCTGACTGCAGAATGTGGTGCATGAGACATTTGGGTGCCAATTTCTTCAGGCAGTTCAAAAGCAAGAAACTAATGAATCTGTTTAAGAGGTTATGCAAGCAGAATCAGACACGTAAGTTCAACACGCTATTTGCCGAGTTGGATAAGCACACCAGTGCGCATATCGAAGAGATGAAGAAGCAACCACCTACGCCGAACGAATGTCCACCCAAAAGGCTAACACCCCTTGGGGAGATCGATCCTCCTAATATGAGGAGACGAACGTCAAGGAACATTAAGTGTTTCTCAGATCGATAGAGGCTGAGCCTCTAGAGAAGTGGGCATTACTCCATGACACCGGAGGCGCCAGGTTAGTATGGTACATTAAAATATCAAAACAGCGCTAAACAATTTGGCATGTACATGTTGTTCTAAACTGTTTTGCGTTGAACAGGTTTGGCATGATGACAACGAACATAGCCGAGGTTTACAATTGGGTCATCCGAGGCCTCCGTCCGCTTCCGCTTGTGGCCATCCTTGAAGGCATGTTGCACGGCATCGTTAGCTACTACCAAAAAAGGCATGCGGAAGCGGTACTTCATGCCTCCACATTGCAAACGTCGTATTGTTCGCGGATGATGACCTACATGGAGGAACGAACCATGAAAGCTCAAAGAAGATATGGTGCGAGCTACTGGTCACCGAATACCGCTTCGAGGTGACTCTTCGGTGCAAAAGGGGATTGGGAACTGACACAACGGTTATTACGCACGAGGTTAATCTAGGCCAAGGGGCATCCGGATGGTGTGAATGCACTGCAATAAGCCAAGACTTCTCCATATTCCTTGCTCACACGTGATGGCCGCCAGGGCAAATTGGGATGAACACGTCGCGCAAAGACATGTCCCCTTTCTACTTGAAGGATCATGTTGTCCATATCCGGCTCGGGTGAGTTTCGTGGTTTTCGTGCACACGGTGATTTCACCGCGACATTAGAGATGAGGGCATCTGCTTGCGGATCCAACCTTGCGGAGGTGTGCGCAAGGGCGTCTGGTCGCCCACGTACTAGGCGCATTCGCAACGACATGGATGAATCTGAAGTGGGTGGCCCTCTTAGGAGGTGTTCGAAAGTGCGAGTATGGCCACAAGGCAAACCAAAGGCACGTAGGGTGTAGGTTCTGAAAGTGGTGGTAGCTATGTATCGAAATATGTTATTATATGCACGTTGGATGTCTTTTATTGTAATATTGACGCGATTGGGTGTCTTTGATTGATATATGTTGTGTCTCTCACATGTTGTGTACTTTTATTTATGTTCACCCCTTATGTCTTTTATACATATATGTATTGTAATATTGACGTGATTGGTTGTCTTTTATTCATATATGTTGTGTCTTTTATTCAGATATGTTGTGTTTGTCACATGTTGTGTACCTTTTATTTATGTTCAACCCTCGATGTCTTTTATTATTATACGTTGTGTACTTTTATTCACATATACCGTGGCTTGCCGTGAAGTTGTGTAGTATGATTTATGTTGAAACATTTCTATGTGCAGGATGGAGCAGTCGACTCACTCCTCGACTTCGCCTTGATGCGCTGCACCGCGGCGCACGCTCCACACGCATGCAGGGGAATGACAAGTTGCCCTTATCATGATTCGTGTGCCTAACAAGGCATGGTGCGTTGACGCTTGCTTCCACACCAGGTTAGTTGCAAGACATGTACATGTTCCATTGTTCGCATAATTAGTGTTCATCACATTCAATTCATTCAACTCTATGGTTCCTCGTTAGGCTTGCACGCGTCGCCGCTTCCGCTTAGTCCGCATGGTGGAGGGTTCACCGCCACGACCAGCAGGTGACGACTGGCAGTACAGTGGTGACGACTTCAGCACGTGGTGACGACCCGCAATGGCGCGGGCGTTTCAGACGACCACTCACTCGTTAGCGTGTTTGGTCGATCACGGAGGCCGGAGACGCACACTTTTCACCGCCTGCCGAGGAGATGACGGTGACGCCGCAGACGCCGCCATGCTCATCGGATTGCCGATCGCCGGGCAGCGATCGCCCCTGGTGGCTCCTCGGGTGGGACGCGGACTTCTTCATCGGCCGCTTCACGGGTCGCGAGGTCGACTCCACGATACCGGTAGGCGTGAAGCACGGGCCATCGAGGAGGTGGTTGGCACAGTTCGAGGTTAGTGATTGTACATATTACTATGTTACTCCAGCTTTGCATAGCATATTGCTTTGATATCACACTATTTCAATTGTTGCAGGTGCAGCAGATGGCGGCTGAGCCCACGGACTACCAGGTTGCTAAGCATCTCGAGGCCTATCTGCTTTGGTTGTTCGGCTGGGTGATGTTCATGTCGAGTCACGGCGACACCGTGGACGCGCGTTGGATAGCCTACGCACGGGCTATTGCGGACTCAGAGCCTGGACGATGTAATCGGCGATATCCTGGTTCGGCGGTGCTTGCTTGCACGCATCGCGCCCTTTGCGACGTGGCGTGAAGAAAAGCAGAACTCCAATCTGACCGATGCCGCTTCTTCTTCGCCTTTGGTCATTCGAAGCGCTCGCGGGTCGACCTGGTCGACCCTCGGACTACACCGCCGACATGTACGGCGTTGATGCTACCGGACCGACCGACGATGGGCTCGCCTCGACCAGGCGACGGGTACATGTTCTTACTCATTAATGGAATTGTAATTTCAATGCCATCCGCTTACGCTTATTTCTACTCTATTGCAGCCACAAGCAAGGCGTGTGTCCAGTATCGGCGGCGCATTCGCCTTCACGGAGGCCTTTGACCACCCGAGGGACTCGAATGTCGTTCGGGACCCCTACAAATGACGAGCCGTGTAGGAGAGAGTCATGGGGCCTGTCCATGCTCATGCGATGTGGACCAAATTTTTACCGGAAGACGAGGAGGAAGCTCGCCTTCGACGCCTTCGTAGAGGACTACGCGCCGCACCGAGTCCTCGTGCGCTTTGGACTACGCCAGGTGGTCCCTGCTCCTTTGGGGGAACGCGTGCGGTAAAGTGCACTCGTGAGTTACTCGCCACTACAGAATGCTAAGTGCTTACGACATATTTGTAGTAATGAGGTTTTTTGTGCAGTACTCCACCCAGTGGACCCAAGAAGGCCATGGTGACCTTGTCGCAGAGGATGGCGCCGTGGCTTGCGCTGGGTGGAGGGGGCGCCGCAGACGCTGTCGAGGAGGTCGCGCCTACGACCCTCCTCCTACCAGGAGTACTTGTCCCGGCACGTGCCCCGACCCGCACTGCCTCCTACGCGAGGAGCAATGGCCCAGGTGTTTCTTTGCCGGGCATCGCAGACTTGTACTCGAGCCACGCAGGATCGCACCGCACTGCATGGTAAGTCTCGCTGTATTTTTACTCATTAATGCAATTGTAATTTCAATGCTATGTCGTTATGTTTAATGTTTGTTTGTACGTGATAGGTGGATCGAGGCGAGGGCTTGCAAAGAAGATGTCACGACTTTCTCAGATAGGTCGCAGCAGGGAACCACATTCACAGCCAAGCAGCTAGCCTATCGTGAGGCCACGGGCATGTCGAGCTGCACTCCCGACTGATCGTGGATCTTGGTGTCGCTTAAGGTGCCCCACCGATCGCTTCTACCGGCACCTCGCCTAGGCCGCCACCCTGGCCTCGGCCCTCGACACCACCTTCTCGACCACCGCTACAAACAGTGGTCCAGCTTCCACACCCAGGTGCCTCCAGCCTGTGCACTACCGAGGATCCAGCTGGCGACGCCACCACGCTGGCCTACCATGGTCCCCACACCCTGAAGTCGATAAACATTCGCTGATCCCGTCAATCTAATCTTCTCACTATAATTAAATGTTAATGTCAGATCGTAGGCCTCGTGAGGGACATGCTTCTACTGACACCCGATCAGGGCACGGCGCCCCCGACCATCGCCCGACCGGGCTTCTTCGCTAGGCTTCGCTCACGCAAATTTCTCCACCCACGCAAAGACACGCCGCCTCCTCCACCATGCAGATCACGCAGCCTCCTCGCAGACTGCTGCCTCCCGCTGCGTGTCCCGCCGGTTCGACAAAGCCCTTCTGGACTACGGCCAAAGTGACTATCCTCGGTGCTTCGCCCATGACCTTCGACGATGCACTCTCTTCACAAGGCCCGCCGAAGGAGAGCTAGGGGTCGTGGCCAGGTCGTGGCTGTGGTCGTGGTCCACCACCGGGGTGATCAGCTTAGGATGTGCGTTATTTTTGGGTACTTTGTCCTATTATGCTTTACTATCTATTTTGTGTACTTCCTCATATACGTGGTCTATTATATATTTCGCTATCTTTAGTCATATCAACCGCGTGTCATTATTGCTTTTTCAGCTTTTGCCATATCAACTTTTCCACTTTGTCATTTCAAATGCATAATGCCGCCAAAAGCCGCTATGGTAGAGATTCCTCGCTTAAAGTCGTGGCATAGCCACGCCATGTCATCATGAGCTGCGTAAGCATCCGATGCTCGCGGATTTTAAATACTCAAGTCCGCGAGACTCTCCTTTGGTTGCCCTTCGCCAGCCTCTTTATAAACCCACCGAGGAGGGATATGTGCATCACACACCTGTAACTTCCATAAACTTTAGTTTGTTTTTCCCCACACACAAGAGAGGCCACGATGTCGTTTCTACCGCCGCTTCTTCAAAGAAGCGAAGGCTAACCCCCCAATACCCGGATGAGAGTAGCGTTGACGCCCGATTCGCCGAGTTGCCACGCCGAAATGTGATCGCAACCTAGTGGCGAAGGTTACGCAGCTTCACGACGGAGATACGCTCCCGCGCGCCACTTCATCAAGCAGTGCCCGCGGCTTCGGGTAAACCAAATGTTGTCCATACACTAATTACGGTAATGCATACCATTTCATGCATCGTTATTTGTTTTTAGGACGAGGACCGCTTGTTGCTTTTTCCAATGGATCGACGGCCGGAACGACGTGATTACTTAATTTCTCTACAATCGCCACGACGCCACCCCACTTCGCCAGAGAACTTCACACTACGTGGAGAGGCCGCCGATATGTCCCCTACCTAGATCGACCGGAGTTAAGGGCCGGTGGGCAAGGGACGAACCAATCGGTCCGGGCCACGTGCCTCATGTTTCAGCTACAATGTACCCATTCTAAATCAATTCATCGATACAGACTTCAAAAATAAGTTTGCCAAATGGCTCAAGTCAAGGCAAGAAAATCCTCCTCAGGGCCAACGCAGCCAGAATCAGGCGACCACGGCCTCGTGCAAAGTGGTTGATACCGCGACGAGGATCTAGCGGATAGAAGATTCTACCGCGTGCCTCTTTGTCCGAGGATGCATGGTGTCAGTACTTCAACTGGTGGACCCGAGACGCACTCACCCACATCTCAAACTTCCCGTATTTGATAATCGGGAGAGCAACCTCGCCGTGGTGCTACTACCTCCCGTAAAAGCCGGACTCCGAGTACGCAAACGGTATTCTCCAACCACCACAACTGCATACTGCATTGATCGCAGGGCACGCTTTCGTTGTACAACAAGAAGCCCAACACACACCTCCTCGACCATATCGTGGAGTGCGAGCCAAAACAGAGGAGGCGTCTCGGCAAGTCTCCTAAGGGCAAGAGGGTTCGCCCTCTCGAATGGTACTGATAAGGGGAAGCAAATGGCCGAGGTCCGCAAAGAGACGCAACAAATCCTTGACGACATTACAAGGCCATCCAAGCAACCCCTGGTATTAACATAGGGGGCGCCGGAATCGGGAAGGCGTGCCTATATGGGAGGGCAGACTCACTGCACGCACACAAACAAGTTACTTACACCCCGGAGACGTATGGCATAGGCTACCCATTCGCGATACCGGGAGCATCACAAGACGGCCATGGAGCTCTTTTCATAAGAGAGATTGAGCGGTGTCCGAGAACAAATCGCACAAGATTGACAGTGATGTAATATGTAGAAAATGTATGGCATCATTCCCACTCTATTTAACATAGGCGAACGATCACTTGTTCCACCATTACAATCGATGTTATTGGCACTTCTCCTAGCAATGCCGCCACTGCTTAATATCCGCTGTATCTGGCCAGACTAAGGTTGAGTTTATGTGATTAAGATTGTCGGTCGTGATCTACATGCTTTTGTTATTGTCCTTTCTCATATTATGTCTTACCATTTAATTCTATCAGCGTAAACAATGGCGTAGATGAAAAATTTTCCCATAATATGGTACTCCATATATCAAAGAGCAAATCTAGTGATTCGTGGAAAATACATTCGAACGAGACATTTTACAGTCACTAAAAGGCTTAAAAGTTATTGTTGACAATAGTACTTAGGGTTATTGTATGTATATTTTTGTAGTGAACAAAGGCGAGATGAAAAATTTTCCCATAATATGGTACTCCATATATCAAAGAGCAAATCATGTATTCGTGTAAAAATACATTCGAACGAGACATTTTACAGTCACTTAAAAGGCCTAAAAGTTATTGTTTACAATAGTACTTAGGGTTATTGTATGGCGGTATATTTTTGTAGTGGACAAAGGCGAGATGAAATATTTTCCCATAATATGGTAGTCCATATATCAAAGAGCAAATTCATGTATTCGTGGCTTAAAATACATTCGAACGAGACATTTTACAGTCATTAAAAGGCCTAAAAGTTATTGTTTACAATAGTACTTAGGTTATTGTATGTATATTTTTGTAGTGGACAAAGGCGTAGATGAAATATTTTCCCATAATATGGTAGTCCATATATCAAAGAGCAAATCTTCTGTATTCGTGTCAAAAATACATTCGAACGGACATTTTACGTGTCACTAAAAGGCCTAAAAGTTATTGTTTACAATAGTACTTAGGGTTATTGTGGCAAGATATTTTTGTAGTGGACAAAGGCGAGATGAAATATTTTCCCATAATATGGTAGTCCATATATCAAAGAGCAAATTCATGTATTCGTGTTTAAAAATACATTCGAACGGGACATTTTACAGTGTCTAAAAGGCCTAAAAGTTATTGTTTACAATAGTACTTAGGTTATTGTATGTATATTTTGTAGTGGACAAAGGCGATGAAATATTTTTCCATAATATGGTAGTCCATATATCAAAGAGCAAATCATGCAGATTCGTGTCGTAAAAATACATTCGAACGACATTTTACAGTCACTAAAAGGCCTAAAAGTTATTGTTTACAATAGTACTTAGGTTATTGTATGTATATTTTTGTAGTGGACAAAGGCGTAGATGAAATATTTTTCCATAATATGGTAGTCCATATATCAAAGAGCAAATTCATGATATTCGTGTTTAAAAATACATTCGAACGAGACATTTTACAGTCATTAAAAGGCCTAAAAGTTATTGTTTACAATAGTACTTAGGGTTATTGTATGTATATTTTTGTAGTGGACAAAGGCGAGATGAAATATTTTCCCATAATATGGTACTCCATATATCAAAGAGCAAATCATGTGTATTCGTGTCAAAAAATACATTCGAACGACATTTTACAGTGTCTAAAAGGCCTAAAAGTTATTGTTTACAATAGTACTTAGGGTTATTGTATGTATATTTTTGTAGTGAACAAAGGCGATGAAATATTTTCCCATAATATGGTACTCCATATATCAAAGAGCAAATCATGTATTCGTATTAAAAATACATTCGAACGTGACATTTTACAAAGTCGCAAGATATTTTTGCAAAGGAACAAAGGCGATGAAATATTTTTCCATAATATGGTACGATACTCTACATATTTTTGCATAAATGGAACATCCAACACTATATGCATGTGGTATAATTATTTTATTCCATATTTTGTATATTTTCGCCATACGGCTTGGCGATTATCTATTTTCGCCATACGGGCTTGGCGAAATATATATTTTCGCTGCGGTAGCATGGCGACTACCTATTTTCGCGAACGGTGTGGCGACATTTATTTTCGCCACAAAGTACGGCGAAAATACCCTAACCCATGGTTCTGAACAATTAATAGCGCATTAGCCTATTTTCGCCGAACCGTGTGGCGAAAATAGGGTGTTCGCCATACCGTTTGGCGACGGCATATTATTTTTGCAAATTTTATTCCGTGATATTAAAAACGCAATTTGATTTTAAAAAGTATTATTTAAAAAAATTCGGCTACTTTGCGCCCATCCCTCCACAGGTGGCCTACCGTGCGTTGGTTCCTGCCAACGCTGTCGGTGTCCTTGACCTCGACCTCTGCCTGCCGGACACGCCTACCCCATCATGTACTCCGGCCCGCTGGCACTGGCTCCTTCTCCGATAGCTCCGGCATACTCTATGGTTCCTGCACCGACTACTTCCTGGGACCAACACTCCATGATGACCATTGCTGCCAGCAACTGCGACGTCCAATAGCCACTCGCACCGCACACCAATTGGTTCATGGATACCGGCGCCTCAACTCATGTCACCGGCACTTCAGGTAACCTCTCCTTGTCTTATTCCGTTCCAAAGCATTCTACTCATCGCATTGTTGTTGGAAATGGCTCCACTCTACCTATTACTGCCACGGGCTCCACTACTCTCACTAACTGACCTTTCTATATATCTTCATGATACCCTTGTTACGCCCGGTATTGTTAAGAACCTCATTTCTGTTCGTCGCTTTACTCGTGATATCCCTCTGGTTTCTCTGTGAAGGAACTAGCCACCAAGACAACCCTCGTGCGCTCCAGTAGCTCAGAGACCTCTATCCATTCTTGGCACCTGCTCGAGCCTACCTGCTGCTCTCAACATCTCCACCATTGGCGACCTTTGGCACCAAAGGCGTCTCGGCCATCCGAGCACTGCAACTAATTCCCAATTTTCTTAGTTTTTTCCTGATGCATGTAATAAACCAGTTTAAGGCATGTGCAGCGTGTCAACTGGGCCGCTAGCCTAGGCTTTCCTTTTCCCAATCATACACCTTTACTACCCACCCTTCCAACTTATTCACTGTGATTTGTGGACTTCACCTGTATGCAGTTTTTCGGGCTATAAGTATTATTTGGTTGTCCTGATGATTATTCCCATTATTCCTGGACTTTCCCCTGCGCCATAAATCTGATACCTCCGACTTTCTCCTCCATTTCGTTCGCTATGTTCATAACCAATTTCGGACCACCATTCTGTGTATGCAAAGCGACAATGGCGGACAATTTCTGAATTTCACGCTCCATTCTTTCTTCTCCGCCAATGGCGTCTCCCTTCGCCTTCCTATTCTCATACCTCTCCCCAAAATGGCAAAGCCAAACGCCCACTACAGGAAACAGATATATTTACGCCGCCAATTATATCTACGCCGGCATAAAAAGCCGACGTAAACATGGGCAAAGATTTACGTCGGCCACATCAAACCGACGAAAAATGTATATTTACGCCGGCTAAAACCGACATAAATCTTGGATCTCTTATTTACGCCGGCTATATGTACTCATTTACGCCGGCCTGGCCGACGTAAATAGGGCTTGTTCACGCTTCACAAAATTTAAAATTTGAGAGGATATTTCACGGCCAAGCCGACGCAAATACGACGCTGATCGATATTTCCGTCGCTGCCGACGTAAACAATATAGGGTTTACGTGGCACATTTCCGCCGACCATTGACCGACGTAAATAGTGCGAACCATTTTCCCTAATATAACCAGCTCCTTCTCACCACGCCGATCGAGCCCGCCTGGGCCACGCTTCGCTTCGGCTGCCAAGCTTCGCTACTAGCCGCGCTCGCCCATCTGGCTTCCGCCTCGCGCTTCGCTGCCTCGCCAAGGCCGGGTTCATCAAGGCCGCTTTCAGCGCTGCCCGCCATACGCTTCGCCAGCATCGCCGTCCCGCTGGCCGCTTCGCCTTACCCACCGCTGGCCGCTTCGAAGCCTGCCTCGCCGCCACCGCTTGCTCTGCTCGCCATATTAGCGCTGCGCTGTGCTCCCGCTGCCTGTCCAAGGCCGGGTTACCTCACGCCGCCGCCGCTCCAGAGGTCTTCTTCTACCCACTGCTCTATGTACAGGTAACTATAAATCATTCTTATCATGTCGGCAAATGATGTTTCATAATTTGTATATTGGATTAAACAACTTGGCCGTAGAAATCTTTCTAAGTAGCTAGAGGTATCCCACTAGTAGCTATTAGCTTTCTGTATGGTTCGCAGTTGTAGCCGTAGTTGTTAACTGTCGGCCTTAGCTAGCCAATTGCCATTGTCTTCACCTGCTTCAACAGATAGTTGATCGGCATTGGCATGTGATACTAAAATAGCAAGTTGCGCATGTGCATGGTAGTAATACTAGAAGGTTTATCTGAATTTTGAACCTGTTCGTATCTAGCTAGTTGTGCATTCACAAACCATGCAAGACCGACATATGTTGTTGGGGAAAAAAAGTACTATGATACTATCAAGTTAGTCTTCCAAAAAAAGTACTCATGAACTAACAAACCATTCATCTGCAGAGACTTGTTGGGAAATACGGGTCACTTTTCTCTGTTGCTTCCTTCTGTTGGTGTGTTTGTCTACCTGATCACAAGCGCATCGATATATAGTGCTGCAAAAGGAAGTAAGAAGCGCCGAATCTATTTGTCTGTTGCCTTTTTGTAGTAGTTAGTTTCCATCCCAAGATACAAACTATTACGCTCTTTAAAGCTTTGAGTGGGTCATGATGGTTAATGTATACCATGACCTTTTAATGTTGTTGCTATTATATTGATTATTGTCTTTTGTCTGCTGAGTGGATGTCCATGTTTTAGGGGAGGTGCTGCTGAAATATTTAGTGAATTCGGCAAACGCCAAACTTGTTAAGTTTTCAATCTATATTAGTAAAGCATGAGCTTGTTTTTTTATTTCTCTTGGGTCATTCACAGGTAGCCGCCTCCCGCTCGCCCTCCGCCGGACGTCGCTTCGGCTTCGGTATCCAGGAGCACATCGATCGTCGCTTTTCAGGTACCAACTCGATTGATACTTCTTTGAAACATTTGATATGTAATCTAGGAAAAGAAGATTTTTTTGTATGCTTTGTGGCGAATTAAGGAAAGGTTGATTCGAAGTATGCTTTGTATGCTTTGATTTATGGCAATTTTGGATGCAATTATGCAATAAAATTGATAAGACTCCTATTGGAAAATGATGAACTTTTGAAAACAACAGTCAACCCAACCTATACGTCACCCATTTGGGAACGACACAACTCACATTGAATTGTGAACTGTGTCGCTCCCGAATTGTCCACGCTTTTGGACAGCCTGAGGATGGACCGCTTAGCACGATTTGTTGTGGCGTGGTGTAGGATCCGAATGAAATTTCGGCTACATAACCTAGTTGTTCTCGGATGCACAAGTATCAGGCGTGCATTTCGAGAACAGCGGGGTTATGCTGCCGAAATTTCGTTTGGATCCTACAACATGCCGTGAAAAATCGAGCTAAGCCATCCATTCTTGGGTGGGTTTAGGACCTATCTTTGCCTAGAACTCTTGCTAGTACCATTAACCCACTTCCACTTTTATGTTTTTAGAAATGATTGTCTGCAATGTTTAGACATGATTCTATACTAATTTAAATTAAGGTAGTTTATTGCCCAATTTAAAATTAGGTAGTTTAACCCATTCTCACATATTGTTTTTGCATTCAATAGTCGAAAAGATGGCAGAGGATCGTGGGTGGATGTATGATGGCTGGGATAGATCTATGAATCACACACAAGATTGGAAAGTAAACACACAGGCTTTTCTAGATCTGGTGTTCTCCCCAACTCCTCCTGGTGGGTTAGCAAAGTGCCCTTGTTCTAAGTGTCGTCTTTTCTCTCGAGAGACCAAGACAGTGATGGCTGGCCACCTGTGCAAATTTGGCTTTATGCCGAATTACCATACATGGTACGAACATGGTGAGCCACGGAGGAGAGAGACATCCGATCAAGCAGATACTATCGATATAGTGGAGGATAGGATGGATGAGATGGTTGAGGACTTAGGCCGACAATTCTGCATGCTTCTGAGGATCGAGTCATGGTTCAAGAGGACCGACCAACCCCGGCAGCCTGAGGAATTCTATAGGCTCCTAGATGCTTCTGATAAGCCTTTGCATGACTACACTACTGCTTTCACTTCTTTGCCTTTGTGACAAGACTTATGGCTATAAAAGCAAAGTACCTGGATTCTCCCAAGGTTGTTACAATGAGTTGGTCAACTTGATTAGTGATGTCCTCCCAGAAAACCATAAGTTGCCAAAAGATATGTACTATTCAAAGAAGCTGCTGGCTGGTCTAGACATCCGATCAAGCAGATACTAACATATGTTCGTTGATATAGGGTTCGTGAGGACCACACACCAGATGCATGTTGGAGGCACCTGCCGCTTCTTCTTCGAGGACTCGCCGCCGGTTGGTGGCTTCTTAAACTCGTGAGGTGACGCCGGTAGTGGGCATCGCTGAAGATACTCACAAATTAATGTTTGTATGAACAATGAGTAGTATGGTTCAATCAGTGTCATATGGCATGTATGCAATTTGAAGTTTCTATTTGTTGTATGTCATGTATGCAAATTGAAGTTTCTATATATCATATGTCATGTTTGCAAATTGAATTGTGTCATCTGAATGGATGGATTGATATTGGTTTATATGAATGCATGATTGAATGGCTTGAATTTATATTGTATGTCATCTGAATTGATATTTTTGTCGACTCAAATCTAGCCGCCGTAATTGGTAGTAGGTCGCTTCCCAGATTTACGCCGCCAGTATGTGGTCGACGAAATAACTCCGTGTATTTACGCTGCCTGGCGTGGTCGACGAATAACCCGTGGTATTTATGTCGGCCTGGCGTGGCCGACGAAATAACCCGTATTTATGTCACCGACGCTGCGGGCTAACGAATAACCCGTATTTACGCTGGCCTGGCCTGGCCGACGAATAAGTGCCAGTCAGCCTCCACCTGTACCGATGAGAACTACTATTCCTATTTACGCCGGGTACCGACGCAAATAAGTGCTATTTACATCGCTTCGCTTACGCCGGGTTATTTACGCCGGCATGTCGACGTAAATAGCTATTTACGCTTGGCTTTTGCCCTATTTACGCCGGGCTTCAGCCGACGTAAATACATCGATTCCTATAGTGACCTCATCCCGACTACCAACGATATTCTCCGCACTCTATTGTACCAGGCTCACCTTCCTCCAACCTTTGGGTTGAAGCTCTTCATACCGCAACTCACCTTATGAACCGGTGCCCATCTCATTCCATCCATTCCAATACTCCTTATTTCATGTTACAAGGTGTTCATCCGACCTATGACCATCTTCGTATTTTCGGTTCTCTTTGTTTTCCCAATCTATATATGCCACTACTCCACATAAACTCGCCCCACGATCCACTCGTTGTGTGATTCTTCTTGTACATGTATATGTTGTATAAATATAACACGACTCGTCCAAGCTAGGTTTCTTGCGGCAAATCCTGTGCTTAACTGTAGTCGCTGATCAGATTTTAAGATGCTGATTGAAGTTTGGTAATTCACTTTTCTCCTTGCTGGGGACTGAATTGATAAATTCTTCCACTCATTGATTTGGCTATGCCCATTCTCTTCTTGTCAGTTGTAAAAGTCACATATTGTTGACTAAATTTTTAGTTCTTTCCCACTGATCGACTGATAAGAGAGAATAATCTCATACCCGGCCGGAATGGCCTGTTCCAGTCAAACCAGCCCCATGCAGTATATGGAGAGTTTGACTGGGCTTTGCACTGTATCATTAGCAATTTACTAGTTACATGCCCGTATGCTGCTACAAAAACAAAATTGATAACGAAAAATAAAGATTAAAAATAAAAAATTATTTCACAAGATCAAACATCTATCTTTAACATTTCGCTTCTTATAAAGCTTGGCTAATTGTAAAGCAACGCTCGCTTTTGGGCGTAGGGCAATTAAGTAGGCAATTAAGCCGCAATTAATGACGTAAGAATCTGGACCACCGCCACTACCAAGTCACGCTTTAGAATAGTAGAGATACTAGTCCGATTTAGGATTTTCACTGGTTCCAACCAATTGGTGGTATTTCGGTGAATTCGAATTGCACTACTTATTTTGTGCAAATTATGGTATTTGCAACTTAAAATTTGGTGCACTTTATCACATGTATTTTTCGTACAAAGTTTAATAATTTTCAAGGGGCCACGTATGTCAAATCCAAGGATTCAAGAAACGGATATGGAAAATATCAAACCCTCCCTGGTGTCGGTTACCAGTTTTGAAGTGGTCAAATTTCATCAAACAAAAATTGAAATGTTATAAGGAAATTTGGATATTTGATTACCGACCCGGGGGGTTGGGAAACAAGTTTGGCACGATTTTTTCGTGTTGATAGGAAGTTGATTAATAAGAAAGCTTTAGTGTTTTTTTTCATTTAATGCAATTTAATTTCATTAATTACTTTATCTCTAATACTTTCATCAGTTTCCAGACAAGCATAGTAACATTTTTTTTGCTAGCATTTCAAAATTGAAATTCAAATTGTAAACTGAAAACTTTTGAAACAGATATATTTTTACCGTCCCGGACCGGTACGACTATCGGCCATTTACCGCCGTTTTTTTTATTCTTGGTACCAACTGAACTGCTGGATATAATAATTCATACAACTCATCAGGCGACGAGTTGGAGCAGCCCTCCATACGTCATTAGCTTCATTCGATTTTGTTCCATTGGTCCTATAGGTTCAATTCTGGTTAGGTTGTAGGCTTAAATGCCAATTTTAGGTTTAAATATATGTTTAGATATGGAAGGTCAGTAACTCTACTTGCCTCCGGATGCCATATGAATCCTTCAAATACGTATAGAGTAGTGTTGACGTGATCCAAGCACCTCACGAGGTTCAGAGCAGTTTCCAACAATCACAGCTTCGGTGGATCCGTTCATCATCTACACACCTCCGCTCCACCAATCGCCTTCTGACACGCGTCCTATCAAGAAAGATTATGAAGAAAGATTATCAAGAAAGATCTCCGGGATACTTGTAATGCACTTTTCTACTATTCTCCACGAATGAATCCAGGCACATATTAGGAGCCTCAAGGATTCAAATATATATAGTGCGTACGCTGGTTTCACTTTTCGCTTAACTCAATTTCGACATCCCGATGGTATCGAATTCATGAAATTCTCGTCAAATTCGCTTCAAACCGCCGGTTCGGAAGTCGAATGAATTTGAAATCTAGTCGAAAAGTCTGAACCTTCGAGCCTAAATTCGCTTGAAGGCTCAAATTCACTTAAAAGCTCGAAAACCGATGGTAGTTGAAAAATAGAGGAAATGTAGAAAAATTAGGGAAAATTTGTAAAAAGAAATTGTTGTAAAATTTGGAAAAAACCATTAAAGACCAAAAATAATATTTGAAGAATTACTTCAACAAATATTGCTACTAAATATAATTGAATAAATATTGAAACATGCAATGTGTTGTGGATGTGTAGTCTAAATTTATGATTCAAATGTTGCATTTATTTGATCAACTATTATTTTTGTAGGCTATAGCTGATCCTTTAACAATGTATTTTTATTTATTTTTATGCAATTACTGCTTGATTGTTTAATACTTGTATTCGTGTTGAATATTTAGTTATGATATAGCTCTCTCTCAAATTAATAGAAAAAATGATAGACGGTTTATCACTAGAGATCTCATATAATTATATATTGATTGTTGACAAGTTAAACGAGGGATTTTGATTTAGTCTAATGATATCTTAGCAGTTTACATGTGATTTTAAGAAAAACTCAGATGTACTTTCTGAATACAGGTTATAATTTTATGGATAGTGCCCTTCTTGCCTCATGTTGCTGGTTTTTACACGAAAATATTAATACTAAATATACTTCAATAAATATGACAACTAAATATACTTTAACAAATATTTATACTAAATATAGTTCAAACAAATATTGCTACTAAATAAATTGAATGGCTCAAAATGTCTTTAAACTTTATTTTTTAAAACAATATTCACATGAAAGGTCATAAGGCTATTAATACTAATTATGGATAAATTTTTTCAAATTTTTCAAATTTTTAAATTTCAAATTTTGAATTTGAGCAAAATTCAAAACAATTTTCTTTTTTCTCGTGATGCGAACGGTAATGGACAAAATTCATGAAGTTTTGCGATTTCATTCAAAAGTTGAACCCCTGGTGCGTACAAACGCAGCTCTACTGCTTTCCTTTTAGCTGGCATTCTCTTTGGAGCCATCAAGTCTCTTTAGCAGGACGGCCAGTTCAACCTTTAATTGTTCTTTAGCTCCAACCCCAAGAAAAGAACCATTCTTGCTTTAGTAAAGAATTATGCATGTATGCCAGAGAGTTGATAACGCTTTTCTTCAGGTTCTATTTCTCTGCTCTTCAGTCCCTGTCTTTCCAAACTAATTCAGCTAAATGCTTAAAATGCTACTCTCTTGATTTAGTAATTCCAAATAATATTGGTGATATGTTCCTTCTTATTTCAGGATGACATGCTATTAATTTAGCCTTCTCTTACAGCTATTGGATGCTCCACTCATTTCCTTGAAAATGTAAGCAGGAGACATAATAGTTCATCACAGAAAGTTATCCAGCTATATATGGGAGTGGAATTTCATATATGTTGTTGCTATGTGCTATACACATGGGTCCTGATTTGTATAATTGGCTCTCGATAGTATTTTTTCAATGATTTTATCCATAAATATAAGGCTATTTCATGTTCCAATGCAAAATTAGTGTGATGTTTCCTTTCTATCCCTAATAAATATCCAAATTTACTTGATACTATCTACATGCATGCATTGAATATAATGGTTAGAGACAAAGGGCTAAGCCAGACTAAATTAGAGGGGGGCTAAGCTAAACATTTCAACTACTAGTAAAAGTCAAATTCATACATAAATAACCATTTAACAAGTGAAATAAAGTAGAAGTTTATAAGATACTCACAGGCACACTAGCTATGAGTTGGATTTGGAGGCAACAGGCAAGCACATTCTACAGGTTTTCATCCTTTGAAAGCAGTCCATAATTGCTTCATCATCAATAGATTTGAATATTGTTTTCTCGGTGTAGCACACCATTAAGTCATTGAGCCAATCATCAGAGACTTTGTTGCGCAAATCAGTCTTGATAACCTTCATTGCCGAAAAAATCCTTTCAATGTAGCGCTTGACAACGTGAAGTATCGTTGTTAGTTCAATAAGACGATAGACCAATGGAAATGTTTTATGCTTTCCAAGTTGGAACCATCTTTCTCCGCTAGCATGGCAACATCATTGCATTCATGAAATTCCACACTTCTCCTGACATTGAGAATATAGGATTTGCAATTCGGTTCTCAATAATATGCGATCACCAAAAGAGAAATCATCAAGATAAATCTCCAAGTCGTCGATAAGCTTGTCCACATCGAACTTGGAGAATGAGTTTGTTGGATCAAGGGAAGACATGCATAGCAATAGCTCAAGAGAAACTTCATTAAAGCCGATGATTAAGTTCTGATTTAATAAAGCATCCATAGCCGCATAAAAGATGTCTACCCGATAAAAGTGATCAAGGGTCACCGGTTAAGCCAATGACGTGCAACTCGACTCCATAATTGATGTGCTCTCATTCAAATTTGGAACCACAATGCCATATGCTTCACAAAAGATTTTAGTTCTTTCAAACAATGACTCCCATCCATTATCCCTCATATTTTGCAAGTTCTCTTTCACATCCATAATTAGGCCCATGGCATGAACAATATCTAGATCCTTTCTTTGAAATTCATTTGACATTGCATTAGTAATGCCCAACAAATCTAACATCAAATGCAAGATGAACACAAATTCAAAACTTTCCATCTTCTTTAACAAACCATATGCATTGCCGTGACTTTGAAGGTTGACGACTATCATCACTTACAATTTCTAATACCACCTCTCGTTGCCTCCCCGCATTTCATATAAACGAAGTAAGGTTTTATGGTGTGAGCCCCATCTAGTATCTCCGTGTCTAGTAACGCTAGTTTGTTGATTCAACCCCTGCTCCAGCTTATGACCAAGCCATTCTCTATCTTTGCAACAAATTCTCACGCTTGTTTTTCAATTAAAGTATCCATTCTTTTGCAAGATGAACTAACAAAGTTGTTAACTATAAGTGGAATATAATTGAAAAATCAGCAATAGATTTGATACCACCGGAAACGTGACAACTACTAATTGTAAATCGATGAGCAAAGCAATGAACATAGAAAGCATATGGGTTCTCATCTCGAATTTGCCTTTGTAAGCCATTGAACTCCCCTCTCATATTTGAAGCACCGGCCATATCCCCTCGCCTCGAAGTCTACTCGTAGATAAATCATGTGATGCCAAGACATCAAGCAAAGCACCCTTCAATGCAGCCGAGGTACACTCTTTAACATGTACAAGTTTTAGAAACCTTTCCATGACTTTGCCTTGATCGCTAACAAATCAGCATTAGATAAGATCAAAAAGCAATGTTGTTAGTACTTAGTTGACTACATGGATTATGGATAGGAATAGCTATGGAACTAACCTCACAATAACAACCATTTGCTCTTTGATCGATACATCTCGAGATTCACAATTAACACGGAAAATTCCTATCTCCAAGCTCACCCATAATCACCTTAGTGATCGATTCTCGCACAAGCCTTTGCAAGGTCTTTTGAATATCCGGAGACACCATCGCATAATTTCTAGGGGCTACATCAAATGCTTTCTTTACTTTCTCCTTCTTATCTTTATACCAATCCACTAGCTCTAAAATTCCCTTTATTAATGGATGTAGAAGACTCATCATGCCCACGGAAAGCTTCACCTTGCATTAGGAGAAATCTTGCACAATCTAGAGAAGCGCAAGCTAATTTTATATTCAATTTCATCCTGCTTGCTGGCCACTTGAGCCTCTAATTTATGCGTGCTATGCTTGACCTTTAATTATTGAAATCCTCACATGCTTGCCTACAAAGGCTATGGATGCTATTAGGTCCACCAACATGTGTATCCATGATGTGCAAAGCTTTTTTCCAATTTACAAACCCAACTTTTGTGAAGGCATCTTGACCAAAGTATTTAGGATGGGAGGAGCTCTTGAATAGAAAGCAATAGAAACAAAATGCGGCATCCTTTGATACACTATATTCTAGCCAATCATATCTCTTAAACCATGGTTCTTGAAAGGATCTTCGATAATCCATCATTTTTTGTGGAAAGCATATCCGATTGGACGTGTTGGACCTTTCAATAAATATGCTCTCCGCACTTGGTCTCTAATCTCAATGGGATAATCTTCAATTGGTTTCCTACACTGATCAAGAATGATATCATTTGGATTAAAATCTTCAATTCGAGGTTTCTTTTGGTTGAGTTATGCTCTCATTACTTGAGGGGCTATTTGAACTTGTATTTTTGAAAAATAAGAATGCAATGTTCCTTTATCCATCTCGACTCTCGACCATCAAGTTGAGGCAAGGAGGACACAAACCGCACATCATTACATGTCAACAAAAAAGAATGTTGGATAATTACACAAACTTAATAGCTAACATGGAAAGGTGTTTCCAAGTGTGATACAGCTTTAAGCACCGTGATACAAGCAATTAAACATAGAGGCATAGAGCAGAAGTGATACCTGGCGGCCGCCGTGATGGCTGTCTAAGGGCGGTTACGCCGGGTCGCTACTGGCGACGCCGGACTCTGGGTCGGGCGTCGGGCGATCAAGGCCGAGGGCGACCGCATCGCTGTGGGCGGCCAAGGCCGAGGCGGCCGGCGCTGGGCGGCCGGGCGTTGAGGCGGTCGGGCGCCGGGCCGTCGGGGCTCGGGCGACGCCTTGGCGTCCGCAAGCGCCGAGGCGTTCGGGCGGCCGGGCGCTGACTCTGGGCTAGGATTGTCGCTTTGCTTTGCTGGGGGAATGGACGCAGGCTGAGGGGTGGGGGGGTTAATGGACTTCGGTTTGGGCCGGAGCCGGGGCGCACGCCCCATTGCGGCCCACTGGTAGCTTCGCCTCTGGTTAGAGATAATAGTTAGACATAGTTTAGTGAAGGATCGAGGCACACCAAGATAGGATGAATTGGTGTAAACTAACATGTAAAGCTATTTTTTTTTCCTGTTTTTATTAATTTGGGAATTTAATAAAATAATGATCAAAATTTAAAAAAAAATCTAGAACAATTAATCTAAAATTATAAAAGAAAATAGATTAAATAGGTAAATTAGAAAGCAATTAATCCCTCCCGCACAATTGCACATAACAGAATGTGTAAGGTGTATGCGCATGTATCTAGAACAATGGTACGTAGCAATCCACCTCAGGTAGCAAAGAATATCAAGTAATTGATGTATACGTTGCAGTGGACAGGAATCAATTACTCAGCTTGTAATAGTCGTGCAGCTGTAAATCACAGAGCTACTTTCGCAGCAATCTGGCAAACAGTATGCAGCACCGATTAACAGAACTCGCCTTTTGATCAACTCCAACAGGGGAACTGTAGATCCCCAACTCGTCACCAGGGATTCAGTTACGAAACTCCAACGGTAAGCTTGAAATATCAAGACAAAAAGTTGAAACACTATTTCTTTTATACTCATAATAAGTCTAATTTCGTAAACTAACTTATTACCTCCAATTAAATACATATATATCATACATATCTGACTCCAATAACACGTGGCTCATTCTAAAACATGTGTACACAAAGCCCAAACATGCACATAAATGCGCACATGCACTCGCCGCCTCGCAGATGACACTCACCTACACGACTCCGCGCCGCTATAATCGCTGGCCGTCTGCTGGCGTGATCTTTCGTGTCCCGTCTCGCTGCACTCACGACCCTCAGATGTTACTCCCAGACTCACGTGTCTCCTATGCGGATTCTCCCAAACCTCAGAGTGTGCATTGCACATGCCTCGCACCGCCTCTACAATTGGCAAGCATCTCCTATTACAAATAAAAACAAACCCAATACATTGTTTTTCTACAAATAAATAAATTATTTAATAACAAATATTGTACTCTATCACAAAATATTATTTATCAAATTTTTTATTAAATTAGTAATCACTCATAAATAATATTGTTATCAAATTAATCATCACACATTAATAAATCACAAATAGAATTAATATCTACTAATTTCTCAATATTTTTGTAGTACAAAAATATGCCAATTAAACTTAGAGCGAGCGAGTACCACACAAAACAACATCAGTGTATACTCATTTTTTTTTAAAAAAAGGCAAACGGCAGCGGAGACCCTATCTTGATATAGGTGTACACGCTTTGATAAAAAAATCAGTGTACACGCATTGTCATCACCCCTATACCGTGCGTGAAACATAATGCTGAGGCTGAGGCGCTCGAGAGCGTTAAGAGAGGTAGTTTTGGAATCAAGGTACTTTTGAAAAAGTAATCATAGCATGGTTAATTATGTTCTTTTTTTTACTCTGCTCCAGCGTAATAATAACTATCATTTTAGACATATGTATATAGTTAAACTTTTAAAACTTTAATTGTTAATAACTTTTTAAATATTTAAATTAAATACATGAAAAATTCATATATGTAAATCTTATCTTAAAAGTATTTTTTATAATATTATAATATTATTGAGTTTTATGTAATTATTTATTATACTCATAAAATTAGTGGCTAAAAATATGCTTTCAAAACTATACAGTCGACGCTTGGGATAAACAACAGATATTTGTGATGTAGGATCTGAGAAGCCGGGTTCGCTTTGTGCGCTGTCGATTCTTCCGACACTTTCACAGCAATTCGTGTATTTTTCGGCTTCGGCTCTACTTGATTTATTCATGGCGCCGCTTGGAGAAAGCTTCGATTTAAAATAATAATATTTTCGGCCGGGTCAAGTGTGGGGGCCGACGCGAAATAGCTCTTATATTTTCGTTTGGACTCGATTTAAAAATAATCTCGGATCCCTTCGCTTCTCTGATTCTCTTTCAAGCGCAATCAAGTCTACTTTTAGCAAGGCACGATGATCCCCATCTTTGTTCTTTAGCTTCAACACCATGCAATGAACTACACACGCTTTAGTGAAAGAACCCCAAAGCCCAAACACAAAGCCAAACGGCGAAAGCTTAATCATAAGACCATAAGGAAGAGCTCATTCTCAAAGTTAATTGTTCAGTGAAGTTGGTTTTCAAAGTAGTAAGAATATATATATCAAAACAACAATGTTTTGATCATGCACAAACATAACTAGGTACGCTAGCAAGTAGAGATCCATCCGGAGGTGCAGTATAGGTTAGATTTGTTGAGCTCTTCCGTTTTTGGCTGGGCCTTATCATACTCGCTTGAGCAATTAGACAATTTCCAGATTACAATTCCGAATATAAATCATGAATACAGCATCATATAAACTAGCATGTATTTCTCTACCATACTAGATAGCATCGAACAATATGACTTCATCTTGTTAAAACATTGATTAACTATGAGATTAGGACAGATCGAACGCATCGAAAGCGTAAGAAGATGCAGATCTCCGCTGGCCGGGTGCAAGTCGCCGCGCGTTGACGTGACAACGCTATCAATTTTGACGCCATTGCAAAGAGCCGCCATCGCTGATGCCTAGCAAAGAAGAATAGGAAGGCGAACCTCGTGGGTGAAGATCTTGAGTGCCAGTTGTGCGAAGCACTTCCCAAAAACTCCTTATTCATCTCCTCTCCTGGTGCAGATCTCAAGGCGTAAGGGTTCTCGAGACTCGCCTCCCGAACGCAGTGCACGCCTACGCTTTAATGTGAGGGTAAAGGCTACTTGCAGTAAATAAGAACAATGTAGAGAGGTGGCAAAACTCTAACTCCTCCTCAAGCTCTCAAGCCGCCTCCCGGTGGCGCAGCCTATAAGTAGTTTATATAGAGAGCCACATGTGTTCCTCCCTTTCACTAGCAAGGTGGGACTAAAGGATTTCATCATCCTCTTGCTCTCACATGGGCCTTTGAGATTTTTCTAGGAATTAGTTGATCTCGGGCCAAGCCCACTTTATTCCAATAATCCCCCCTACCGTATCTCAAATGCCCATTTAGAGATTTGCCAATACTATTTGTCTGCTTGATATACCAAATAAGCTTCAAAGAAAGACTATTAAGTTGAACTTCAGCATATAGCCTCGGCTTACATCCATCCACAAACTTGAACAATGGACTACGCCTTGAATTGCAAAAGTTTTGTGTGAATGTGTTTCACTTAAAGTCATAAATCGATATCCTGGTCTGCCGTGAGCTTCTCCGCCGGGTGGAGCATATGCGCCATACCCATGGTCTCTTCTATGAGCTTACTAGAGACCACCTGTGTCTCATAGGACTGCGACGTTAGACAATGGGCTTTCACAATATAGGTGTGTGTTCTTTCTTCAAGAATGCTCTAGTAGGACAAGCATCTTCGGCCAGTTAAAGCCAACAGAAACACATTAAGGCATATCGCTATCCTGGCTTACAATTTTTTGAGAGTATTGTATTTTTCACTTGGAGAGGGCAATGTATTACTCTCCTCGTCGCTTAATTGCTTGTTTTACCCAGACCTAATCTTACTGATTCCTCGATCATTAAAGGGCCGGGTTACCACAATGGCAATCTATGTGGGTCTCATACACATCTCCCCTTAGATGCACCTTCTATCACATTCATGATAGTCCCTTTTGTAAAGGGATTCACTAGGTTTTTGTTTGTTTGAATATAAGTCAGCACTTTATTACTCCTCTGAGTTTCTCAACTTCTGATGCATTTCCAATCGTTTTTTAACATGTCTTGATGACTTTGTATTATTTTTAGCACTCGTTCATTTTAGCAATCATAGATTGATTATCACAGTCCATAATGATAGGGGTTTGTATTAGTTTTTCAACCATCGGGTAAAGTCCATCAAGAGCTCACGCAGTCAATCTGCGCCTTCTAAAGTGGTCAGATCTAAAGCAAAGGAGCCTTCGGGCTTCTCCATGGTTGACCCTTGTCAAAATGGTCCGCTTGCAAGACCTCCATGACACCGCACTCACCACCAATGGTAAATACATATCCATTGGCAGCATAGAGCTCATCAACATCGGGAATCCACTTCGAAATACTATATCCTCAAGCACCGCAGGTGCCCCAATAGTGAATCCCATAACTCGTAGGTGATTACCTTTCAAATAGCGCATTACCCTTTCAAGTGCATGCCAATGATCAAAACCCTGCTTGACATGAACTCTACTCAATTTGCTTTACCAAGAAATGATATATCGGGGGTCTTGTTGCACCAAAGCAAGATACATGATTTAACCGGAGCATTATGAGAATATCTTAATTGGTTTAAGCCAATTCTTATTATTCTTTCTCAAAGGTCACACCGATCATAAGGGAGTGGGAGAGGGCTTGTCGCCCATAAAGCCAAACCGGCACAAGACCTTCTTCACATAGTGCGATTGCGCAAAGAGTAATCCCACTATCATCCCTTAATAAGCTTGATGTTCGTAATCACATCAGCCTTTCTTCCGCATCTTCATATCAAATTTCTTCGATAGGGAAAGACTTCGACCAAGCATTGATCGATCAATATTTGTGCTAAAGATCAAGTATATCGCCCACATAAAGGCACAATATAAATTCCTTCACTCCCCACCATAATGATAGTATACATATCTATCAATTTCATCGATGGCAAAGCCTCGCAGACGCCAAAGTGGTGTCGAACTTCTCATGCCATTGCTTAGGTGCTTGTTTCAAGCCATACAAAGATTTCAACACCACACACCTTGCTCTCTTGACCCTTTACTACAAACCCATCAAAGTCGCTCCATGTAATTTCCTCATCTAACTTTCCATTATGGGAAAGTCGTCTTCACGCCCACATCCGATGAATCCAGAAGACCATATGAGGCGCATAAGGAAAGTAATACTCAATGGTGATCATACTAGCAATAGGTGAATCGTTGTCAAAGAAATCTTTCGCCTTCCTTTTGGGTGTGTAACTCTTTAGCCACAAGCTTCGAGCCTTGTACTTCCTCAATAAGCACTCCATCTGTGCCTAAGTTTTTTTCTAACACTCCACTTTACAAAACCACAAGTTTATATAACTATAGGGGCTGCTCAGCTTACCTCCCAAGTCCCATTGGTGAGAATCGAGCTCTATCTCATTTTTGGAATGCCTTCTTTCCAATTGTCTCAGCATCCGGAGATGCATATGCCTCTCGCGAATGGACGTGGGAGTATCATCCACGCAGGCACACAATGAAATCATTGCCAAAGGATTTTTCAATCCTCTATCTCTTTGCTCTTCTAAGAGCTTCATTGTCATCCCTTCCTCTAGAATTTTCTCGGGATGGTTGCTCAAACAGACTCAATAGGTATAATGGTTTCGTGAATTATCTCTTAAGAAAATCTAGAAGTGCTATGCATATCTTTCATCTGAAACATATTCTAAAAAATGTAGCATCGCGAGACTCTACAATAGTATCAACATACATATCGTGCACATAATAGATTTAACTACTAAAAATATATAAGTGATGTTCACGAAAGCATATCCCGTAAAAGACACAATCCACTCGTTTTAGTCTTGAAGCACTTTTTTTGCACTCCAGACATTGACTTTCGCTAAGCATCCTCATCGCGCGCAAGTAAGAAAGTGATATTTTTCTCCCAACCCACTTCTCGTAAGGCGGGGGTCTTCCATGTTTCGTTAGGAACTCTATCTCGTGACATGACATGAAGTCAACACAGCCTCCCCACCATGCCTGGGATAAACCGGCCTATGCTCTAACATGGCGCTCACCAAGTCACGGCGGCGGTTTTTCCTCTCCCCAAATCCCGCTTGATTCGGTGAGTAGGAGGTGTCCTCTCATGAATAATACCATGTTCCGCATTTAAATCATCAAAGATTTTGGGAAAATATTCGCCACCACGATCCGACCTAAGGCGCTTGATCTTTCTCTCTAGTTGATTTTCAACTTCAGCTTTGATTTTAAAGTAGTATAGCCGCCTCATCCTTAGCTTTCAACAAGTAAACATATCAAAATCTAGTCGCATCATCAATCAATGTTATGAAGTATCTCTTTCCACCCTTTGTCAACATATCATTCATCTCGCATTGCATCATCGTATGAGTTCTAGAGGTGCTAAGTTCCTCTCCTCACCGCTTTGTAAGGCTTCCGAGGTTGCTTTGATTGCACACAACTATGGCACCTAGAACCTTTGGCAATAGTGAAATTCGGAATTAAACTCATGCTGGAAAGCCGATTCATAAGACCAAAATTAATGTGGCATAAACGAGAGTGCCAAATACTCGCATCAACACTACCACAAATGTGGTTCACAGACTTATTACTGAAATCTGAAAGGGAAAAGCGGAACAAGCCTCTCAAGACTCATAGCCTTTACCAATAAATAGTCCATGCTTCGACACAAATCTACTTTATTGACTCTAACACTACCTTAAACCCATCTCGCATAGAAGGGAGCCACTAATCGAGATTCTTGTTCATAGAAAGGACATGCTGCACGTTCTTTAGTCGCACGATCTTTCCCTGGCGTAAACTTCAGATCCACTGCGCTGCCATGAATGTAAGCATGTGACCCATTCCCCATTAGGACGGAGGAATCCCGAGTGACTCCATAAGAAGAGAACATATTAATGCCGTAATACACATGAACATTAGCACTAGATTAATCCACCAACCGGAAGATCAAATATCAAAACATGTATGTAAATTACCACACTTCCATCTCTAGTGTTGCTAGCGGTCACCATGTTGACAAATTTTGGACGCTGGCCCATTGTTGGCCTTTTTCCTCGACGGCCTCAGATGACTGGCGACTCGGCAACTTGGAAAATGCCCGACTTCACCACATGCTAAGCGTGGCATCTCAGCCTTTGTTCATCATCTTCTTCTTGAAGTTGGTAGTCTTATTAGGCTTGTTCTTCCTTTTGTTCTTGCCGTAGTTCTTCGAACCATATTGGCGCTGGATCGCCCCTTGGCTCCTTACCATCAAGTCTCTTAGTCTGCCTCTCTCTTCAACATCAAGTGACACTATCGACTTTCGACCGATATCTTTGTCCTCTTATGTTTTAGAGTAGTGACGAAACTCCTCCACGAGGGAGGCATGGTTTGCAATGATACAACCGGCCACAAAAGGATCTGTAAGACACATTCCAGGAGTTCGAGTTCCTTGACAATGCATCAGATCTCATGGGCTTGCTCTACAACAGAGCGACATCACCATCTTATAGTCATGAAAGTTTTCCATGACATACGCTTCATCGCTCGCATCGATGCACCGAACTTGGCGCTCGCCTATCCCATTAACACCTTCAGATCTGCTATGTGCATGCACACATCACACAGACGGGTCGGCCAAGAAGAACGCTTAAGAATGCATCCCACAAAGATAGTATTGGCATCCGTGAAACTTTTCTCGTCGCCGTCGCCTGCTCAAAGCAGAGAGATCACCCCTTCGTGCTTCGCCTCTTTACTAACCTGCATCACATTCATAGCCTGCCGTAGCGTGACCTTCACTTGCCACCTCTTAAAGTGCACACCAGAGAATTTAATCCTCGGCCTCAAGCTCAAGGCCGTCGGCAAAAACCAGCCATTGTTAATCCAGGTAGTTGTCTACAATAAGGTTTTTTGGATTGTTGAGCAATTAGACAATTTCAGATTAAATTCCGAATATAAATCATTGAACAAGCATCATATAAACTAGCATGTATTTCTTTTATCGTACTGCATAAAGACTGACAACATGACCATCTCTTATTATCATTGGTCTCAAAATTAGATACATGCCTCAATCAGAATCATCACTCATTCTTGTAATAAAAAGTCCTAAATCTTCGTAAACAAAAGATACTACAATCTGGGCGAAATTTCAAGGATTGCAAACAATGGTATCTCTGCCTAAAGCACAAGTCATCACTCATACTGGGCAAATAATTAAGATCCCTAAACTCTACCGTGTTACAGAGGCTGATCTGGATCGACGACATAAACGATCGCCTCACAATACATTGCCCGTCACAAGATGGGTTAATTGTACTCGAATCTTTGAAAACAAAAAAGGGCTTCTATTGAAGGATTAAAAATAAGCTTACTTCACCGGAAGTTATATAGAAAAGTTTACATCTGCGAATATAACGCAAGAGGGCTTAATATCTCAGTAGGAGTTGCATACAATGAGGGAAAAAAAGCTCAAATATACATCATATAAATCAAAATAAGCAAATATACAACAAAAAAAATTCAAACTCTGCTCACCGCTTCCCCGGGCCACTGGGCTTACTGGCGGCCGCCACGACCCAGACACGGCGCCGCTACTCCCCACTACGGGGCGGTGCGGGCAGCCACGCGGGCTGGCTCATCTCGAAGGCTGCCACGTGTCACCATTTTTTTCCCATTTTTTTTTTTTTATTTTTATTTGATTATTTCTGCCGAATTTTTTTAGTTTTCAGAGTTATTCGACCGACATTGAAATGCAAATAACTTTCGCTAGACAACTCCAAATTTGATAAGAAAACTTTATAAGTTTTCGCCAAATCATATGGATTAAGAATATGCTTCTCAATTGTATTTTTTAAATATTATTTGTGTAAACTGCACTCGATAATTTTGTATTACCTTTTAATTTCGTAGTATTCTTGTTTGAGCTCTTATTTTACTCTTGTGTGAATTTGGTAGTATCTTTTCGTTGTATTTCTTAATGCTAATACAAATACACCTACTATCGAATAGAGATTATCTATAATACCGCCTCATATGAGCTATTAGATTCATCGCCTAATTGACGGATGACACAACTACATCTTACAATAGTATAGGATGGCGCTATTTATAGTATATTATTATATTATGTAAAAATAACTCATACAATAGATTATCTATAATACCGCCTCATTTTCTCTATTTCCTTCTTTTGGTTTATTCCGTATCACTGAAAATTTAGTGGAATGTTAGACTTTACCACCTTCAGAGGTGACATTACCACATTCAAGGCGCCCTATATTCCGGGAAAGCTGGTTGGCTCGTTAGTCTGGGGAAAACGGTTTTATATACAAACATAAATAAAAATCAGAGAAATATACAACAAGAAATAAAAATATCAAAAATACCGACGGTTCCAGCTATGACTCTTTTCTTTTATTTTTTGTCTCATTATTTCTGCCAAATTTTTTTAGTTTTCTTTCGTTATTCGAATTCCGGATCCGATTGAAATGCAAATACCGAGTAATTGTGTGTAATAATTTTTTTGAGACTTCGTGTAGTTTTGGTCAAAGACTGGGCATGATAGATTACTTACTTGGCTTACGAATGGTAACAAGAGAAATGGCATGTACCTGGGACTAAACCCTAACATGCCTTAGGGAAAGGGAAACACAAGAAGCGGCTCCTTGTCGTGATATCTTATCGAGAGCAACGAGATAGTTTTCCTTACGCAACTCTCTTCGCCTCCGCCGCTCGCCCTAGGCTGCCCTCTCCTACGCTTTCTCGTGACTCACCTCTCCTCTCCATGCGGCATGATGATGACGCCCGCTGCTCGCTCTTCCTCTGCAGGCAAGCATCCTGTTCTGCAGACGATGCTTGGCGCTTCTCCGGGATCTCATCCTGGCTTCACACTTAATCGCTGCTTCCACACCATAGCCCTCCGAGTGCGAGTATTCCCACCCGCCAGATCCTTTCCATCTCGAGTTTGTTCCGCGTCAATGAGAACTCCGGGATGAACTCGCATGCTGAGGCCGCGAATTGGTCAGCATCACATGGTGTTAGACACATGCCGCCAGTTGGATGCAACACTTAAATGCGTAGTATGAACGATATCGGGCTTTCTTCCGCCGCAATGCCGCAGATCTCGGGCCGCTGGCTCAGACTTCGTGGTTGCGGTAACCTCCAGTGAGACTTCATGCCGTATGTGTGTGAGTTGTTCTATGGACTCGGCCGGAAGCGGCAAGGATCCTCGTCAGATAGGCACATAGGGACTCCGTGCCGCTGGATGGTTTGGATAACGCTGTGCCTTGGGGGCGTAGGAAACTCCATTGGTGTCTGCTCGCTTGGTTTGGTGGGATGGTTCTCTTTGTTGTATTGGAGCAAATGCTCGTTGATGCAACGTGGAAGCTTTAGGAAGGGGTTAAATTAGCCTCAATTCGATAAAGCGACAGCACTTGAAGCAAGAATCGAACTCCGCTGAAAGCATCGACCTCGCAAACGCTCGCCGGCTTGGAAGCGATTGAAATGCATGCAGCTTTAGCCGCGAGTGAGGTGCCATAGAAGGTTTTGCGCAGCTATGTTTGACAGGACGGTACTCACAGCATTCTTCTCACACGATGCATTTGATGACATGATATGTCCCGCAGGGCTTTGCCAGTTGTAGTTGCTTTGACAGACGCCTCACCCAATGCAAACGTAAGTTTGAATGATGACAACTTAAGGGATAATGGCATAATAGTCGCGGAAAAATATGACGACTTAAGCATATTCGGCTACCGCCGTGGAAATCTCAACGTGGTGGAGTACATTTTTTCTAAGAATGCGCCGCCGATTTGCTCTTCTCTTCAGGATAATCGACTCACAATATTATGGAAAAATATTGTAATTTCACATTCCGTTGTATGTATTTCTCGTGATAGTTGAAAAAGGGATAATTATAACGGTCGCATAAAAATATGAGATACAATTTAAGCATGATTCGCCTCGCCAGAAATATCACGGTGAGTACATTTTTTTGGAAGAATCTCTTAACTGACGGTTGCTCTTTCAGATAATTACTGACTACGATATTATGGAAAAATATTGTAAATTACACATTCCGTTGTATGTATTTTCAGATAGTTGGAAAAAGGGATAATTATAACGGTCGCAGTAAAAATATGACAACTATAAGTATATTCGCGCCAGCCGTGAAATATCACGTGCAAAAGTGAGTCCATTTTTCTTAAGAATGCAGCTGGGATTTGTTTCTTTTGTATACTAACTACCGTATTATTGGAAAAAATGTAATTACACCTTCGGTTGTATATACTTTCGTGATAGTTGAAAAGGGCTAATTATAACGATCGCGTAACAAATATGACAACTTGAGCATATCTTACCGGCCTACCGTAAAATATCACGTGCAGGAGTCCATTTTTTGGGAAGAATGTAGCTGATTTGGCTCTTCTCGTATACTCGACTACGAGTATTATGAAAAATATTGTAATTACACTCCTTCCGTTGTATGTATGACATTCCAGATAGTTGAAAAGGGCTAATTATAATAGTCGTGATAGAAATATGACAACTTGAGCATATTCAAGACGCCGTAAAATGCCGTCCCGTGCTTGAGTCCATTTTTTGAAGAATGCAAATTGATTGCTCTTCACTATACTTCTAACTACCATATTTTGGAAAAATATTGTAATTACACCTTCCGGTGTGAATCTTCTATAGTTCAAAAAGTGCTAATTATAATAGTCGCTAAACAAATATGACAGCATTGCATGACATAGATTAATGAAGTTGTCACGCTTTGAGTCCATTTTTCAAAAAGGTAGTTATCGGCTACGATACTTGGGGATATTATGTACTACAATTTAGTCATTGCAAAGAAAGGTGTAACCGAAATTTATGTGTAAAAGAACGGTAGTCTCGTATATCATATATCAAATCTGATCCATTCTTAAAAAACAATAGTAAATGATATGTGACGCATACAAATATATGAGAGATATATATATTATACTATAATATTGATGCAAAAACATGAGAGAGAGTAGATAACACAAATGGGAAATGATTGCATAGTACTCACTATAGATTAATAGTTAACTATAAGTGACGATCCATGTCACTCCTCTCGCTTGGGCAACAAATTTACTTCGTCATGCCTTTGTCCATCGCTACAGATGCGCATAACGGTGAAGTTGCCATCGTCTTCACTGAGACGCATCCATGTCATTTCCCTCAAACCGCTGCGGAACGCTGGTCTACCCGGCGCGATCGCGCCTAAGTGTGGTGCAGCACGGGAGCCACGTAGGGGGTTCGAGGTCTTGTAGTTCGTGGCCGATGTTGAATCGGTTTCGGAAATGCCTCCGCTCCATGTTGCTCTAACGGGCATCCATACGGTAGCACTGGTGTGACATATTGTGTGCCATCATTGTCCTCTATATTCACGGCACGCCGCTAGCACGCGTGCGAGCAGGATGTGCTTCTAGAAGCAGGCTTGTTGCATGAGTAGGTCGCCAGCATACGCTTTAGCCGAGCTGGCATCTCTTCGGTTTGTGTCCCCCCGGGCGGAGTATCTCGGACCCGCGGCTTGGCGCTGCACTCGACGAGAGAAAATATTCTCGCTGCTGGGGTCCATCATGCGTGGGCAAAGTGGAATTGAGCTTTTCCGCCTACTGATAAGCCACAATAGCCTCTGACACGGGGAGCCGGGGCAAGAGTTGAGCCGCTTAGACGCCGCCCTTTGGCGATCAAATAAAAGTATTTCGCGGTCCTCAAAAATGTGAGCTCAATGATTGGGCAAATGGGTAGGCAACGAGCCTCCCCCTGCAGCACATTGTTGTACGCACCTTACAGCAAAGTTCGCTGTCACGGGATGGAGTATCTGGCATAAGAGAAGCATATCGCTTTAGGTGCAAAATAGTGTTGCCAAATGATGTGGGTACCGTACTAGAGAGGGCATTATCTTACCGAGCACCGCTTGTATCGTATACTGTGCCCATCTCTCGGGGGTTTATGAGCTATCCATTGAGCGAATGTCATCTTTACGCCGACGGAGACCTCCGAGCCAACAACTACCTGCGTGCCTTCCATGGTCTCTTCTGGCCACTGGCCTTTGAGCGCTGCTCAATTTGTTAAATCATCGTGATCGACCCTATGCAGCTTGATTTTGTATGCATAGGGTTTTGAATAGCTTCACTGATGTTCTTGTTCCTGCGCATGGTGTACAGTGTTCGCTTCTCAGGTGACATATATACATGCACTACATCTAATACTGATCGCCTCTCCACAGTGCAAGGGCACTCTTCATCTTCTCGCCATTCTATCGAGATGCGGCTGGGCAGCCTGCATTACGGCCCGACATGACAAGACACTCTGGCCCTATCCCGCACCACACTGTCTTCAAAGTAGGATGAACTGCACCACCGCTGCTTTCATTTCTCGACCACTCGGCGAACGCCGGGCCGTAGAATGTTGTTTGCATCGGCAAATAGGGCGGTAAGAAGGGTGCCATTGTAATCAAGCGGAAGAGTCGTCCCCATCCACGCATATAATAGACGGGCAAATGGTTGAATGCCGTGATGCATGGACCGACCGCCTGCACACTTTGTAGGAGGTAGTAGTGTTCGAGCAAATGATCCATCTGGAAGCCGTGACGGGTTCAACAAAGAATAGCATATTCGAGCCCGGTTTGCTGCGTTTATCCACCTCAAGAGGCGTGGGAGCCCAAATTGAATGACTCCATAAAACTACCAAACATCATTTTCAAAGCTATCCGCTTTGCTCGCTAAGCTCAGTAGGTAGGTTATGGACATCTCTGCCCCGTTTCGCATCTCAAAGAATTATGGAAGTGCCTGAGATCAAGGCTTGGCTCTCAAGACGCTCTAACAGGATTTGGCGCTGATGAATCTTGATTTCACCACGCCGCTTGTGTTCGAACAAGCGCCTCAGGTATGTGTGCGGTGTGTACCTACGTATAATGAAATGGTGCTGATGTTTAGGGCGCCGAGCACGAACATAGTATCTCGTGACTGGCCGCTCTTTCTACATATAAGTTCAAGCAAGTCTTGTCCGAGCTGATGCACGCTGATGCGTCACGCCTGGCCGCCACGGCGTAATTAGTGCAGAAAAGCGCATCGTCATTCTTTGTAGCGTAACTCCTGGTCGAGTTCTATGTCGCTATGGCATCTTGCCTACGCTAGGAAATATCCTCCAAGCGGCTAAGCAACATACCGGCCGGGTTCATATATGCAAAATGCGATTGCCGCCCCGGTCCTCATCTTCGCCAGGACTATCACCGTAAGTAGGGTGAGGGTCATCCCCTAGGGCATCCGGTGATCAACCTCAGGGACGGGCGCATCCGCCTCGGGCCAGCCTCGCCAAGCCTCTTTGATCGGGACTCTACGCGAGCTCATGGCACTTCCCCTCTTCGGGCTCCGGTTGTTCGTCCGCATTGACCCCCCATGTCCTCCTCCTGGCTCACTGGCCCCCGCCTCCCGGGGTGCGAGGACTGGGCTTCACTTAAACACCTAAAAGTGCGAACTCCTTCCCCGCGCGGGCCTTGTCCATGCAGAACTGCCAGGCACCTGCTCTACTTTAGGCTCGAATAGCCTTCCATACATGTAAAGCAAGCTATTTGGCACTACATACCCAACCCCATCTACTACGAGCTTGTACAATGTACGGTCAACACTAAGAGCGTGCAACCAGCCTTTTGCCATCGTATAACTCTATCGGTGGATTTACAATGAACTTGTCTCTATGTGTGCGTAATTATGCATGTCGACAAATGGAACCTCAGAATTTATGGCTCTTCGTGCCATATATGAAGTGGAATCGCCATCGAGGACTCGAGCATTACAAAATTGTAGTCATCAATAATCGCATACACGCATCGCTTAACATATTTAAACATATTGGCATTACTCAAATTTTAATTACGAAAGAATTAATGTTATGGTTACGCATGCTTAAGCATCGTATGCCAACATATAATTATATATATGCTATATAATATACTATCACAAGACATATGCAATATGAAATCTCAAAACCGCATTCGCCACTCATATTATCATGTAAAAGATTACTACTACGTAAAGGCATTATATACTTTACATTTCGTGTTCGCATTTAACTAAGTAAAACAAATATACGTAGCGCACAAATTAGTTATCGCTGTTTTTCGTTTTTTTTATGTATGTATTTCTAGGTGATACGATTAATCTTACAATTTTTATGCGAATGCGGGATTTATCTAGCCAGGTTCGCAATATATGGTGTTCACTCAGAGAAACGTGATGCATACATACATTCTTATCAGAATAACATAAGTTTGGTGTGTGTGCTAGCAAAGATGATATAAGGGGAGATGCTTGCCTTGCTCGAAGTTTTCTCGAACAAACGAGGTCACTTTGTGCGGTCTCTCCAGTGTCGGTTTAGACGGCACGGGCAAAAACAACAATACGAAGTCCAACAAGTAATAATGGAAAATAGGGGCTTACAATGGTGCGCTTAACTTCATTCACCGATATTTAAGCCTGATTAAGTGGCTACTTTGGTTCTAGTTGTAAAGTTCGTAAAGGAGGTCAACTCCTTTCTAGTCCAAGTAGATATTACGTCCAAAAATGGTACCTGTAACTTCGTGCTACCAATGATTTAAGCCGATTCAAAGAATGCACTTTGGTTCTGAAAGACATTACGCTCGTAAAGGAGGTCACATCTTTTCGGGTCCAACTAATGATTGATACCCAAAATAAGTACAAATAACACTAAGCCGACTAAGTAATAAGGCAAAATGAATTAACATGTGAGAGAATTCTCGTGGCAAACGTGATTTTAAGCCGACATGTTAGAATCTTGTCTGAAGTTATTAGGTTCTCGAAAGGAGGCCACTCCTTTCTGTCCAAGTTGGTGATTACGCCCAAAAATACTACTATAAAAGCATTGTACTAATGTTTTCCTATCATCATTGTCGTGAACATTTCATAATATATACAATAACATTACAATCACATTAATAATAAATTGTACCTAACGTAAAATACGTGTAATCTAACCTAACAAGTTCGGCTACTAAAAACTGCGCCGACTCAAAAATACTATTATTTGAGAAGACGAATCTAACCTTCTTCAAGTACTACTAAGATCAAAATAACTCCTTAGCTTCTAACCAATAAATGTTCACAAAAATATCTTCGCAAGATACAAATCATGTATGAAATAAATAAAAATTATTAAAGTTTGTGAAAATATAAACAAACCACAGAGTATTAAAGTAGGTCGCTATATATGGTGTTCACCGGAAGTAACGATCCATACATACATTGAATCATAATAACATAAGCTTGAAGTCAAAACGTGGTATTAACATGAAAGAAGGGGAGGTGTTTGCCTTGCTCTGAAGCCTTCGGGTAGGGCCTCGAGCTCAATCGTACGGCCTCCGTAGCCGGTACTCTACACGAACCTAAAACAACAATACTAAGTCAAATACAGTATAGCCAAAAAAACTCACCACTTTTTAGGCTACCAAGTTTTAAGTCCGATTAAGGCCCACTTTCGTGCAGTGTTATTAAGTTCTAAAGGAGGTTAACTCTTCCCTGGTCCAAGTAGAGATTACGCCTCCAAAAATAAAAATAGTCCTCCACTTAAGCTTAATAATCGTGCGCTAATAGATACAAACTCGATGGTCATTATATTCTTTACATTTCATGTCTGGCTCTAACAGAGCAAAAAGTTATGGTTATTTTTGTACCCTATAGAATAAATAAACTCTCTCCAACGCATCTATCCAACAAAAGCTCCGCCTGCAAATCAGAAATACACTAAAATCGGTGTCAAAGTCACGGTTGTTTCAACAAACATTTAAAACCACTCTTCTCTCAAACTTATACAAAAACTCCGATTAAAATGTGTACGCCTCACCTCGTAGGAAAATGATCTGCAAGTAAGAAAAGATAAACACATAAATAATTCTCTCCATAATATAAAATTTTTTATCACCCATGCAGAAATCAAACGGAGTACCAAAACCTTTCAAGATAATTAAAGAGAAGCAAATAACCTACAAAGTCTAATTGCTAATAAAATGAGCAAAGAAGAAGAGATGGAGAGTACTACAAAGCCACAAGTATCTCAAGTGGAAGAGAGCCTTAGATTTTAGTGGGCGTGAAGAGGATTGTTTTGACGAAATGCTTTATATGTATGTGGAGTGTAATTACTCGTGTGGATCTTGCACCCGCCATTTTCTTAAGCGTAATCGTAGATTATTTTCTTCTAATCACGCCTTCATTACCAACATTAATAGCCTTTGGATTCGACTCAAGTGATTTGAAGGATAAGACGCTTCGTCATAGCTAACCACCAATTTCTATCGAGCCATGTGCATCATACCGGGAAAGTACCGTGCCATGGCGATTAGCTCTTCAAAGGAAAAGGGGTAATTATAACGGTCGCTATAAAATATCACAACTTAAGCAGGTATTCGGCCGGCCGCGGAAATATCACGTGTGACTCCTTATTTTCTAAGAATGCAAATTGATTTGCTCTTCGCAGATACTCGACTACTTATATCATGGAAAAACATTGCAATTACACCTTCCGCTTGAATGTATTTTGGTATAGTTGAAAAGGGCTAATTATAACGGTCATGATAAAATATGACAACTCAAGCATATTCGCCTACTGTGAAATATCACGCGGTGAGTCCGCTTTTTTTCTAAGAATGCAGCCGATTTGTTCTTCTCAGATAATCGACTACTTATATTATGGAAAAATATTGTAATTACACCTCCTGTATGTATTTCTTCGTGATAGTTGAAAAGGGCTAATTATAACGTCATGTAACAAATATGACAACTTAAGCATATTCGGCCTACTGTGAAAATATCACGTGTGAGTCCATTTTTTCTAAGAATGTACTCTGATTTGTTTCCTTCACTATACGGACTACCGTGATATGGAAAAAATGTAATTACATCTTTCCGCTGTATGTATTTCCTGTTGAAAACGGCTAATTATAATAGTCGCATAAATATAATAACTTGAGCATAATTCCAAAGTGTGAAATGTCCTGGCTTTGAGTCTGCTTTTGGAAGAATGCAAACTGGATTGTTCTTCACTATAATGAAGTACCATAATAGTCACGAAAAGTGGTTATCACTAATGTACTATCAGATATTATGGTACTACAATTTACTTGTAAAGAAAGGTGTAAAACGAAATTTATGTGTATAGAAATTGCATCTGTGACATCATATATCAAATCTCATCCATTCTAAAAAAACAATAGTAAATATATATGACGACATACAAAATATGAGATATATATTTACATACTATAATATTGATGCATAAACATGAGAGAGAAATAGATAATACAAATGGAAATCTGATTGGGCATTGTACCTACATAGATTAATAAAGTTAATATAATTGACGTGATAAAGTATGATCTAGTTCGCACTGCGCATAAAATTATCATACAACTACATACAACATCTTCTCTACCCACTTGATATGATCTAAAATGCGCCTCCACCTTTAATGTCAGGCATGTTAAGCCTCCGCTCTAGCATTAGGTTCTTCCCCTCTGCCGAAAGTGTTGGGTCCATCCACGCTTCTTACGCCGGGAGCATCCGTCGGTGCTGCGGTACTACGACGCTCCATCGATGTATTCAGGGTGTCTCGCTTCACCGAAAATATTGATATCCCCAGATCAGGAGTAACGATGTCAACATATTTTCATACCGGTAACAAATTTCTGAACTCATAAGAGACTACTCAAGAAGAGAACAATCAATAAGTAGGTCGGAGAAATCGTAGGCATTCCTACTTACAGAGTGGTAATTAGGGCATTTATAAAACACCTACTGCACTCTGACGGCATGGAGCAGTACAATACATTAGAAGCCTACATGGCAATTAGGGTAATCGACTCCGCCTAGCATTGGCAAGTGCAATGGCTCTCGATTCTACGAGCTCGACAAGGCTTTGAGACATGGCTGGCCTCACAGAACTGGAAGAACGACAAGAGTAATTAGGAAGAAGAGGAGGTCAGCAAGGTAATGTACAATGTGACTCACTGCATAAAATTTATTTTGTAAATAACACCTCTAAAACACGAGTCGGAATGAACATCGAAAAAGAAAGCTAATCTACTGGGCTTCTCCTCTACGCGCTTATGGGGCTTGTAAACCTACCTGCAAACCTTTATGCACTTCCGATATTTATAGGCGCATAAATGAGGAGGAACGATGCAAATGGGCGGCACATCGCAGAGGCGAGGGGCCAAGATGTGCAATCGCAAAGCGGCAAATGAGTGCAAAGCAGTCGCGGGGGGCCCTGGCTATAGAATCGCCGTACCGGCAAAGTGGCTTGGGAGTGGTGACCAGGTGGCGTTGATGCTACGCACGCGGTCTAGGGGACGGGATATGAAAGCTGGCACGTGGCACCTGGGCCAGTTGAATCTAGCTGGCTTTTCATGAAGGACTTAGCCAATTTGGTTGGTTTGCTTGGGGGTATTTTGGGGAGATTAAAGTGTGGGCTATGTGGTGTGGGTGGCAGCCACTTCATTCCCAAACCGTGAGTTGTTCCCTCTTCTTCCTCCCTCCACCACAATCAACCGTAGATGAAAGTTTGCTTGGTCACAGCCTTTTGCTTTCAGTTTTCTACGTAACCCGAGCTACTTAGAGGCTTAATTGGAGCTATATTTGCTTACTGGTTGTAGAGGGTGAAATTATCTAGCATCTCTAATCAAATTAATCCATTTGGACATTCCATTGTGAGGTTATGTCGCTTTAAGTTTCGACCGTCCAATGGGACGAAATGTAATGCAAATTGGTGAATTGGATATTGAGCCGCGAATTTGAATTAATTGGAGGCTGACTTAAGAAAAAAATTCTCGAGAACTTGTAGGGAATTTTGTACATTTCAAAAATGTATTTGTTTTCTTATTTTGGATGAATTTGGAGTAAGTTATGCTGGTTTGAAGTAGTGCCTAGATTTAAAAATACAATACAAGCCTGCAAATCCCCAATTTTGGTTTTTGTCTTCACATCGCAAATGGGCCTGTATTACCAAAGCATCGTATAATTTATTGCAAGAAAGAGGAATATTAGTCTTGACGTAGCAAATATTGTTTTCTACACGATGCATGTAAATTACGCTAAAGGCAAAAGGCCTCAAAGTAACTAAGTGGCAAAGATAACTTAGTGCCATAATACATTTCATTCCGAGTACAATCTTGCACATATTAAAACATTACATTGAAAGTAAAATAATGCAAACGAACGGGTTGATCAATAACGGGTTCAACGCTCTCCTCGCTAGTGTTCCCCCTTCCTCTTCCCCTCTGGCCCTCTACCATGACGCTCTCTGCCATCGTAATGGATGGTGTGAAAGTTTCGGCCGATGGGGGATACGTGAGTCCACCGCCTCACTGCTACCGACCTAACTGCACTTCGCGCTGCTGCGCGCCGAATCGCGACTGGTGGATCACAGACGACGCCCCATTGCGGATGCCCCATCCAGCCATCGACTCCGCCTCGCATGGTAACCTGATGCGCTGAGTAGGCCTGGAGGTCAGCGGTTCCCGCTTAGTTGGATCCACCGCCTCCTCGGTTAGGTGGACGCGAATGCAACTCCTAGGGATTGCAAACACGCTGTCATGAGCAAATCTGTGAATGTAGTCCTTTAGCCCATATAAGGACATCGTGACGCCCTCGACACGCCCTCCCATGTTTGTTGATGTCGGACGGGGTACTAAAAGACTCTCAAGTAATGATGGGGACGGTGATATGTTGATGTGTACTCCTCCTTCAACGCTCAGCCTAACACCTATTTCAACGTAGCCGCTTCCATGGCCTCGGCCGCCTCATGGCTCGACCCGGACGGTTTATGCCTGGGTTGGTCTTGCCGCCGAGGAGTGCACAGGCGCTGCACGCTCATCCATGGACATGCTCCTCACTGCGTGGCCTTGGCGGCGCGCCGTGACGTGTTCAACCTCGTAATCAGCCGCGGTAGACGGTCTATGGCCACTAATATCTCTCGATCGCATTTCTGGCGGCGTTGCCCGTGGCAAAGTAAGAAGGTTCCGTGAAAGGATTGCTTTCGAATGGATTGCGTTGTTGCGCTTCGGGATCGCGTGAGGATCTCGGCCCGCCGGGTCATGCGCGTACTTCGCCTCACGCCTCGCAAATTAACACGATCGAATGTTTAATTGGGTATATCCCCGCTTTTAATATGTGATAGGAAGTGATCCGCACTGCCAGGTGTATTGCGCCCATAAGATTCTCAAAGATAGCCATGTTTAATCAATGCTACACTTCTATCTCCAGGAGCATCAGTCAGAAAAGTGCGAGGTCTGTATCAGCTAGGTACCCAAGTGTGTCCGCCTCGCGCTGCGCCATGGGTTCTGCACGCCTCAAAGTGGGCTAATGAGTTCCACCTCTCAATATGCCGGCTATGACCTGGTGACCTAAATGGTAGTTGTGCCCTCGATGTACTCCTCCCGCGGATCAATCTAACACGTTATTAATGGTTTCCACACTAAGCGTGATAGTAACGTGACAGTATAGCTACATAACGGCGGGAGCTGAGCTCTGGCTCTGAGGCGGTGGAGGGAAAGACTCGCAACCCAAATTGGCTGCTGATCACTGCGAGAGTATGGCTTAATCAAGACTGCAGTGCACAGGATAATGTATTTCACACACCCAATAATGAGGCTCTCTGCATGTATTGAGAGATATGGCCTCCCCACGCAACCTCCTCCAAGTACCAAGCGGGAAAAGGGATCCTGACGCACTGCTACTGGCGCCGAAGGCCAGAAGTCTAGGTCCTCACGAGACGAGGGTAGAGGAGCCACACCGATTCCTCGGGCCCATTTGAGTCCCGGGCATGCATCCAGCACTGTAACGCAAGGTTGGCCTTTGGCGAGTGGATGCACGTTAGTTTCTCCATCGACAAATCGGGTAGCACTGCTTCTTGATAATTTTGACATGGCGCTTATGGGTAGGTACGATCAGACTACAATCTGAGAAGCCAGGGGCAACTTCCCATTATTGAAGTTGGTCAGTGATCAAGGCGTAAAATGCACACATCTCGCGATGGTGTGTCTCACAGAACTGCCGAGCCCCAGCTTTAGAAGTCCGGTCTGCACGATTTTCTGCACCTGCCTCTGGCCAATTCCCGAGTGACCCAAACGAGGTGGGGGCAAACTAATCACCATTTCCGTTTGTAAATAAAATTCTCAAGAAGAGTGAATAGAGGCACACCAAGTGTCGGTTTATCCCACTCAGTGGCCGCGCTGTGACATGGTTCAGCCTCCCAGGACTCGCCGAGCCATGTTTAAGGAAAGAGACTTCGATCAAGGCCTCGCGGTAATGTGCCAAACCTGCATCGAAGAAAATCACATGTTAGGAAATCCAGCCATAGCTCCCTAACAAGTGTGGTTCGTGTGCTTCCACATCTATTACCTTTCCTCTATTAGTTCTTCCATGCCTCGGGAGGGCTTATCACCACGAGGGGTTTACCTGAAAGTGGAAGCGCCAAATAGCATGGCGACATCTTTGAGTGTCACCGCCATCTCGCCCAAGGGGAGGTGGAAAGTATAAGGCGCTCCTGACGCGCATCTCACGACTAACGCTGGTGTGATAATGGCCCTGCCCAACCTAGGCATTTCGGTCCACTGCCCTCTCCCTTCGCTTCGCCTCCATTTACCCAATCGTATGGAAGCTTAACAGTCAACCATCCTGAGGCCGATATGAACTCGGGTCCAATCTCCTAATGTTACGGGAGCTACGCATGCGCAGAGTGTGAAGCTGCAAAGATGAGTGTTAACATATCAAGCATAACGAAAGGTGCGCACTGCTAAGTGATACGCCATGATGCATGTAGTAATGGGACAAGCATTACCGTCAGTTTGAGGTCACTCATGGCCCCGTGGTCGCTATCATACTTCGGCCGAGAATAGCCTGCACCTCCATCACATGTTTGCATAATCTCTGAGGGAATGAAACACAATGAAATACAAAAAAGTACAGTTAATAAGAAATGGCAAAACCACTGCATATACCTGAAGAAATTCTTAGGGTTCATAAATTGCAAGAACTGACATTTCATGAGGAGAATGCAAAATGGCGGCAGTAAGATGGGTATGCATGGCCCACGCGTATAGTTTAGTTATTTACATTGACAACATCACTGCT